>QEPC01005205.1:717996-753251 GCA_003113815.1 Sphenodon punctatus
ATGAATGTTAGACCCCTTGTCTCTCCCTCTGTTCCCCTTCCTAAGTCTCTCCCCCAGCTCCTGTCTCTCAGATTGTAAGCCCTAGGGGCAGGGACTGTGTCTATTTTATTACTTTGTAAAGTGCCAGGTACACTGCTGGCGCTATATAAATGTTTGTTATTAATAATAATAATAATAATAATAACAACTTCCACACCATCCACGGCACTCTCTATATTCAGAAACAAGTCATCTTCCAGATTCTCTGTTCAGTGGGAAATAGGATTGGCATGCAAGATTTCTGCCTCTGGAAAAAATATATTAACCACCAGGGCAGGAGAAGAAAATGGGTGGAAAGAGTCAGATACCAGCCTCCAGAGCAACTTCTCTTTCACTTAGTTGAAAAGCCTTATTGACATACTTAGCTATACAAAGAGATATCGGACATAATAGTCTAAAATATATCTGTAAATATCTTTATTCAGTCAGGCATCTCTAACTGTGCAACGCACTGTGTCACTGATGTTCCTACCATCACACAAAATGAAGACAAAGGATTCTTTCCATACCTCTGCCATTGTGAAAATTTTGTACATCTCGGGAAGAATAACAGGAGCGACGAGTGGCATCTGTGTGTCTGTCACCTCCCGAGTGAACTCTAGGAAGAGAAAACAGCTGCTAAAGAAAGACAGGGGCAGAATCCCTACACATGCAAGGATGCTCACCCAGTTCCCATTCCAGTCCCAATAATGGAGCCAATTTTATTCTACTGCAAAAGTTAGACACTATTCTTGTATAAATATGCTTAAAGCTCACACAAGCACCCCAGTTCATTCATTTCCAACAGAATAGAGAACTGACAGACTCATGACAAATGTGTCTCAGGTGGGAGTGCCAACAGGAACTTGTAGAGGTGAGGTACCTGCTGAAGTTTTGTGAGAGCAGTCTATGGCCTCAAAATTGTATCCATAACTACTCTTGAATTCTTCAATAGCAGTGGCAACTGTGGTCTCTTATCTATGGATGGACAAAGAAGCTGAAAATACTCCTAATAGCAGCTTGTCTTTTTTTACCAATTGTAATATTTTAAACAGTGCTTCCCTTAACAAAAAAAAACAAAAACAAAAAAAAGACTCCAGCTGCTGCAAAATGCAGCTGCCTACTTCTGCTGTAGGCTACCATAAGCAAATGCCACCAATATTTTAGTCTCTAAATTAGTACCCAAAGCAAGGACATTAGCAGCCACCGAGTTCCAAGCTGTTAAACTTATAGCATTCATTGAAGAAATGCAAGAGTGACATAACACTAACCCAAGCTAGTAGAGCTGCCCAGGTGGCTTTGGTAAGCGTCTAATCTGCACATACCTGTAAGCACTCTCATGGCTCCATGCACTGCATTCAGATCCCCACTAACTAGCATCTCCATCAATAGATTGAAGAGCTGGGGCCAGGCCTCAGGCCAGTCCCAATGAGCTATTGCTGAAACAGCATAAGCAACACTTGAGCGCACTTTGCTAATCGATTCTCTCAGCCCATTGGGTAGCAGTTCCCTAATAGCAGCCTTTGCCTGTGGAAGAAAAAAAGAAAAGCAATAGGCATCAACTGCATGTAGCACATGACAATAGTGTGAGCTGCTGTGCTTCTACTGGTCACACACAGATAGGTGTACCTAACAAAAAATAGTTTTACAGGAAAGCACTTTATGCAATTTCCAAATATGTGTATGTGACCTCACTAACTTAGAAACAGGTTAAGGACTAATTACTCTTCCAGCACAGAACACTCAGTGAAATATAAAATATAGCTTTAACTTTGCACATGTAAAATGCATCAGTAAAAATGTATTTATAAGATTTAAATGTATTCTTTATAAAAACGGTTTGGATCTCAGAAATCCTTCAAAGAGGAGGAAAGGCAAAATGCCAACTGAAGCCAGATAAAGAGGCATCCAGAATTCCTTGTGTGTTCCACACCAACTAAATGAGCCCATACCTAACACATCTGTTCAAACTGGACTAATTTCCCAACACCTTCATTTAATCAACTAGGAAGAAGAGCAACAACAAAGGGGGCAGTGCCCAGACTGAGGGGGTTTCTTTACATGAAAGATCTAAGCTCAGGTGCCAGAAGACTCTGCTGTGGTCTTTTGCCACCAGATGCTGGGGAAAGGGTCCCTGTCATTCATCCAGCAACCACTTTTCCTTATCCTTTTTCCTTGAGTCTGACAACAGGTGTCTTCTTGGTAAGTTGGGAAGCTTGTCTGGGAAGGATGAAATAGGTAGAAGAAAACCTTGGGAAGGGAAAAACAGGGTAAAGAATTGGCACAGGAGGAATTTCTAAGGACTAGAAAGGAGATGGAAGAGGCTAAAGGAAGCTGAAGGAGAGTGTGAGACGCATCAAAATGAAACTCAGACACAAAAAAGGGAATGTCTTGGAGCTAGAAGCATGGCTCATAGGTCAGAGTTAAGAAGATGTAAGATATTTATAGATATTGAAGGCAGAGGGGAAGAAGTAGACAACAAGGAAAGATGCTTTCAAGGAATGGTGGAAAGAATCAGGATTTAGAAAGAATACAAGGGAGAATGTGGCAAAAGGTTAAGAAAATGTTATTGTTTAAAGGCCTTGTGCTAGGCAAAATATGTCCAGTAGGTAAAAGCATTAAAATGGGGTCATAGTCACAAATAGATTAGGAAGCCTTGCACTAAAGACTTATAATGTATATTTTCCCCACACACATTCAAATATTTTTTTAAAAATCAAAGAAAAAAAATCTGCAGCAGCGAGAAGCTCTTCATTTTTCAGATTACTTTACATTCACACAAAAAGCAATAGAAAATCTCTTATTAAGCACATCATCACTTTAAAGTATTGGACATCCTCTGATGTGCCACTACGTGTATGGAAAACACAGCAGCAGCTCCATAGAAGAATAACTATGTTCTACTTCTGTGTAGATTCTCATTTGCTTTGGGAAGTGCACTCCGATTCCTTTAATAAGCCTGCGCTTAAAGGAAACCTGCAAATGGCACTTAGAAAAACATTTACTTCAGCATATACCAACTGTCCCAAATTGCAAACATAACAAGGACACGCAACATAGCAAAAGTTCCTTCTCCTCCCGCACTATGTTTCAACTTCGCCTGACCAGACATCCAACTTCTGATCCAAGTGATGCCCTGTTCAGATATGAAACCAACCCACAGCAGAGTTGGAAAGTGTCAAATAATAAAATTTTGACATAACCAATTTGCAATTTATTTTTCAACATTTTGCTAGTGTCGCAATTAAGCTAAATTAAATGTTAACTTCAATTTTTTAATTATTTTTTTGAAACTAGAACAGTACTAATAAAGATTGTATCTATGACACACAGGGGTGGACAACTTCTGGTCAGTGGTCCATTTCCAATCTGCAGTCATCCTACACCCAGACTGGCGATTACTCCCCTTTTACGTGGACCACAATTCATCACTCTCTTCACAGCAGCCCACAGTTGGCCTGCCAGTTTCCGAGCAGCCAGAGTGTGCTCCAGGTGTGGCCCCTTCCCCATCGTAGAACGTTCTGAACTAGCACCTTACCCCACAAAGCATTTCCAGCACAACTATGCCTTCCCCTAACCCCTACAATGCGCTGGGGGGGAGAAGACAGGGCTCCAGCTCACAGCATGCATAGTAAGGCCATGCCCCCTCATAAGATGCTCCATCCTGAGGAGTTTCATTCCCCACAACTGAGCTACAGTGGGAGCGAACTGTGCAAGATCCAGTTGATATAGTTGTTGCGCAGCACCAACCTACATAGCCATACTGTAGATTTAGTGAATATCAACTCCTTCCCAAGACAGATATTTAGAAACTTATCGCAGACCAACACAATGCAACTACTTCCTTCAGAATTAAAAATAAACCTTACCCTTTCAGTGGTCTCTGGGGGCCTAAACTTGTCCGACTGTGAACACCAGTGGGTCTCCACATACTGTTTCAAGATTACAGATGCGAGCTGGGGGGGGAGAAAGATAGATGAAAGAACTGAGCAGAATGGTTCATTTGCAGGGCTATTTCAACAGGCCCCCTTATAAAACTGTTCTAAAGGAAGTTAGTAGATGAATGCATGTTATCTTATTACAGGTGTCTATACATAAAGGCAGGGTCCTTACACTCAATGGAGCTTGCCTGTGTCTGTGAAACAGCTAGTGCAACAACAGGGGACTGTGTCCAACGTCAAGCGACTGAACGATGGAAGTTTTGTTCCAGTTAAAGAACAGGGGAAATGGCAAAAGTGGCCAATGTTTAAATCAGTCAAGGACATTGAGGTCCTTCAAGGTCATGAGAGAGTTGCTATTAAAAAGATGAAATCACCTGTCATTTGTGTTGTATTTATTCACTTGAATTAATTTCTATTTGTGAGGGGAAAAACCTATGGGGACAAGCAACTTAATTTAGATATCACTTTTAAATGAACCATTATGTAGCAAGAACATACTTGCTATGTCCTTCTGTATACCAACATACAGGATAACCTTCCATATCTGAATCTTTGTTTATTATGGACTTCCCCCAGGGCTTCCTGCAATGCATTCTACGTGGGGCTGCCCTTGGTGACGACTTGGAAGCTGCAGCTGGTGCAGAATGCAGACGCCCATCTCCTGACGGGGATGGGCTGTAGGAAGCACATTACACCAGTGCTTCAGTCTCTGCACAGGCTGCCTATAGTGTTCTGGGCCCGATTCAAGGTGCTGGTTTTGTCCTTTAAAGCCCTACACAGTCTGGGCCCCTCCTATTTGAGAGACCGCCTCACTCCCTGGGCCGTGGAGCGACCTCTGCAGTCTACTGGGGGGCACGATGGAGAGGGCGTTCTCGGTGGCCGCACCACGGCTGTGGAACTCCCTCCCAGAGGAAGCTCACCTGGCTCCCAACCTGTTGGCCTTTCGTCAGGCCTGTAAGACCTGGCTGTCCATCCAACCCTTTGGGGGAGGGGGGGAATAAAGGTGGGTTTTTTACCAGTGGTTTTACCTCTTTCTTGTTGTCTTTATTGTTTTAGTAATCCCTTTTATGTATTGTTTTTATAGATGGTTTTAAATATTTTGTGAGCTGCCTCAAGTTGTCATAGGGCAGGAGGGAACGGGATACAAGTCAAATAAATAAATAAACCCTCCCAGTAACCAAATACCTCTCTAATTCAAGCAAAAAGTGCATCCTCCAAAGTATTCAGTTATGGGAGGCTATACGGGGATGTACATCATTTTCCAGGCAAGGGCATCAATTCAGATTTCAGTGGGGATGGAGACACAACTTTGGTAGAGTCCATTGTAAAGTGCCTTTCATGTAAAGGCCCAGAGATGCAGCAAGGTCAGCATATGGTATGAAACACCAGGGGAAAAAGGGGAAGCAAAAAGAAACCCCCCCATCCTCTCTAGGCATGTGTACATACAATTGTATAACATGAATGTTCATATCGTATTTGACATTCCTAGAACAAACAGGCTTAATGGAAATGGGAGAAAAACACCTAATCACATCTTATCCGCTTATAGAAAACCAAATAATTTAATTAAAAATGATGTCTTAGGCTAAAAGTACTAAACTGCTTTGCTATTTTATCCCATTTGCTCCCCCCACCCCCAATAAAAAATGCTTCCCACCCCTCCTATCAGTTACTGGAAACAATTAGCATTTAGTACCAGTTGCAATACATTTATCTCAAGTTTCCTGCCGCATGCTCCTAGATATCACAGTACTCAAGAAACTGGATTTATTCTATTACATTTTAAGGAAACGTGAGGAGATTTTACATACTAATGAGCATTATACTACTTTTTACATCATGCTTAGGAAGACTCACCTGACGAATGGCAAGTGCTCCCTGGGGATCCACAGTCAGTTCTGCCAAGTGAACACCAAATTCTGGAAGAACAAACATCTAAATCAGACTAGAGCACTGACTTTATAATAAACTAGTCCAACAGTACAAATCTAGGCAGAAAGCCCTGTTTGTAAGGCACAAACACTGATGGAAACTACATCAGGGAGAAGAGAGCTGAAGTCTATTCACCCCAAGACTCCATCATTACTTACACATAATTTAATTCCCTTCTCAATCTATTTTCCTCCGACAACAAGCTTTTTCCAATAGTTACATTAAGTGGATAATAATATGGTAAAAACCCCACATTGTTACAGATAAAGTTGTGCACAGACTCATGAGCAACCAATGATAGCATTTGGCCTATCAAATTCCTGCCTCTGCAGGAATTACCAAGAGATTAATAGATGCAGCTATGTCAAAAGATAAGACTACTGATGGGCCACACAACATATTTTACTTGTGGTTCACAGAGATTTGTCAGCTCATACTGATTCTCCACATATCCAGCTGCTAAGATGCATCTAAAGACTTCTAGAAATATTAATACTTTTCTAAGGAACTGCTGTCATTTATACTTGGATGCTGTGGTAGTGTTAATCACACTAGTTTATGTGATTAAGGCCATGATACAGATAAAAGGTATGCCCAGTTGTTTAAGCTCTGTCATAGGAGTCAATCGGACTCCAGGAGCTAGGGGAAAGCCACGCCCCTTTGTTAGCAACATGTGCTGACAGCCCTCTCCCCACCCCCCAGTGACTGCTTCAAGGATCCAAGCCTGGTCCTGCTGCTGTCATTTAAAGGGCCCATGAGGCAGTGGCACCAGGACAAGTCTCCACTGTGGCAAGGGGCCATCCCTCCCCCTAATGCCAAGTAACAGCTGCTGATCCAAACTTACTGTAGCCTTAGTCCTAAAGCATTGGCCTTAGTCCTGGGAAGCAACTCTTTGGGTTGGAGGGATAGGGGGGGGGGGGGGGGGAAGCTTCTTGTAAGGGGTTGAGGCGGGATGGGTCTTCCTCCTCTGCCCTAGTCCCAGCACTAGCATCTGTGCCAGCCCAGCCGCCTCCTCCTCCTGGGTGGGGAGTTTCTCTTCCTTATGATCCAGAAACCGCAGACGGTTCACCTACCTTACAGAAACTGCTGGAATAGATGCGTGCGAGGAGGGTGAAGCTGCTCCTCTGCCTGGGATCTCATGGAATGGAAAGCTCACCCTTCCTCCACACGGAGGAATGGAGGAGGGGTGGGTCTGGGACCAAGGCCAATGCCAGCAAATGGGCACACAAGGGTGCTTTTCTTCCTCCTTGCAGGAAGCTGGCAGAGGAGGTGCTTCCTGGGAGACACTCCCCACACACCCAGCTGGTCCCAGCAAATGGCCCAGCAGCAGCACTTGTGCAGAGGGGAGAGGCACCCTCTCCCATAGTGACTTGTCCCAGTGCCACTGCCTCACAGGCCCTGCCTATACTTGGATCCTCGGAGCATTGGAGCAGGTAGGGAAGCTGTCACTGCCCTGAGCGCCCTCTCCTTGCACATGGCTAAGCAAAGGGGCATGTGCAAGGAATTCCTTAGAAAAGGAATTGCTGTCATGCCCCAGCTCCCCTATGAGAGAGCTTACACTACGTGGGGGCACCACTCTGTCTGGATTTAGGGCTAAGAGTGTTGGAATGGATGCAAATGATAATCTCTCCAAGGAGATGATACACACAGGGTGTTTGAAAATTCCCAAGCAGGAAAAGGAGGAAAAGAAAATCCAGTTCAACAAATGAAAAAAGCACAGAGTAAAACCAACTAAATTTTCTGAAAGATCTATAAATTCAGATTTTGTGCTACCCTTAGTACAATTAATAAGCCAGTCATATCTTGTTAAATTTTATGTTAGGAAATCCTTGTAAAAGGTGATGTGCGAAGAGAAACAGCTCCTTACTACATTTTCTGTTCTTCAGTATGTATCAAGGTAGTCTTAGAAACTCCTGAAATTCTTTTTAAAAAGAATTTCTTTAATATCGCTGATATTTCTAAAGTCTCGTCTGTTGTTTTTGCTGACAGTCTCAGGGAAGACTGGAAGTTTAAGTGAGGTTGCAGAAAAAAGTGAATTGTTAAACTTTTTCATGTTTGCTAGACTTCTAAGCAAGCTGATATTAAAAGCTTTCCAAACTGTGAATAAAATCACCATCCCTTCAATTATACTCTGCTTGCTTAGCACCTGCTTTTACCAAGTCTTGGGAGCTCTCCAGTCACCTACAGGGTCTTCTGGGAAAAGTTATTTCTAATGCAAAAAAATAATAATTCCTTCAAGTCTTCTTTTGTGAAATCCTAAAAAAGAAAGCTAGACATATCCGGTTCTCTCCTCTCAGATTGTTTTTAAATACCAGAAATATCAAAATCATGAGCATTAGAGCCCGTTTCCCATGCTACAAGTACTCATATCAAGTTCAGAAAAAATTAAAGACTTCCTAATCCTAAGGAAAACTCCATTTTGTAACATTGAAAGTTAGTAAATGCCAGAATTAAAGCTGCTGGTGCAAACTTCATCAGCCTCCTTGCACATGTGTGTTATGATAGTATGCAATTATATAATCCAAGCACTATTTTCTCTTTAGAAATTTTATTCAGTGCACCTGACTATCAATGCTCACTGGAGTAATTACAGAACATTATTATTATTATAAGCATTTATACAGCGCAAGCAATGTACCTGGCACTTTACAAAGAATAAGATAGACACAGTCCCTGCCCGAGAGCTTACAATCTAAAGACAGGGGGAGGGGAGACAGGGAAGAGGGAACAGAGGGAGAGACAAGGGATGTGACATTCACGAGGATACGGGAACTCAGGTACACGTTCTTGGCTTGGTTGCAGTAAGTTGGGCGTTTACAGATAACAGGTGGGGGGATAAACCTGGGTGAGGATGATTAGCAGGAGTTAGGAAGGGCAGAGCAGAAGAGGTGGGTTTTGAGGAGGGACTTGAAGGTGTGGAGTTCCAGGCATGTGGGGTAGTGAGGGAGAAGGGACAAAGGCGGTTGGGGGAGCAGGGGAGACGCTAGAGAGTGAGGGAGGGGATGGAAGAGGAGCGGAGTGCTCGAGCAGAGGTTTGGAGGGAGATCAGGGCAGAGAGGTAGAGGGGAGCGAGGTTGTGAAAGGCGTTGTAGGTGAAGATGAGGAGCTTGTGCAGAATACGCTCAGGAAGGGAAGCCAGTGGAGGGAGGAGAGGAGAGGCTGCACATGGTTTCAGCGATGGGCTAGGTGGATGATCCTGGCAGCAGAGTTTTGAACAGAGATGAGGGAAGAAAGGTGAGAGCAGGGAAGGCCAGCGAGGAGGAGGTTACAATAGTCGAGGCGTGAGATGACTAGGGCGTGGATGAGAGTTTGGGCAGAGGAGACTGACAGAAAAGGGCAGATCTTGGTAATGTTGTGGAGGGAGAAGCGCAGGATTTGGCAACGGAGTCAATGTATTTTTTAAATTATTATTTATTTATTTATATTTATTGGCCGCCCTCTCATGCCTACGGCATCCTGGGGCGGCTCACAACAAATAAAACAATATTAAAATACATAAAACATCATCAATTATAAACAATTAAAACTACCCACCCCCACCCCTAAAATTCCCCCCCTCCCTCCCCTCTCCTCCGAAGGCCTGGGCGAACAGCCAGGTCTTACAGGCTCGGCGAAAAGCCATCAGACCCGGGGCCAGGCGAGCTTCCTCTGGGAGGGAGTTCCAAAGCCGCGGCCTGGCCACGGAGAACACCCTCTCTATCGTGACCCCTCGTTTAACATGGAGGACCTCCAGGAAGGCACCCCCGGCAGACCGCAGGGGCCGCCCTGGGGCGCGGAAGGTGAAGCGGTCCACAAGATATGAGGGGCCCAGGCCATATAGGGTTTGACGGTGAGGTGCGAATCGAAGATGAAGCCCAAGCTGCGGGCTTGGGGGACAGGGAGGATAGACCCTGTCAATGGTAATTGACATGGAAGAGGGAGAGGAAGAATTGGGAGGGAAGATAAGGAGTTCAGTTTTCGCCATGTTCAGTTTGAGTTGGCATTGAGACATCCAGGCGGAGATATCAGAGAGACAGTTGGTGAGACGAGCTTGAACAGAGGGGGAGAGGGAAGGAGTGGAGAGAGAGAGTTGACTGTCATCAGCGCATAGGTGGTATTGGAAACCATGGCAGGCAATGAGTTTGCCTAGGGATTGGGTGTAAATAGAAAAGAGGAGAGGGTCAAGGACCGAGCCTTGGGGAACCCCGACTGAGAGGGGGAGGGAGAGGAGTTAGGAAGAGATACATTGAAGGAGCAGTCAGAAAGGTAGGAGGAGGAGAATCAGTCGAGGACAGAGTCCCGGAATCCCAGGGAGTGAAGCGATTCAAGCAGGAGCAAGTGGTCAACAGTGTCGAAAGCAGCAGAGAGATCAAGGAGGACGAGAATAGAGTAAAGGTGGTTGGATTTGACCACAAGAAGATCGTGGGTGATCTTAGCCAGAGCGGTTTCAGTTGAATGAAGGGGGCGGAAGCCAGATTGGAGGGGGTCAAGGGAGGAGCTGGCGGACAGCAGGTCGAGGCAACGGGAGTAGACAAGGGGAGTAGACAGTTCAAGGAGCTTGGAAGCAAAAGGGAGGAGCGAGACAGGACGGTAATGAGAGGGTTCAGAGGGCTCTAGAGTGGATTTTTTGAGGATGGGGGAAGACAGTGGCGTGTTTAAAGGCAGATGGCAAGGAGCCGGTAGAGAGGGAGAGGTTGAGGATGTGCAGGGGTGGGGGGCGCGATGGTGGAGGCAATGGAGGTCAAGAGGCGGGAAGGAATGGGGTCCAGGGGGCAAGTGGAGGGGTTGGAGGAGGAGAGCAGGGAGGAGATTTCATCAAGGGAGGCAGGCGGGAAGAAGGACGGGGAGGGGGCAGTAGTAGGGGGAGAGGACTTGGAAATTTCCAGGCGGATCTTGTCAATCTTAGAGGTGAAAAAGAGAGCAAGATCTTGAGCGGAGAGAGAAGACGGAAGAGGAGGACAGGGAGGTTTGAGAAGGGAGTCAAAGGTGGAGAAGAGACGGTGAGGGTCCCAGGAGCAGGACTCAATGTGCGAGGCATAGTACTTCTGTCTAGCGAGGGAGATAGAGTTGAGCGATGAGAGGCAGAATTTGAAGTGGAGGAAGTCAGCGTGGTAGTGGGATTTGCGCCAGAGGTGTTCAGCAGCCCGGGTGCAGGAGCGGAGAGGTTGAATGGTGGAGGTGAGCCAAGGGCAAGGGTTACGGGAGCGAGCTGGGAGGGAGGAGAAGGGGGCAAGGGAGTCAAGGGTGGAGGCGAGAGAGGAGCTGAGGAGGCAAGGAAATGGTCAGATATGGGATGGGGCTCGAAGGAGAGATCGGAGACAGAGCAGTTCCTAGAGAAGACGAGATCAAGTCTGAAACATATGGCCTAAGTCATCGCATGAGATGTAACGGGCGGAAAGCAATCCTTGCCAGCGCCTCCACTTGGGCATCCAGGCAGAGCTGCGCATCGAGAAACACCCCCAGACTCTGTACCTGGGAGACCAATGGAGGGCAGACCCCATCAATAATGGGGGCCACCATCTCCATCGCCTTTTCCACCATCACCTCCGTCTTGTCAGGATTCAATCTGTCGGTTAACCCTCATCCAGTCCCCCAAAGCCATCAGACACCGAGCTGGGAGGGAGGAGAAGGGGGCAAGGGAGTCGAGGATGGAGGCAAAAGAGGAGTTGAAGGTGGAGATGGCAGAATCGGGAGAGGAGGAGAAGACTGAGGGGAGAAGAGGAGAGAGGGAGGAGGCAAAGTCCTGGGGCACAACGGCCTGCAGATCACGGGACGGGGAGATGGGGAAGAGGAGGGGGAGCAGTGGGAGAGGTTGAAGGAGGCAAGGAAATGGTCAGAGACAGAACAGTTCCTAGAGAACATGAGATCAAGAGTGTGACCATCAGTGTGAGTGGGGGAACGAGTCCAGAGGTGGAGATTAAAGGAGGCGGCTAAGGAGAGGAAGAGGGCAATGCAAGGTTGGGAGGGTGCATCAGCATGAATATTGAAGTCACCAAGGAGGAGTGTGGGGATGTCATCGGAGAGGAATAAGGTGAGACAGGACTTGAACTCGGAGAGGGAGCTGGGGAGGGTGGGGGTAGATAACAGCAAGACGGAGATGGAGGGGGGCGTAGAGGCGGATGGAATGAGCCTCAAAGGAGGGGAAGGAGCGAGAGGGGAGAGGGGCTGAAACTGGCAGGACGAGGCAAGGAGGAGGCCTACGCTACCACCCTGGCCTCCAGCGCGGGGCTGGTGGGAGGAGAGACCACCGTAGAGAGGGTGGCAGGGGTGACAGAGTCAGTGGGGGAGATCCAGGTTTCAGCAAGGATGAGAAGGTGAAGGGAGTGAGAGAAGAAAAGATCATGGATACAGGGGGCTTTATCACCAGAGGAGCAACAGTTCCAGAGGGAGCAGGAGAACGGGACTTGATCAGGGGGGAGATAGGGAATTGGGATAAGATTAGGGGAAGGGGGGTGATGGGATCGACGGGAGCCTAAGAACAATGATTGTGACTGGTATGTAAAGTTCTTTTGGGGGAACATTAAGGGGCATCAAAATTTATGCTTAATGCATCTTCACTTGTGTTGAGGAGGCTTGAATTAGGAAGGTATTGTGTCTGTTTTCTCCATGCAGCATGAGAATTTCAAGGATGTTCTGTGATCAGGCCACCATATCAACACACGAGTGGGTAAAAACTTTTGCAAACCCCAGGGAACAGTCCCAAGTTGTGGTAAGATTTTTCATGTTCCTCATACTGTTAAACCACCTTGAGCAGTTCTTTTGCAGTAGTTCAAATGAGTGGATTGAAGTTGGAGCACGATCCTTTGACTTATGATCCTAACATCCCTAAGAATTATTTTTAGTTTTTGCTCTGCTTGAATGCCCTTAAGAATAATCTTTAGTTTCTATTTTATTTTAAATATATACTCCACCTTGGAAGATTCATACTGTCAGAACAGTCATTATCAAAAGTTATGGCTCCATGTAAGATACATGCTTTGTATATTCATTAAGCCTCCATGTTTTTCATTTACAGATTACTTTATCAGGAGCTATTATAAGACAAGAAGGCTGTGTCCTTGGGAGGCAGGAGTGGCAACCCATCTTTAAAAAGCATATAATTGTTGCACAATGACCCAATGAAAAAGGGGCAGGTCCCTGAAATGCATCTGGATTTCTTTGGAGGTTGTTCTCTCATTTTTGTTTGTGGTCCACTGTGGCTTTTTAATTGTGATTGTATAGGAATTTGTCCTCTTGTTTTACCAATGTATGTTTGTGCACGTTGATTGTATAGAATACCTAACTGGTTTGCTTTTGAGATATTATTTTATAGAGTCATTCAGCTTCATATTAAAGATTGCATTATATTATTCATTTCCCCACTTGCTTGCTTTTTGAGGTTGTGAGGGTTTTCCCTCTAAGTGGGGAGCTCTCCCCTTGTTCTGTCATCTGGGTTTTTCTCTTTCTTTTCCTTTTCGACAGGCACTGGGGCAGAGGGCAAGAAGTGAGGGGGAGGAGAGGTGGTGTGGGGATGATGGAGAGAGGTGATAGGCTTTGTGGGAGGCAGGAGGAGAGGGGGTGAGAGAATGACAGGCATCTTGGAGGGTCAGTTACAGGGGGGGGAGGGATGGGTTGTGATGATCGCCGCCTCCACCGCCTCCGTTCGCAAATGGCCCGCCAACGGCTCTTTGCCCACAGCACGGTGGTGGTGTATCCTCTCCACTAGGGATGTTGTCTTGGGACAGACATTTTGTCCTTCAAAAGTGTGCTTTGGTCTGTTATTTACCACACACCATCTATCCACACCGCACAAGGTTATTGATTTCCTCATTTGCTCTATGGGGCTTGCTACTGCTTCACAAATATTAATTTCAGGGGTTGCTGAACATCTCTTGCAGACAGAAAACTAAGGCACAAATTATAGCAAAATTGCCAGAAGCTTCCACTAATGTTGATTTCTCCACTTGAAACAGCTATTCATCTTAGAGGGGAAAAAAGAAAGTTAACATTGTATGAAGAGCTTTAAATTCAAAGCACAGCTCTCTCGTTGGTTTGTTGCAGGTGCGATTCATTCAAAACTTTTCCAAATCAGATGCCAGGCATCTCAACTTGGTGGCCCAGGAAGTGAAATAGAGAACCTAATTGTTGACCACCTGAGATGAATTGGTTTAAATTACTCACCAAGCATCATTTAGAAATTCTGTGGCACAGAGATGGAATCCAATTAGCATGGTATTCAATTTCCTTAACTGCAAAACCATCCTTTCTCTTCCTGCATACCCGACTCATTCACTGCACAAATTAACCCTGATCTGTTCCCTGGTCACCATAGAATCACACAGTTAATGCATGCACACAAGAGGACAGAATTAAACTTGCACAGGCAATCTTCTGAGATATTCACTTTGGAACCTTAATATAGGTTGCTATTCAATTTTTTGCTTTCTTTTTTTAAACAGAGAAATCCATTACATGAAACCAGAGTGACTCCATCATGATTAGCAAGTTTACGAGAACCACCTTGGATTAGTGGTTCTCGTAAACCTACAAGTCAGGACACCTAATGGGCTTGCCCATCAGATACTGAATATACTTTGTATGTGCCAATCTCAAATAAACTTTTACATGAGGAAGATCACATAAAAATGGTTATTTGTAGAGTCTTGCACCTTTCTAGATTAAAATGGATTTTTCAGAAGGATAGAAAAAGACCCTTCTCCAATCCTCACAATAGCCTACATACAGTACTAAGTTCTAGGTTCCACCTCTGAAAAGCATCTCAAAGACATAATTTAATGTTAGCAAAACAAAGCTTTTCCCCTTTTAATTTTCTTCAGGATCATTTTTGCTGAATCTTCCAAATAAAATAAATTCAGACCAAGGCAAACACTGGAGATGGAGGATTTCAACCCAAACACTTCATACTGCAGCAGAGTTACAAGCAATTGAAAACAAGAGTTTATAAGTGACAGGTGTTGGCAGTCTTATTGCTATCAATTCTGGTTAGGTTTATAAGGAAAGTTATCCAATATTAATTAGTTACTAGGTAACCAATAGAAGAATTGATTCAAAAAATATATATGAAGAATTAAATGAACAACCTCTCATGTTAAGGAAGTTTTGTTGCCATAGTTAGTTTAATGCTTAAGGTTAACTGTTCATAGTAGTGTCATTTTAAAGTACGAAATTTTATTTATTTATTTTACATTTGCTAACCCGCCCCTCTCACCTAACGGTGATTCGGGGTGGCTTCCATCATGTATAAAACAATAAAATAGTAAAATATAATAATCATAAAAGTCCAAATATACATCATAAAACAACATAAAACCAGTTCTGTGCCAAAAAAAAAAAAAGATACCCACCCCAACGCATTCTACCCTCCCCACACCCTCGCCAAATGCCTGATGGAAGAGCATCTATTTACTCTTCTGTTCCTATTCACTCATTCCACACGACTCATAATTTAAAGAAAAAATACCAATAAAAACAAAGTACAGTAACAATATCAAAAATTACAATAAAACACCCTCACAATGGAACTAAAAGCCCACCCTCCCCCTTCCCAACCCCCCACCCATCTCCCTCACTAAAAGCCCGGCGGAAGAGGAAGGTCTTGCACTGTATTCAGAAAAAGGGAAGGTCTGGGGCTAGGTGGACCTCTGTTCCACTGTCTCGGTGTGGGCACCAAGAACGCCCACCTCATCATCGCCACCCGAGATACAGGGGGAACCCCGAGGAGGGCACTCCTAACCAACTGCAGGTGCCAATACAGGGTTTGAGGGGTGAGGTGATCCCGCAGATATGGAGGGTCCAGGCTGTATAGGGCTTTAAAGGTCAAAAACACCACCTTGAATTGGGCCCAGAAGACTATAGACAACCAGTGCAGAGACCGGAGCACTGGTGTAATATGCTCATGGCAACCCATCCCAGTAAGGAGGTGGGTCACTGTGTTCTACACCAGCTGCAGTCTCCAGACTGTCACCAAGGGTAGCCCCATGTAAAGCACAATGCAGTAGTTCAGTCTTGAGGTGATGAACACGTGGATGATGGCGGCCCAGTCGGAGTCCGAGGCATATGGCCGAAGCCGTTGTACCAGATGTAATTGATGAAATGTGTCCCTTGGCACAGCCACCACCTCGGCATCCAGGTGGAGCTGTGAGTCGAGGAGCACCCACAGACTACAAACTTGAGGGACCAAACAAGGATGGACCCAATCAATGACAGGTGCCACCACTCCCTCAGCATCACTTCCGTCTTGTCAGGATTCAGCTTCAGACGGCTTGCCCTCATCCAATCCTCCACAGCCATCAGACACCGGGTAAGCACAGAGACTGCTGGGCCTGGGTCAGCTGAAAAGGAGAGGTAAAGTTGGGTGTCATCAGCATACTGATGACACTGCACACCATACCCTCTGACGACCTCACCCAAAGGCTGCATGTACACGTTGAACAGGAGGGGGGACAAAATAGAACCTTGCAGGAATCCATATGCGAGGTCCTGGGGAGATGATGAACTGTCACCCAGTACCATATGTTGAGTTCTCCCAGCCAGGAATGAACGGAAGCATTCAAGAACAGTCGCAACCGGGCCACCAACATCTCGTGGTCAACAGTATCAAATGTAGCCGAGAAATCTAACAGGATCAATAGGGTCGACCAACCCTGGTCCAGCTCACAGTGGAGGTTGTTGACCAAGGCCACAAGCAGAGTCTCAGTGCCAAAAGCCAGACTGCAAAGGATTCAGAAAACTGACACAGTTCAGATGCCCCTGAAGCTGCCAAGCCCATTCAATAACCTTCCCTAAAAAGTGAAGGTTAGAGACTGGCCAATAGCTGGCCAGGAATTCAATGTCCAAAGATGGTTTCTTGAGTAGAGGCCACACCACCACCTCCTTGAGGCAGCCTGGCACTCTGCCCTCCCTAAGGGAGGTACTGGCAACCTCCGCTACCAATGGCCCCAATGTCTCCCAGCTGGCTTTATAAACTTGTCATATTCCCTCTCAGTTGTCTCTTCTCCAAGATGAAGAGCCCTAACCTATCTAGCCTCTCCTCGTATGGATGTCGTTCCATACACTATCATTTTTGTTGCCCTTCTCTGTACCTTTTCTAATTCTAATAGATCTTTTTTTGAGATGGGGCAATCAGAACTGGACACAATATTCAAAGTCACACCATAGATTTTATATAGAAGCATCATCAATCAATATCATTCAATATCATTTATTACGTGATCAATGATCATTGTACAACATCTATCAACCACAACACAAAACGAACATAATACAAGTTATTTCAGCATTATACAGTAGAAATCCAAGTGCCCCCTTCTGAAAAATAATGTCCAATAATTAAGGTAACCTACTCAATGGTTACTGATAAACTGGGATCTAAGATGGACAGCCCCCAGCAAGAAGAGGGCAACCCTTCGAATGATATCTGAATCCAGACTGTTCAACAGTACGGCCAGAATCACAGAGTCATCCCTACCAGGGTACTGATCCCTTATTGGGTCAAGGAGGTCATAACGGGACTCATCATATAAATGACAATGTAACATTATATGTCCGACAGACTCAACCGCGGCATTGTCAAAGGGGCATAAACGATCAAGGAATGGTATACCCTGGAGCCTCCCTTCCAGGACACGAGACGGGAACGCGTTGAGCCGCGCGCAGGCCATCAATTGCTTTGCTCTACCGGATATGTGGGTAATTAGATAAGTGGCCATCTGGCCCATAGGTGGAACAAAGTGTAAATATTCACGGATGTGGGGAAAGGATCTAATTTTACTAAGTTCCATTTGACGCCCTATATCCCTGGTCCTCGTGGAGATCTCTGTCCTGATGGAACCCGGGCGCTTATGCTTTAAATACACAGGAGGAGTTCCCATCTTCTCCAACTGTGCTAGAAGCATTATGATATTTTTAGTTTTATTTTCTATCCTTTCCAAGTAATTACTAACATTGTTTGCTTTTTTGATCACTGCCACACATTGAGCTGAGGATTTCAATGTATTGTGCATAATGGCTCCAAGATCCTTTTCCCGAGTGATATCCCCCAATTTAGAACCCAGCATTGTGTACATATATTTTGGAGTATTTTTCCCTATGTGCATTGTTTTGCACTTCTCAACATTGAATTTCATCTGCTATTTTGTTGCCCAGTCACCCAGTCTCACAAGATCCTCCTGTAATTCCTCAGTCCACTCGGGTTTTAACCACCTTGAATAACGGGTGCGGTGCATGCACATTACTTGAAGTGTGTGTGTGTGGGGGGGGACCCCAGTTCTAGTCTTGCCTTAGCCAGAAACTCACTGGGTGACCTTGGACCAGTCACATTATTCTCTCAACCTAACCTACCTCACAGGGTTGTTGTGAAGATTAAAAAGTTGTGTTAATTATACGTAAAGCTCTCCAAGTGGCATGGCAAGGGGATGCTATATAAAAATAAAGATTATTATGTGCAAATTTCATCACATCACTCTTTACTTCCTTTCCAGATCATTAATGAATATATTAAATAATACCAGTCCCAGCACAGATCCCTGGGGCACTCTACCATTTACTTTTCTCCACTGCAAAAAGAACCATTTAGTCCTACCCTTTGCTTCCTATCCTTTAACCAGTTACCAATCCACAAAAGGACACTGCATCTATCATGTATCTAAAGGCATTAGGACCTAGAGGTTAAACCTTTATTTCCTCAGTTCTGTCTCACTCAATACTGGAGGGATGAGCAAAGTTCCCAGGCTCAAGAGATGCATACCAAAATGTTCATATAACCAAGAGCTACATCATCCGTCAGCTTCCCCTGATCTCCAGGACAGGGCAGCACAGCTCCCTAGTAGGGCTGAAATGAGATTTTGCCAAAATACGAAATCTCATTGAAATCCCAGTTCCCAGTATCATCTCAGCGAATGTCTCAATCAACATTCTGTTTCTAGATTTACCAACTTTCTGCTTACTGGGATCCTGTTTACCACTTTGCCATCCATTTCAAATTTGGAGAGATAATACAGATGCAATACCACATTTCTTGCACTACGTTTTCCCTTGTACTTCCTTGTCACTCATTGGCTGGTACAGATTCCTTTACTAATCTGCAATCCAGTTTCAGATTGGTCAAAGTAAAGGGAACAGCATAGAACAACAATTCTGATTGGAGGCACTGGAGTGGAGGTTATGGGGTGGGCTATTCGCGCAGTGATAAATGCAGAAACAACAAACTTGGAAGTAAAACTCAGCAACATGGTAAGCAGTAAACGAATGGTGCACAGTAAATGGTAAGCAGAAAGTTGGTAAATCAGCATGGTATCTTGCATTATTGCAAGAAATCACATTGGTATCGGCAAATGGTTGAGAAATCGATCCCGGTTCCTGATATGGCAAAAATTTTCACAAGCAGAAGTTTAGCTACCCATTTCAGCCCTAACCCCCAAGCAACCACTTCTGGCGAGAGCCACAGTACAGGCACCCAAGAGCTGCATCCTGCTCCCAAGCTGCCATTTGCCTACCTCTGCAATATTACATAAGAACTTCTTATGCTAGCTGACTGCTATGGCCAGGTAGAACTTGTTTATATTTTGTAAATAAAGTTTTGGTTTAGTAAGATGAGCGCAGAGATGTGTATCTGGTAGCTCTCTCCCCCACACCCGACCAGCTATTGCCACGGCTTCTCCCACCAGGATCCAGCTAACGCCACTGCTCTCCTGTACTGTCTGCCACCAGTAAGCTCTCTGGTAGCTAGAGCCCCCTGACAACAAACTTCATACTGTGCAGTCAGGGAAGGGGACCAGCCTAGTCCTGAGCCCTGGTAGGGTGTAGTCTAGCAGGACAGCATCCTTCCCTCTCACTGGGAATTGCTTCCCTGCACAGGCAGAAAGAGCACATTGCAACTTACAGTACAACAAGCTTCGGGAGGGCGCAGCGCTCTGGCACCATGTGCATCCCCAGCACACGCTGCTCAACTCAGCCTCAGGGTGAGGCTGGGGTGCTGTGGGAGGCGTAGCAAGGCTGTGAAGGGCCCAGACTCAAGCCACAATTATGAATGGGCTCCTTATGAGAGACTCAGAGGAGGGGGTGGTCTCCACTGCCTCCTCCAAAAGTTTCTAACTCGGCTTTAGCAATATATTTTATTGGACCAACTACACAGGGCACAAAATGTGCAGGCACCTGGGACCCATTAGTGCCTAGAAAACTGAGGCTGGCAACTGGTTCAGGGGTGATGAGTCACCTCCCCGGCTCCGGACGCCTCAGCTGCCACAGCAGTCCTAGCTGTCAATTGCAGGAGCTGTAAGTCTTTGGGGTAGCTGCTCAGAGTTATTTTATTTATTAGTCTTATTCTTTATTTAAGTTTATTTTAATTATAAAATGGGGAGTACGCATGTGGCGATCCATCTGGACTTTTCGCTGCCACCAGCCTGTTACTCCTCACTCCCCAAGGGTCCACAGGCCTGACCCGTGGTCCGGGTTTGCTCTCTCTCTAGTGGTGCTCGCCTTTTCCAGATCTGGTGGTGATCCCCTATTAGCAGTGTTGTAGCCAAGCAGGGGCAAGACAGACGGTACTCCAGTCTCCAGGTTAGGTGTAAACACACATTTATTATAAATAAAAAACAGGTAACAGTTCAGGTTTCAAGTTCAGATAACAGATAAGATTGATTCAAGATGAGTCACAGCTCCTATAATCCCTTCTGCCCCCTCTCCTTCAACAGTCCACCCTGGTCAGTTGCTCTTTTAACATGCACCAATTACTGTACAGGCCGGCTTAACATTCAAAAGCTGTCCCATTAACCCATCAACTAACTATGGCTTCCTCTTTTCCCCAGTGATCTTATGTAACAAAAATTGTCTGGACTAATAAGCACAGGTCTCAGAGAGACAAAAGTTTTGGTTTTAATGGTGTGATTTAACGTTTAGCCTTGAGAAGAGATACGCTAAGGCATGATAGCCATCTACTGCTACCTGAAGGACTGTCACAGAGAGGATGGCAAAGACTTGTTATCTCTTGCCCCTAAAGGCAAGACTAGAAATAAGGGGCTCAAACTACAAGAAAACAGATTTTGGTTAAACATTAGGAAGAATTTCCTAACAGTAAAAGCTGTTCAACAGTGGAACAAACGACCTCGGGAGGTGGTGGCTCTCCTTTGCTGGAGGCTTTCAAACAAAGGCTGGACGGACGTCTGTTAGGGATGCTGTAGCTGTGGATTTCCTGCACTGAGCATGGGGGGTGGACTAGATGAACTCTGAGGTCACTTTCAACGCTACGATTCTACGTTTTCTGTAAAACATGTAAACATTTTGTTTACTCAATGTATTTATTCATTGTCATTTATTATAAACACTTTATATTAAAGTTGGGGAGCACACATGTGAAAACTGTCATTCATGATTGCCAAGTGCAGCTCTCAGCAAGACAAAATTTTTGGTATGCAGCTCTCTGGGTCATGCACTTTCCCACCCCTGGATTAGTGGATTAACTCAAGTGTTCATTTTCAAAGGGGCTTCGATCTCAAGGTCTTAGCTGACTCTGGTCCCATTACAAACCTCAACTGCAGAATTGTTACCAATGCCTGTAAAAAAATGGAAGATCAGATTCTTGTTTTAAATCTACCATTTTGCACTTTTTTTAATTACAGAAGTTGTTGAGGCATCCTTAAGTATTTATTCTACCATAAGCATTCACCCTCCTAGCAGTTGGTTACCAATCCATTATCTTTCTCCTAACGGATCTTATCAAGAGATTAAAAGCCAACATAGCATATAAAAGTGATGAACAAAATTTGAAGAATGGCACAAAAATACTAGGTATCCTGACTTCATCCTTTGAGCACACCTATTTTGGCTCACTTGGAAGGGACACAATTTCTATGGAAGGAGTGAAACTTCCCATTCAAAGAAGTAGGCCTGTGCTGTCAGAGTTTCTATCAGAACTATGCAATAAACCACATTTGACATGTATATTAGGCAACTCAACTGCAAGCTATCTGTGGAACAAAAAACATGGCTAATAGGAAAAAAACTGCACAACTGGCCTTTATCCGAGTGCAGGCTCCATCACCTAGGCTCAGTGAACACCACATGCCCAGGAGTGAGAGTCTTGACCCCCCCCCCCCCCCCCCCCCGAGAGCTCTCCTTCGCAGAAGAACAATGTTTAGGCTACACTGGAAGAGATCCAGAAAATCTCCAATGAGAACCAGAAAGCATTTCTCTCTTGCACGCCTAAGTTAGTGGTAACATTTCATGACCACTAGCTACTTGTAATCATACTGACAAGGAATAATGGAGCTGGCTACTCTACAGCATAAACAGGTTACCTACATCGGTTAAAAAACAGTTCTCGCTCATCTCCATTAATCTCTCAAACCCTTATATACCAATTCCAGGCAATACTGGAGTGGGTTATTAATGTGGACGCTGCAGTAGAAAATCATGGATTCCCAGATAACTTAGTACACTAAAAAAAAAAAAAAAAAGTCAAGAAAGATCTAAAACAGCCAGTAATGCGGTTTAGATAGCCCTAAACACTGCTGTCAAAATATGGTAGGAAAATGTTCAAGCAGCTACCAGAGGTAGCATAGGTTTTATGACACCACCACCAGGTTACTGGAACTGATACAAAGACCACTTAGCTGACTTCTCTGGAAAATGGTTGCCAAGATCATTGCCCCAAATACAAAGAAAAACAAGGCAATCAACATAGCACACACCCAGGCAAAATACACTTTTGTCAATAAGCTTATCTTCAAAGAAAAAAACCATATCAAGCTCTTGCTGCCAAATACAGCTAGATGGATTTAATTATTATTATTATTATTATTATTAATAATTCTCTTAAGAGTGTTTTCAAACAAGACTATTCCATCACTGAAGTCTATGTTTGGTCCATGCAGCTCCCACTCATGTTTTAGCAGGTAGAGCTAATGAATGGGCAGCGCACTGCTCGCATTTCATGTGACATGGTTGTGTGCAACAGGCATTACCACCCCATTGCTCACCGCCCCGCAGCCTTGCTCCAAGTGTGGCAGGGTAAGCGTGGGGTAAGGCTCTGTGACCTGTCCTCGAGATTTTCCTCAAGGATGCTTCACAGAGCAGCTGGCTGTTTACCCCGCAATGAGGCGGGGCAAACATCTGGCAGGCCCTGGCCACAGGCTCATTTGCCCCAGGGAGGGGTAAGGCTACTCAAAGTGTGGTAGCCTCCTCAGACCATCTTACGTGGCTGCAGCCAATGACTCCAACTCAGAAAATATTTCTCTGCTACTGTTTCTCTCACATTGCATTCAAATTACTACTATCCAGTAGCACCTTTTATTATCCCCCATTTGGACAGAGTCCAGTCAGCTTTTCTTAGGGCGCTCCTTAGGGCCCCTGGGGGAACCCTGGGGGCAGCCATTCACCTTGAATTGGGCCAGCGGAGGTGGTTCTTTTGGGCTTGGGTTAGGGCCCATAAGTTTTGGTTTAGACTGCTCGATCCATGTCAGAAGGGGTTGTTTCCCCACCTCCAGCCGGATACCTTTAGGGTCCGGCGGGTCGAGGCCCACCTTAATAGATTGGGTTTTTCCCGCCCTTATATCCTCTCTAAGGAGCTTGGGGCGGTGGCGGTAGAAATCAGGCGCCGGTGAGAGGATGTGGACCTGCAGGAGGAGAGGGGCCGGGTGGCAGCCTCTGTCCATATGCTCCACTATTTGAGGTGGGTTCCACAGATTGACAACCTAGCCCATTATTTGGCCGAGAAGTATTCTGCCAGAGGGAAATGGTTGATGATGGCCGTAAGATTTAATGCCCTTCCAATAAATTTATGGGAGGGCAGACTTGCCAGGGTCCCTTTTATGCAGAGAGTTTGCCCCTTCGATCAGCCTGAGGTCGAATCTTCTGAGCATCTGTTTTTCATATGTCACCTGTATGACCAGCTGCGAGCGGGGGTATTGGGGCCTCTCTTCCCTAGCCACTGCTCATGGTCTGACGAGAGGAGATTGGGACATTTGCTCAGAGATGCCCACTCTGACACCACTGCTGTTGTGATGAAGTTTCTGACTGCAGCATTTAGTAGGAGGCACCAGTTTATTAACTTTAGATCCTTAACCCCGTTTGAGCAGGGATTGCCCGCTCTAGAATTGGTGGGGGTGGCCAAAGATTAGATGTCCCTAGGGGGGATGGTGGGCCTTTTCTAGGCCCAGGCGTGTTGGAATATGGGGTATGTAAGTCTCGTTTCATTTTTTTGTAGTTTTGTGTTATGTGTTGGTTATGTGTATGTAAGTCTAGCAATGGCTTATGGCTACGCTACTGAATAAATATTGAACTGAATTACTACTTAAAGCTTACAGTGCATTAGATTGACTGTAGGATGGCAGGGTCTGCATCTTTAGAAATGCTTTTGAATTCTCTCTGCTGCAACACCTGATGGAGTCAGGCTGGGTAGCTGCCTTACTTTTCCCTCCGCTTTGCATCCTAACTAGTCACTAGACAGATATAAAGTGAAGTAGCTTTGGTTTACTGCTGATGCCACTGTCCTGGCCTCAGTTGTTGTCATATGGTGAAATTAAATGTGCTGTCGGCGAGCCAGCTACACACTCCAGGAGGGGGGGAATGGCCCTGGCAGGGTCTGGTCGCAGCATGGAATGGACATGCACCTGACCAGGCTGGCCTACAAGCACTCCACCCCCCCCATTAGGGCAGGGGAATGGAACATATGCATGGTCGGACAGCCCCCCCCCCCCAGCACCCTGTCCCCCCACCCCACCATGACAGGCAGCCATGGTGGCCCCCAATCCCCAGCAGGCTGAGGCCCAGGACCAGTTGCAGGCCAGCTGGCGCCCCAGGCTGAAGCAGCAGTGGGCCCACATCTGGTGGCCCAGAAATAGACATTCTGGTGAGTCTCTGGCCCAGGCAGACCATGACGGGCTCTCATTGTGTCTGTTATCACGCATAGTTCCCACTTAGGCAACAGTCTTCGGCCACTAAAGCTAGTGTTTGACAAACAAAGGGTCCATCCACCAATCACAACTAAACTATTTAAGCTGTTCAATATCACTTGGTGGGGTGAAAAATGAACATCAACAAAATACCTGCATAGAGCAGCAAAGAGAAACACAGAAGGAGATTGGCAAATTTTAAACAAGAGGACTTTTTATATGTCCTCACAGGGAGGAGTCTCCCCACGCACTGCACAATGCCAGTTTTGCCCCTGTGCAGGTCAACTCCCTTCACGACAACAGTTTTCTAGGTAAAGTTCCTGAAGTATTAAAGATCCACCAGCATGGTGCTACTGTCTTTCATAGGATGACACTTTACTTCAGTTAGCTCCTTGTCAAAGTGTACAGATTGTACCACTGTCCAATAGACCACTACTGTGTATGGCTAGCCTGCAAACCCACCAAAAAAGAGGTAGAGAGCTGCAGGCAGCTGGATTGTGGTATTTGACAATATGCAGTCTCACAAATTCATTGTTCAGCTAGACCACATAGCTTAAGCAAGCGCTAACTCTGGCTAAATGTGTTGTTCCAGACTTAGATCGCTTTCAGACCTCCACCCCACCCCACCCCACCCCCTGCACATATTCTGGCTGCAGGAGAGAATGTGAAGCCAGGATATACACGGGGTGCTGCCGTGTCTGAAAGCCCTCCCGTGCAGCTTTGCTGGCAAACACCCACAGAGTAGAATTTTCGATTCTGTATCTCTGCGGGTGTTTGCTGGCAAAACCACGGGGGGGGGGGGGGGGGGAAGGTCTGAAAGTGGTCTTAGTGTAGCCACGGACCGGTATCAGTCCACAAGCCAGTGGTTGGTAACACATGAACATAGCCAATTGCTATAACGCAAGGCAGTTTTTAGCTCAGGTATAAATGAGAGTCAACTACTATTGTTTCACTGTGAGAAGGATGCCATAACCCTGGAAGTTGCAAAAGTTCTGGTGGCTCCAAAACCATTGCTGTATGTTTGGAATTACCCAGATGACCATGTCCTGTATGGCAACAACAAAAGTTTAACTCAAGCACTGATCACTGTACCTACAGCAATTTCTTTCCACAGTATGGACAGATCCCCAAGTTGTATCATGAAAAATATTCCTTTCATCAAAGAACAAGTTCTAAAGCACTAGAGTAACTCAGATGAAAATTTCTTTAAAATACCTCATTAGAAAGAAGGCAAATGTTCTATTAACGGCAAATCTTTTGAACACAATTTCCTATAACTCTGGAATGTATTAAGTGAAAAAAAAAATCAATCTGGTTTCCTGCAAACGATTAGTTTCAAACAAGAGTTGCCAAGGAAGCAAAAAAATTGGATGTTTCACTTACAGATTGACCTTGAAAGGTTTACATATGTATCAGTTACCTACATGTACGGATTACTGCATAACACAGCTCCTGAAACAATGGTCTGGACTAAAGCTAATGATTCAAGTTATTTGCCACAGTAGCATTCAGTATTCCATCTTCTCCTGCATCCCTCCCCATATTATTTTTATGTGAACGCGTTCAGCAAAAGCTCCTGGTCGTCATCTTCAAGGCTCTTCATGGCCTTGCTCCCCCATATCTCTCTGCTCTTGTATCCCACCACACTCCTGCTTGGGAGCATCGCTCCTCATCTGCCCCCACCCTCACCTGCTTACAACCCCCTTGCTCCTCTAAACCTCTTCGACCCTTCTCTTTTGCTGCCCCTCATGCCTGGAACACCCTCCATGGATACGTTGGCTCTGCTCCCTCCCTCCCAACTTTCAAATCCCTCCTGGAAACCTCTCTCTTCCATCAAGCTTTCCCTAGCTTGTCATGAGTGAAATTGCATTCTTCCTCACTCAAAATCTAGTTCCCTATAATTAAGCGAAGCACGTGCATGTGCAACTTCTCAATCTCGTCTCTCCCTATTTTTGCCTCTCCCACCCTTGTCTCTTAGACTGTAAGCCCCTTGGAGGTAGGGACCTGTCTATAACTACTGACTGTAGAGCGCCAGGTACACTACTGGAATTATATAAATTATAAATATTTATTATGAAATAATAACATTGTGAATGATTATATGCAGGGACCCATGTTCACTATGTTTTCCCTATTGGTGGCAAAGGAGACAATGCAATTTAACGTGTGTCTCTGATATGTTATCAGGTGTGGTAGTTTTAATTTGGGCGGGGGGGGATAAGAATGGAAGAAATGGCAAGATTAACAATGCCTACTGACATGTATGCTGAATAAGGTACACTAAAAAAAGATGCATCATTATTTGAATAATTCTTGTTTGTAATTAAGAAGTTTTAATTTACATGACCCAAGATACCAATAAAACTATTTTTTTCTTAAATAGTCATATTAGGCCACCCTGCATTATTAAATAATATTTGGCGCAAATACAAATGAATGCTGGTCCCTAAAGATGGTGTTGTGGTTTCCTTAGGAAAAGGAGACACTAGTGGGTCATGCAGGAGCAAGTAAGGTTAATAAATGCTTGAGGTCTTTCATTTTCAAAAAGTGATACAAGCTTGTTCAAAGTGGAAATGCAAAAATATCCTCCAGCACAATGAGAATTGTATCTAATTACCAGTGAGCTTCTTTAACTGATTTCCCATTTGTGTCCTTGAAAACTGTGTCTTAAATTAGTGTCAAAATCTACTTGGGTATTTCAGCATAATGTGATTTTGCTGGCCAAATCAAGGTATACAAAGTAATATGAAGCACTTAATTTTTCAAAGGCATTTAAAAATATTTTCATCTCAATGTTGCCAATGAGATTTAAACCCGAAAATGTGAGAACAAGATGGTTTTTCCTTTTGTTGTTGGAATTTTAGGGAGAACAAAATTGGCCTCAGTTAACTGTTTTCTATAACACCACATGCATTTGCAAAGCCAGAATGTCAACTGCTATTCCTGTAGCTCCAAACACACATCTGTTTGATCTATATAAAGCAATTCCTCCTCTCAGCTCATCCAGTGGACTTCAGTTGAACTTTATGATCTACTAAGGAGACATAAGTATTGCTATTTAGATTTCAAGTTCCTACTGTTTTTGTGCCGAGATCTTTCAAGCCACGAAATGTTTATGGCTTTTAGCCACAAGAGTGATACAAGAATCCCAAATGATTAGGTTTTCATTACTTCCTTTCTGAATAAGTTTCAGTCTAAAGTAGTAAGCAGAGCAATAGCTAGAATTTCTCTTTAATTTCATTCCATTACTTGAACTTTACACCTATAACAACTGCTCTCTCATTATTCAATACTTACAGACATAAGGTGAATTCCTGCCAAACTCCCACTAATTTCAGTATGATGAGAACACACCACCACCATTAGCCTCCTTAGGCATGCTAGGTCTTAATTTTTCCTATGTCAATACTTTTTAAACATTTTCCTGTTTTTCCATGTCCCAGGCCATTTTACAAAGTTAAACTAAGAAGGCAAGAAGAAAAGATCGTTGCAGATGAGGTTTGTGAAGAGCTGAAGAGTTCTGTGAAGAGGGAGAAGCTGAGAAATCCACTCACTCCCTCTAGTGAGCTTTCCTAGGAAAGTTGGAGGGGCAAAGGCTAAAGCTGTCAACCTCTGTAGAATTTAAGATTACACTTTCCAACAATCCCTGTGCTATTTACATTCTTCAAAATGCAAATGGCACTAATGTCTTTGCAAGTACGTATACGGCAAGCTCCAGTCCCTTTGTTGCAGCACAACACTTTCAAAGTTACTAGCCTTTTGACAATGGCTCTTCAGAACTCTGTGGGCAGCAGAAATAGGACTAACGTTACTCACCGATGAGGGAACCACACAGAGTTTGGTGTAAGAGCAGAGATCCCTCTTCCACCACTTCTCAGAGAAGCCAGGTGGTCTTGGAAAGAGGCAAAATAGTGGAGAACCTCACTGAGATTAAGATTGGTGGTTCATCTTTACTAGCAACCTATTCTCTACTAACTCAAACAAGAGATGGAGCACTCAAGGAGGGTCCCCGGAAAGTTTCCCAGGAGAAAACCAACACAGTCCCTCTATTCTCAGTAAGAGAGATAAGAGATAAGCTCTTACTAGGATCCCCCTCAACCTCGATGGTAGAACAGTCAACTCTCATCACTAAACCCGAGCTAATAGGTTGGTTCCCCCAGCTAGAATTTGTCCAACCAAGCTGTCAAGTCCTAGGTGGAAAGCGACTGAAGCTGTCACAAACCAGGGAGCGTGGGGGCTCTTCCTCGGAGATTGTGTAGAGGAAAGGGCTTGCATTAGGCGGGATCAATGGGAAAGGAAGAGAAGCCGGGACAAGAAAGAAAGGGGGGAAAGAGGTTTGGCTCTGGGTCCTAACTGAATGCGAACGCGTTGGGCGAATGTCTCAAGCAGCCACAGACACAAACGGGGAGCAGGTCCTCCCTGTACCCCCACTCCCGCCGCGGCTGGGGCACAAGGGGCAACAGCATGGCTCGGTCTCTCAGCTTCCCGCCTCATCAGGGCAGGCAACCGCCGGAGTTAAGCCGGAGTTCCCCCGCGGTGGAAGCTGAGAGACCCCCCGGCCTCCATCCCCTCGGTCCCCGGGAGCAACGGAAAGAGGCTGGCCCGGGCTGCATCACTCACCCTCGGTCACCTCCAGCACCTTCACCTGCTCCTCGGCGGCGGCGCGCACGCCCTGCACCGGGCACAGAATACCGTTCAGCGTTTCCACCAGCGCCTCCTTCAAACCCTGCGCCACTGGGCCCGGCAACCCGACTGCCCCCACAGCACCCGACATCCCGCTCGGCTCCCGGCAACGCCGCACACGGCCCAAGCAGCGGGGAGAGGCGGCAGCAGGCGGGTTCCGGGCCGCCGTGCAACAAACGCAGCTGACGATGCGCCCGCACACTGGGCCGAGAGCGGCGCTTTCGTGGCGAAGTGAGATTCGGGCCTCACAGCGACCCCTGCGGCAGAGCTGGGAACTAGGGGGTGTGAGACCCACGGGAGCTTTAGGGATCTGGTAATGGGCCGGCGATACTTTGTGCGGAAGCCTGAAGGGGCATTTGGGGACACAATGACGGACTTGAGCTGTAGCTGGTGGGGAGGTGGTTGTGGGGATCCCGGATGACAAGGCTCGTCTCACCTCGGGCCTTCTCTTTATTGTAGTTAGTTTCCCCAACTCCGTCACACACAGGCCTTCTTGCTAGCATGACACAGACTTACAAGCAGGCCCTAATTGAGGTCAGGGCCCTAAATTGTTCGTCAAATATGGGGCATTTAGCCATCCTATATGATCCCTAGGTGAGTTCCTCCCACCCTCATCTACTCCGTTGTCCTGGGGGAGATTACCAAAGAATGGGGGCAGGGGAAGACAGGACATGAGCTTAAACCTCACTTCCATGAGCTGTGTGGTTCATACTTCAATGCAGGACCCAACAGAGCTGAAAAATAGACTGGGGCAGCAACCAGCAGAGCTGCTTTCAGCTCAGATATCAAATTCCAGCAGCAGTTCATCCATGCTGTACCACAGGATTTAGGTGTGGTAGAGATTTCACCAGCACTAGAAGATGTAATGCCCCCTCCAGAATGCTTGGTCACCCTGATTGGCCATCACTAGGGCAGGCCATGTGCACTCTTTTTTGACCAAGGGTGTTTTACCTTCTTCCTATAGAAAGTAATGAAGTAAAAGCTGATATCTCATTTTACAATTAAGTTTAGAGGAGTTTAAATCCACAGCAAAGAACAGAATCCAAAAACTAACAGTCTGTGCCTCTGAGGTTAATTACCAAAGAAGGCATTTGTGCTTTTATTTGCTCAAGGACTCACTCATCAAGGCAGCTGAGCAGCTCCAGGAGATCAACACCAGGGGACCATTCAGATGGGCACCATCTCACATAGCAACAGTTACTTCATTTTCCTTTTTTCTTAATTGGCCTCTTGGAGACATACAATAACTGACCATTATTTTGTGAATGTCTCTACTTCTACTCTGCCTTACTTTATCTTAAATGGTTTAAGCATGGATGATACATACTCTGATGTTGTGTAATTGACTTTAGTTTTCTGTTCTCCTTGGCCTTTGCTAGTGGACTTAGCTGGCTTTAAGATATGCTGCAGCCTGTACACATGTGCATCCCAGCATTGTAGGAAGCATTTGGCATATGAAATAATTTCTTGTTTCAAATTCAGCATCTCTCCAAATGGCACTTGCTGCTATTGCTGACTTTCATGATCAGGGGCAGATTGGGGGGGGGGAGGGAGGAAGAGACACTTTTTGCTGATCTCACTTCATTGTTCAGCTGGTAGAGGCAACACTATCAGGCATGGGGCCAAGTGTAAGAGCCTGGTATGGAAACATAGGGAAGCCCAGCCAGGCAGCAGAGTCAGTCACTGGCCTCTGCTAGTGGGCTTAACTGGTTTTAAGCATGCATTGCCTGTATATGTGCATCCCAGAGTCTGTGAGTTAGCCCTGCACCTGGAAGCAACACCAGTTTGACTCATGTGGCCTAAAAAGAGACTATCTATCCCAGCAGTGTTTGCTTGAGAGACTGGGAAGGGAGCAAGTTACATGCAAGGACAAGACTCAGAACCAGATTAAAGGACTTGGAGCCCTTTGCTAAGTTATATTTTGGAGGCTCACTGGTCACCTACATACTGTTCTTGACAACAACTAGGGTATTATTATGTGGCTTGTTAAACTAGTAAGGCCTTCATTACCATAAACCATATGATGAAAACTGCAATTACCATATATTTCAGCAATTAATGATAATCAAAATCTCAGCATTTTAATGTCCCACCTTCAAAGCTGTCAGTGACTTCTTTCATTCATAGCCCCTCATCCACCCTCTCCAAACTGAGATGGAGGGGTTGGTTGATTCTTTTATGCATAATAAGAGTGAAGCTTTTCCCACAAGCAGGTGTTTCAGGAGCCTGAGACATCTGATATATTTACTGATCCCCTCCAGATGTGCAGAGCTTGGGGTAAGGATATGGCGGTGAGCCTAACGCAAGAATAATAGAATGCATCACTACATCCAACCATAGATGGATCATCTGTGGATGATCATCTTATCCATATATCTTTGTATATAAGCTCTATAGATACATCTATATATCATCCATAGATCTGTGCCTTAGGCTAATGTTTTGCTTCTACTGGGCCCCTTACCGATAGCACTGGGCTGGATTTATAAATGAAGACAGGTGCTGAAAGTATAAACTGCACTAAAGCCAATCTTTCCCACTTCTTGGAGCTGTCCTAAAATCCTTCCTTTCTGGTCAGAAGTTACCTAAACAATAAATATTATACTGGATAAATCTCTTATTCCTCCCAAAAATCTAATTCTGGGCTTTGGAAACTCTTTTAAAAATGGCAACATTCTGGGTCACAAACACTGGTTTAATAGGGAAGCTCTTCTTGCTTAAAGAATCTTGCAAGAATGGAACAAGATATCCCCATACATCAAATATTGGTTCAGTGAAATGCCCAGCCTTACTGCTGTGGAGGGTCTGGCATTCGGATGTCAAGGTGTCCCAGACAAATTTGAGAAAATATGGACAAGCTTCCTAGAGTTAGTGGATTAGCAGTGCCAGCAACTCTGTTCCTCTCCCCTTCCTGTTCCCTCCCACTAGTCTCCTGTCTCATTCTCCCTATTATTTTCCAATTTATTCCTGGGTTGTTTTTTTTTTGTAAGTTCTATTGTCTTGCACCTTTACCTACGATTCCTCTTTTCTTGGATCTCCCCATTACTGTTCCCATTATTAAATACCTCCCCTTCCCTGCTACTTCCACTCCCTTTCCTTTCTCTTTTTTCCTTTTTCTATAAATTGTTATTCTAGGGTTATTTGGTTTGTGAGCTTGGACTTGTACAGAGTACATTAGTAGTAATAGTTTGTTTTAAATATACCCATTTGTTGTAACAACATTACCCTAACCATGTCATAATTGTTTCCCTGAAATATTGCTCCTTCTTTGATATGTTTGTTATTGTTTTATAACAAAAGAAATCAATAATATAAATTAAAGACTTAAAAACAAGAAATCCTCTCAGCTAAAGCAGACTTGAACTGCTGACCTTCCAATTCTCCTTTGAAGTTCTACCACAGGGATTGAGAATCTCAGGCCTGGGTCCAAATGCGGCCCTCAGCAAGTTTTTATGTGGCCCCTTTCCATTTCCTGGATCTAATTCCTTCCTCCTGAAAAACTAAGCTCAGGATAAGGGAGCAGAGAGGAGGGCATGCACATAGGGATAAGCAACAGATCCAAGGCACACATCCATGATCAGTACCCTTCTTTCCTGAATATACCCCTTAACCATCCCCACCCAGAACTTCTATGTGGCCCTCAGAGCTTGTACTCATTTTCAAAGTAGTCCCCAGGACAGAAAATGTTCCCCATTCCTGCTCCACCACCTGAATTTTCAGAATTTTTAATTCAGCCACCAGAGAAGATTTTTACATATTACTCACTAGTTAAATAGATGTTTGTTAGGCTATTGCAGCAGTACTGACAGTGTGGCCAGGTAGTTAAGCTCTGAGCAGGTCTGGCCTTAGAAATTGCAAGGACTGAGGATGTGACAGAAGGGAATGGAGTTTGAGGGATCACCACAACAGGAGGCAAAGCTTACATGACTAGGGCAGTTAATTCATTTTTGCTCACTCCAGAGTTAAAAAAAAAAATCAATTTAACTTAACCTTTTGTTTCCCTTGGGTGTTATAACCTCACTGTTGACCTCGCTTTAACCTCGTTTAAGGCTTGTTCATACAATTACTGACTCCAGAGTAATAAACCTCTAACTCGCTTTAACCTCATGCTATAAGGTAGATGTGCTGCTCTGACTACAGAGGCCATCCCCTTACTCTGCTCAAGCAGTTAGCCAGTACTCTGGTGACATCTACTGGCCCAGTTCTTTTGCTAGATAGGCTATGGGATATAACCTTACAACAACAGAGAATGAAAGTAATGGAAGGAAAGGCAGTGCCATATTACAAATATTGCGCAGCTGGTTTAAAGAGAGCTTATATGAGTAATTTACTGATGCCGAAATTGCACGCTGCATTTACCGCTTTAAGGTGTCAAACTACGGAGACAGAAGTATTGCGGGGCAGATTGGAAGGCTGTAACTATATAGAGCGGGTATGCATCTGTGGAATAGGAGCAGTGGAGGATTTACCACATTATGTATTGGATTGGATTGTTCAATATATCATGAGGTGAGAAAAAAATTGTGGGCCTCAGTGGGGCTTATGAAAGGACGATCATCTTTACAAAGGTTAATCTTCCTTTTGAGGGTTGCAAGCCCAGAGGTTATCAAGGCCGTTGCTGTTTTTGTACGTAGAGGAAAAAAACTATGTGAGATGAGGTTATCTGCAGCTTGAGGGGGAGAGGAGGGCATGTGGGCTTTCAACTTATTGGTAGGTATATAGTACTTATTATTGCAAGTGGGAATGTATGTCCTTGGTTATTATAGGAATATATTTTATATCTATGTGTATATATGTTGTATATGTTGTATCTTTGTATCATTGTGTTGATGTCAAAGACCAAGATTGGTCATGACAAAGTAAACTAAACTGGCCCAGTTCCCCTACACATCCCAATATCCTCTACCCTAGCTTGCAACTAACAAGTTTTGGGCTACTTCACCTGCACCATCTCTAGCCTATGTTTAATACACTCTTTTATACAGAGCACCTCCAGCTCCCTTATCTAGTCCCATTCGGTTTCCCCTTTTGTAGTCAAGGAAAAGGACTTGTTTCTCCTGTTGACTTAATCCTGACTGTGTAGAAGTATGAATTCTACTTTGTCTAGACAGACTACAGGAGACTACTCCAGAACAGGTGGATTCAGGATTGCAGCCCTAGAATTGCAGGGCTTTCTTGTGTCACACTTTTGCCTCACCATCCAAGAGTTCCTCCCTTGGCTACCTAAAACTAATCTTTTTCTGTAGATGCAGTTTTTAGTATAGGGCAGGGGAGAGGGGCTGGATCTAGTGATAGCTTTGGAGGGTGGAAGCACCTCCTTAAAATGTCATCCGAAGGTGACTGGAAACACAGGTCTGATGAGTCCACAGACTAGTGACTTAAACCATGAAGGTGGCAGGCGGCTGAACTGTGTATTAGTTAGACCCTGTGCATTTTCTTCATATTCACCTTCTAGTAGATAAGATATAATGTGGTGTAGTTATAACACAATATTACTGAATAGACAAAGCTGTAATGATAATTTAGTGCCTACAGAGGCTACAAGCTGAATGCAGCTCTAATAGCCTAATTCATGCAGCCCTGGACATATTGTTAAAAAGAGTAATGAATGACATGAATGAATATGCTGTCTTTCTACATAAAGCACTCAGTGGCGGCTCTCGCCTGAGGGCACCTGGGACAGTGCCCTGCCCCTGCTCTCTCCCCCCGTCCTCCTCTCCCCCCCCCCCCCCCCCCCCCCCCGACTCCAGGTGAAGTTTGCTTCTGTGGGTCATTCAATGCAAAGCCTCACCTGGGTGTTCGGTGGAGGCGCTTG
>QEPC01005209.1:0-12344 GCA_003113815.1 Sphenodon punctatus
CTCTCTCTCTCTCTCTCTCTCTCTCTCTCTCCACAGCACCATTATCCTTCCTCCACAGCAACCAGCTGAGCATTACATTTTTACTGACCTTGTATCAGTGACAAGGCTGAAATTGGTTATCTGAATAAGGGCATTTATGAAGCACTACTGATCACAGAACATGAGACATGTAGTCAAGACAATACCATCAAGCTTTGGAGCTATAGAGAGAACACTTCTTCAGGCAAGAACAACTTTGGCTTTCTGACTACTAAAAATCTGTAACAAAGAGAAAGTTTGCTGTTTAACCTGTGTAACAGGGTGGGCGTGGCCCAGGATGAGTCCTTACAGGACTAGAACCCTCAAAAGCTGATTCCGCTGGGAATCAGCTCAGTTTATGCTCAGTTATATAGTTCCATATGCAATTACCAGATCTTGCAGTATTGCCAACACCAGGAAATAGCCCTTCAGCAACCCTGGCTCTCTCTAACCCCAGCTCAACCAGGCTGGCTTGCTCACAGTTCTGGTTGTCAGCAGTCCAGTCTCACACAGCTACAATCCTTGGACCTCTTCAGACAACCCAACACTCCTGGCTGCTCTTTGTTTTCCCTAGCACTCACTAGCCTTCAGGACCATGAAGAGGGTTCCTGCTGCGATCCCAGGTTCTAGAGGAGATGTGTCCCTGGCTACAGCCAGACACAGACCCAACCCTCCTCGCTTTATCTTCTCTTATATACCAGAGTGGGTGTGGTCAGTCCTTCAGACTTTCAGCCCTTAAACGGCCAGCACCTTGCCACACTCACTTCTGTCTCTTTGCTGCCTTTACTCAGTATCACACTGCTGGCTTTGTCAAGTCTTCCTCAGCTGTCCTAGTCCATTGCCTGGAACCTCCCAGCCTGTCCAGTCTTGAGGCTGGTTCCCACAGCACTCTTAAAGAGGCAGCAGCCCCATAAAGCTGCTCTCTGCCACACCCTGATACCCGTTTTTTCCCTTTCATTATATTTAATCCACCTAATTGCTAATGAGGTTTTTCCACCCGCACAACTACTTTCTAGACATGTCACTAACCCACTATTATACTGAAATGACTACTAATTCAACAGACCTGGCATGTTTCACCAAGACATGGTTACATGATGCTTCAGGCCCTGTTTTAGCATGGATATCTCTGCCAGGGTTCTAAGTGATCCAACAGGCTCACACAAAACAATGGGGGTATAACTCTAATAGGACAGCAGGTGTGGCCATAATAGGCTAGCTATAATAGGACAAACATGTGTGTTTGGGTGGGGGTAGGATGCATGTAGATTTTATATGCACACTGGAGTGGAGTGCCCCAGCAGGGGAGTCATTCCATCTTCTGCACCAGGGCCCATTCCCACCTACCTATGCCTTTGCAAAAGAAAGGATAAACACAGATGTGCAGCATGAAAGAAGTTTATAAAATCATGAGTGGCTGGTGTGGAACATGTAAATAGGGAACAGTTTTTACCCTCTCAAATAGTACTAGGACTAGGGAACGTTGCATGAAACGAATGGGTAGCAGATTTAAAATAAGCAAAAGGAAGTATTTTTCCATTCAACACATAATGAAGTTGTGGAATTTGTTGCCAGAAGATGTGGTCAAGGCCAGAAGTATAACTGGTTTTAAGAAAGTGTTGGACACGCTTCTGGAGAATAGGTCTATTAGCAGTTATTAGCCAGGTATGATTGGGCAATGTAACCTCTTTTTGTCAGGAGCTGGGCGTGAACAGGGAATGGATTGCCCCATAGTGACCTGCTGAGTAGTTGTCCAAGCGCCCGAGATTGGCCACTGTCGGAGACAGGTACTGGGCTTGATGGACGTTCAAAAAACCAGCCCTGCCCTACCCCTCACCATGATGAACAGGAATGGTGAGCAGCCATGGTGGCACCTGCCCCAAGGTGGGGATGATGGGGCCAAACAAACAATGCATTGGCCCACGTTGGTGGCCCTTGGCCTGGGCTGCACCTCAGAAATTCTCCACAGATGCAGCCTGGGTCAGTCACCTACCCATGGTGGAAAGGGACTACACATATGGGTGAGTCCTGGCCCACAGTGGACNGGTTGGCATCTTCTGTTGCCAATTCTTTGCCTTGTTAAATTATTACTTGACTTTGCATTAGTTTGTTCAACTACTTTTCAAGTAACAGATAATGGTATCTGTCTTCAAATGCTCTCTGATTATGTTTTTTATCCTGCGACTGTGTTTTGCAACATATTTGATACATTTTAGTTGCAATTTTTATGTTGTTTTATCTTGTTTTGTCATTGATGTTTACTTGGTTCCTTTTGATACCGTGATTGTATGTTTAATCTATTTATATTCTTCTTATTGTATGTTTTGTTTTTGTCTTATGTTATATGTTGGCCATGGTGAGAGCCCGTGCCTAAATAAATAAATTACAAAAATTACAATAAACCAATAACCAACAAACACAATAAACAGCAAATCAGAGTAACCGGTAAACATGCCACATGGGAAATCGTGATACTGATACAAACGATAAATGGCAAAAATCCACTGTAACCGGTAAACGATAAATGGTAAAATTACGGTAACAGATAAATCGAGTTTCATCTGAGATCTCAATTGGGGTTAGAAAAAGTTGCAAATTCTCAGCAACAATTCTCGATTCCTGCTAAATTATCACGAGACTCGATTTGATTCTTGTTTCAGCACTAGTTTACATACTTAGTTACTTGACAATAGTTCCAGTATTAGAGAGAACCCTCTCTCTCTCTCTCTCTCTCTCTCTCTCTCTCCACAGCACCATTATCCTTCCTCCACAGCAACCAGCTGAGCATTACATTTTTACTGACCTTGTATCAGTGACAAGGCTGAAATTGGTTATCTGAATAAGGGCATTTATGAAGCACTACTGATCACAGAACATGAGACATGTAGTCAAGACAATACCATCAAGCTTTGGAGCTATAGAGAGAACACTTCTTCAGGCAAGAACAACTTTGGCTTTCTGACTACTAAAAATCTGTAACAAAGAGAAAGTTTGCTGTTTAACCTGTGTAACAGGGTGGGCGTGGCCCAGGATGAGTCCTTACAGGACTAGAACCCTCAAAAGCTGATTCCGCTGGGAATCAGCTCAGTTTATGCTCAGTTATATAGTTCCATATGCAATTACCAGATCTTGCAGTATTGCCAACACCAGGAAATAGCCCTTCAGCAACCCTGGCTCTCTCTAACCCCAGCTCAACCAGGCTGGCTTGCTCACAGTTCTGGTTGTCAGCAGTCCAGTCTCACACAGCTACAATCCTTGGACCTCTTCAGACAACCCAACACTCCTGGCTGCTCTTTGTTTTCCCTAGCACTCACTAGCCTTCAGGACCATGAAGAGGGTTCCTGCTGCGATCCCAGGTTCTAGAGGAGATGTGTCCCTGGCTACAGCCAGACACAGACCCAACCCTCCTCGCTTTATCTTCTCTTATATACCAGAGTGGGTGTGGTCAGTCCTTCAGACTTTCAGCCCTTAAACGGCCAGCACCTTGCCACACTCACTTCTGTCTCTTTGCTGCCTTTACTCAGTATCACACTGCTGGCTTTGTCAAGTCTTCCTCAGCTGTCCTAGTCCATTGCCTGGAACCTCCCAGCCTGTCCAGTCTTGAGGCTGGTTCCCACAGCACTCTTAAAGAGGCAGCAGCCCCATAAAGCTGCTCTCTGCCACACCCTGATACCCGTTTTTTCCCTTTCATTATATTTAATCCACCTAATTGCTAATGAGGTTTTTCCACCCGCACAACTACTTTCTAGACATGTCACTAACCCACTATTATACTGAAATGACTACTAATTCAACAGACCTGGCATGTTTCACCAAGACATGGTTACATGATGCTTCAGGCCCTGTTTTAGCATGGATATCTCTGCCAGGGTTCTAAGTGATCCAACAGGCTCACACAAAACAATGGGGGTATAACTCTAATAGGACAGCAGGTGTGGCCATAATAGGCTAGCTATAATAGGACAAACATGTGTGTTTGGGTGGGGGTAGGATGCATGTAGATTTTATATGCACACTGGAGTGGAGTGCCCCAGCAGGGGAGTCATTCCATCTTCTGCACCAGGGCCCATTCCCACCTACCTATGCCTTTGCAAAAGAAAGGATAAACACAGATGTGCAGCATGAAAGAAGTTTATAAAATCATGAGTGGCTGGTGTGGAACATGTAAATAGGGAACAGTTTTTACCCTCTCAAATAGTACTAGGACTAGGGAACGTTGCATGAAACGAATGGGTAGCAGATTTAAAATAAGCAAAAGGAAGTATTTTTCCATTCAACACATAATGAAGTTGTGGAATTTGTTGCCAGAAGATGTGGTCAAGGCCAGAAGTATAACTGGTTTTAAGAAAGTGTTGGACACGCTTCTGGAGAATAGGTCTATTAGCAGTTATTAGCCAGGTATGATTGGGCAATGTAACCTCTTTTTGTCAGGAGCTGGGCGTGAACAGGGAATGGATTGCCCCATAGTGACCTGCTGAGTAGTTGTCCAAGCGCCCGAGATTGGCCACTGTCGGAGACAGGTACTGGGCTTGATGGACCATTGGTCTGACCCCATATGGCACTTCTTATGTTCATATGTGTGGTGACTCCACAGATCAAGGTGGGAAAAAGTGGCCATCCCTCCCCAGGTCAGGGAGGAGCACCAAATTAATGTGCCCACAACTGGAGCACCATCCCACTGTCTGCGTGCCCTATGTAGGGTAGGGAGCTCAATGAATGTTCAAAAAACCAGCCCTGCCCTACCCCTCACCATGATGAACAGGAATGGTGAGCAGCCATGGTGGCACCTGCCCCAAGGTGGGGATGATGGGGCCAAACAAACAATGCATTGGCCCACGTTGGTGGCCCTTGGCCTGGGCTGCACCTCAGAAATTCTCCACAGATGCAGCCTGGGTCAGTCACCTACCCATGGTGGAAAGGGACTACACATATGGGTGAGTCCTGGCCCACAGTGGACCCATGTCATGTTTGTTTTTACCCAAAGAGGTGGGGGGAGGACGATTGGAGGTTGCTTTGATTTTCTTTCTGCCTCTTTGAAAAGCACAAGGTGCAACACCCCACCCCCTTGCAAAAGAATATATCTGAGTAGGGATGTGCGAACAGATCGTGGTTCGGGTTCGGTCATTCGGTTCGGTCCGATTCGGTTTGGTAGTTCGGTTCAGTCATTTGGTTCGGTCTCCAAGTTCGGGTTCAGTAGTTCAGTTTGGTGGAGTTTGGTTCGGTTCAGGCGTTCAGAAAAAGGTATCGCGTGATCCTGTGATAGCTTCGGAAACCAGAAATTTGAGCGCGTGCGGAGCTGTGTGGCAAGAGAGTGTGTGTGTTGTGGCTGGCTGGCTGGCTGGCTGTTTGGCGTGTTTTGGCTGTGTTTGTATTGGACTGTGTGTTGGTTTCGGTTTGACTGTTGGTTTGGCTGGTTGGAGAGTGTTGGTGGGTGACTTGGTGTTGGCGAGTGCTTGTTTAAAAAAAAAAATGAAGAAGGTAACTAAACGCCAGGCATGGGGGAAGGCCAAGGTGGTGGAGCTGGTGGTGGAGGAAGAGGTTCCTGCCACTGCTGCTGGACCTTCAGTGGTGGAGGAGGAGCAAGAGCTGAAGGGCACAGGAGGTGCTGCCACTGCTGCCAGATTTGTGAACTTTTTTTTTACTTTGAGGACAAGAAGAATACTATCCATTAGAGCGAGCTCACTGGCATGTGGGTGGGTGTGTGGGTGTTGGACATCAGTCAGGCACAAACAGTGGGCATCAGCGGGTGGCAGCAGATGTCTGCCACAGAGAGAGAGCGTACTGTAGTGTTGGGGGGCTCTTCCAGCAGTCAGGCACGAGCACGAGCACCCCTTCCCAAACATGTTCCAGGCTAGCAAGGGTCTCCACTCTCCAGTTGCCATCCCCATGCACCCCCAAACAAGGGCAGGATTTGCACATGCCAGCCAGCCAGGGTCTCTCCATTGCCATCCCTCCCCTGCACCCAAAGAAGGGCAGGATTTTCACGTGCCAGCCAGCCAGGGTCTCCCCATCGCCATCCCTCCCCTCCACTCAAAGAAGGGCAGGATTTGCACGTGCCAGCCAGCCAGGGTCACCGTCTCTGGTTGCTATCCCTAGCACCCCAAGGAGGGAGGACTAGAGGCATCATCATAAATGCATGATATTACTTAGGTGTTATTAACTAACTACTTGTTTATATGTTCCTGTTTCAGAGAGGGTGATGAGGAATCTGTTGCCGCTGGCACCAGGTGCAGGTCATCAAGGCGGAGGTCGGACTCACCAGTGCCACCCCCAGACAGTCGGCGGAGAAGATCTGATGTCTGGAGGTGGTTTGTGAAGGGTGACACATACGCCGTTTGCACAGTAAGGCACGGGGACTGGAACTACAAGGAATGGATTGCCCTATGACCTGTTAGGAATGGAAGTTCCCTGCAGAGAGAGATTGGCCAAATAGCCACCCACCCACTTGTGGAGACAGAATGCAGGCAGGGCTTGATAGACTATTGGTCTGACATGATATGGCACTTCTTATGTTCCTATCTTTTTATGTTCTTTAGATATGCAGCAAAAAAATCAGACTGGCCAGGGAGACGACCACATCCGGCCTAATCTCCTACATCAAGAAGCTGCACAGGGAGAAGGTGAAGCAGCAGAAGTCTGGCGTGGCCGTGGTGAAGCATCAGCACCAGAAGAAGGGGGGGAAGGCAACCCAAAAGACATGGCAACGCCATCAAAGCCCTTCCCCCTCCTCCAGCTCCGATGTGGAGTCCCTCGGGCCACGGGAGTCTGCAGCGGCGAAGGCCTTTTGGGCCAAGGTGGAGAGGCCTACCCACTACTTTATAAAGGGCCTATAGCTGCATGCAGCCATGATGAAGAATCGCCTAGTGGAACAGTTCCAGGAGCTTGAACTCGAGAAAAAGCAGGTGGAGGCGTACTCCCAGTACATCTCTGCTGAGATGGAGAAGCTGGAATTGTACCACCAGTCGCTCTCCAGGTGGCATGCAGCCGTGGCGGGGACCGTGGACTTCGCCTCGGCCCACGGGTACAAAATGCTGCCCCTCGGTCCTGTGCTGCACCCCGGCTTTTGCCTTTCCCCCAAGTTCCAGGGGACAGGCCCGACAAAGATTAGACCCCCAGGTTAAAAGTTAAGTTGACTTTCTTTTTATATATGTTTGGTTTTGGTTTTATACTGTTGTTGAATGTTCATTGTTGTTTATAAGGTTTTATTAATAGTTATATTTGTTTTATTGTTACGAACTTTGTTTACATAGTCCAATCTTTTATCCCTCTGTGTTGAAGTTCTAGAAGGTGGCAAAATCTCATTGTATATACAGCTTGTCTGTGTCAGATCGCTACCTGAAAGCAGCAGCAGATATAGCATCAGCATATTAGCCCCAATATATGCCATCAGCAAGGTCTCAACTTGCAGACAGCCCCCCAGGCGGGGCAGGGCTTGTGTCTGTGTGGGTGTGCCAGAGAGAAAGAGAGAGCTGACACTCTTTTGGCAGCGGGTGAGTGCGTTAGTGGGGGAGCAGGCTTGCAGGAGGGTGATGGTGGCCACTGGCCAGTCAGGCATGAGCAGCGGCAGCACCCAAAATGGAATGACAGCCCCCCATGACTGGAATGATGGCCCCAGAATCTTGTTGATGGTTCCTGGGATGGGCAGGCATAACTGCTTCAGGTACAGTGGAATGACAGCCTATGGGATCTGAATTATGTCCCTAGAAGTAATGCATGGTTGGGCACACTTCATTCAATCGTGTGATAGGTAGGTATAGAAATGTACACCGGAAGGCACATAATACGTTCCATGTTTTGTTATATTCCATCTCATTCTGGTATGCTTTTGTTGCTGCTGGATGTGGGCATCGGGCACAGATGGGAGTTCTTTCTGGTTCTGGCAGGTGGCAGCTTCAGCTGGCCTCCCCTCCACCGCATCACTCTCATTCTAGCGGAGAGCCTCTCTCTCTCTCTCCCTCTCTCTCTCTCTGGCCATATAGTGCAGGTGACAGCATGGGTGGGATCGTGTCTTTCTTGGCAGCAACCTGGGCAGGCAGACAGGCACCTTGGTATGAGAGGCAGGAAGGCAGGCTGAGGCAGGCTTTGAGCTTGGTGGCAACCTGAGGTATAGAACCCTTGGCACACACAGCATATAGGCCTGGGGGCCATTGGCAGCAGCAGCAGGGGACATTGGTTGCCAGGGTACAGAACCCTTGGCACAGACAGCATATAGGCAGGGGGCCACTGGCAATAGCAGCAGAAGACAGTGGGTTGCCAGGTACAGAATTCCAGGGACATTGGTAGCCCTGTAGGAACATTGGAAGCAGAAGCACCTGCTCCAGCACCAGCAGCCGGAGAGACAGACACAGCCTCAAGTCCTGTAGGCCTTCCAGTGCCCTGCGTGGCAGTGGAGGAGGGCACTGCAAGGAGGTGACATTGAGCCTCTGAAGCCTGTTGCCATAAAGCAGGTCTGCTGAGTCTGGGATGTGGTGATGTGCTCGGGCTACTGCCTGCTACTGCTCCCCTGGCACGGCCCCTTCTGCCTCTGGCACATACCCCATTGCCTCCCCTACGGGCAGGAGACCGGCCTCTCCTTCCCTTCTCCATTTCTACCTCCAAAATAATGTTTTTATATTTTATTTTATTTTTATTTTTATTTTTATTTTTATTTTTATTTTTATTTTTATTTTTTTATTTTAATTTTTATCTATCTATCTATCTATCTATCTATCTATACACACACACACACACACACACACTCACACAAAATCTAACTGATATTAACTGTTCTAAAACCTATTGAACTAAATGGAATATCCTAATAATTAACTACAAAGGTCTTGTCCTACAAACACACTGTATCTCTATCTATCTCTATAACTAAGCTAACTACTACGTATATCTATCTAGTAACTATCTATCTATCTATACAATATTACACAGGGGGAAACACAAAGAACACAGGGAGAGGTACAAAACTGAAATGAAAGTCGATCCGATAATAATCCCTATGACGTTCACTCATCCCTATATCTGAGTGCCTGGCCATATCCTGTGCCTCTTGGCAGGACCAAAATGTATGGTCCTGCTGGAGTATAAACCCACAAGGGTTTATACTCCAGAAGGGTTGAATTCTTACAGCTGGTGTCAGTGTTGCTGGTGAAGTTTACCAGGATATACATCTGGATGGATTTCATTGTGCACATTGGCAGTGGTGCCAGGAAGCTGGCGTTTGAGTTCCTGCATGTGACGACATCTGAGTTTTACCCAGAGCATGCAGAAAATCACCCATTGATCAAGCACCTGACCTCATCTTTATTGTCCTCTAAGGATCCAATCCTATTACACTTGGGCTAAGGCAAACCTCCAAGGGAAGTTCCACAATGCAACCACCAAGAATGCATCTCTGCATGCTCTTCTTCTGAAGAGTTGTCAGGCAGGTGCTACCCACAAAAGGGTGTTCCAGCTGACCATAGGTCTTTTTAGCTATTAGTAGTCTGTGTTGGGTTCTAATGTGTTGGATGTTTTGGTCACCTATGTTGGGTGGTCTGACTCTGTCCATTACCTTATGCATTTAGTGTGGGTGTCGCTCTACCCAATTTACACCTCTACCCACCTGTAGCTGACCTCTTATTTTACAGCCACAGAAACTGCTGAATCCAGCAGATTTCAGCAGTCTCATTAGGAGTGCTGGATTTCATCAGCCTGCCCCCTCCAACTGGGGGTCAATAGGCTCATTGACAGAAATTTCAGCTGTAAGAGAGGACTCTCAATTCCCTGGCTCCTCATCAGAGCCTCTCCTCCGTAAAGAGGTGTTAACAATGCCCATCAAAAGAGGTAACATCACCCCAGTATGCACTTTCAATAACCCAGATGGACATGGGTTGAAGAGACAGTTGGTGGGTCTCAACAACGTATGGATCTCCTTGTCATTAACCATGCGAAAAGTCAGTCAAGGAAATACAGTCCCTTGAGACCCGCAGCTCTCTGCATCAAAAGGCCCAGCAAGCCCCACCTGCTCTTTTGCCTGCTCTTTTGGAATTCATGGAACTCATAGCTCAATTTATCTTATTTTTAAAAAAGCATGACTTAAGGCAACAAACTTTTCGATAACAGAAAAAAGCCACAAGGCTCTGTCTCTGATACTACAGGTATAGGGCATCCAGCCTTGGAGCAGGTTGGTCAGAAGCGGTGTGCATCAGGGACCTATATTGTTATTCATTTTTTTGTTGTTGTTATTAAAATCCTTCATTTTCATTTTTGTAAATATCAAAATTTCATTTCTGTTTTTGTTTTCGTTTTCAATTTCCATTGGTTTCAATGAAAAACACATTTTCAGCTGTACCTTTTTTGTTTTTCATTATATTTGGATGAAATATCGAGAGAGTGTACCTCTAATTGAAGGCATTTTGTGTACCAAACTTCAGAAAGATTGGAAAAAGGAATTAAATGTTATAAGCAGTTGAATTATGTTATGTTGTAAAAATCTGCATATATATTACTGGCTGTAACTCCTTTGTCTCCCATCTAATGTGGATGAAAATTGGCAGATTTATACCCATCCCCAGGATTACAATCTATGTCAACTTTCAGAAGGATTGGGGTCCTGGGGGTATAAGCAATTAACATATAAATGTATGCCTGACTAACATCCTTGTAGTCCATCCAGTATACATGAAATTTGGCGGGGCTGTAACTTACACCTCCTGGATCATCTCTGCCAAACATTGGAAAGGTGTGATAAAGGGTCACAATTTTATACGCCTGCACAGCATATGCAGACAATGAGCCTATGGCACTGGGGTATAAGATCTGTTTGTGGTGCCAATTGGCCAGCAGAAATATCAACCAAATATCCTCATTCTGTGCTGTGACCACCCCAACCTCTCTCCCCCACTTGTTACTGGGAAGTTGGAAGCATCTGTTTAGGAAAGAGCCAATAGAAAGTTTCGAATGTCCACTGTCACAGTGCTGCAGGATGTGATTGTGATGATAATGGGCCAGCCTGGATGTGTAAACCATGTCTCCTTATTTCTGGGATTCTATCCCCAAAGTCCCAGTAATGTCCCTTCTATGCCTGCTTCAGGGCCACCCCCTATGCCCGCCTCGAAGCCACCACCGGTTGGTCCTGTAAAGCTGGAAGCATGCAGTAATCGACCAGTGAATGTGTCTGTCAGTCTGTTGGGTTGCTCCCCATTCTCCCTCCTCCAGTCTCCCTCTTCCTACCATACCAGGTGTCTGCCTCTGACTGATACTGCATGTACTGCTATTTATCTGGATAATAGTCTTCAAGGGGATAACTTCAATTGCATTTAAAATTGGTGTCCTTTATCAAATTGTCCTGTTATTTGACAGAGATGACAGGGAAGGTGTGGTCTATATTTATGCCAAATGTCTTGTAAACAGGATGGAATATAAAAATGTAACTTCCAGAAATGCATTTTCAAGTTAATATCTTATAACATCAGGACACTTTGTCCAATATTTCTGAAATGTGGTACAATTGGTAATTGTGGGGAAGGGACATAACCTTCCCAGGTTTTATGCACATTGAATGGAAGATAAAGAATCTGTATCCAGGAATGTATGTGCAGCTTTTCTTAAAATCACAACATTCAATTGCATATGTAATTGGCCCCCTTTATCCAATATTTCCATAATTCAGTACACATAGTGCTCTGAGTTTCAGGTACAATCTTCCCAAGTTTCATCTTAACTGAGTATGAAACCAAAAGGTTACAACCAAACATACATTTTCCAATTTTTTCCCATTATTTCAGAAAACAAAATTCATTTTCATATCTTTTTAAATTATTATTATTAGTTTTTGTTATTATGAATTGTAATAATGAAAAAGAATTATTCATTATTGTAATAATGACAAAGAAACATAAATTTTCATTTTCGTTATCATAATAACAAAAACGAATTGCATACCCCTAGAGGACCTCTGAGTTCCCTTCCAATTTCCCAAGTCTATGATTCTGTTTTTCAGTTCATCCAAGAAATGCCAAGAAAATTGTCCAGAAAGAGTATTTGCTGTGTTGGTTCCAGATATATGAAATGTAAGCAATAGAGATAAAGCTGATCAGATAATTATACCTAAGATGTAGAAGAAGATGCCTTGGACTTGGCTTTTCAGCTTGTGAGTTGTGCTTAGGTACATGTGGGTTGGGTAACAGAAGGGGTTATGTTTTAACAGAGTTTGGTAGTAGGGATGGACGAACAGATCACGGTTCGGGTTCGGCCGTTCGGTTCGGTCCGTCCGGTCACCACGTTTGGGTTCAGCTATTCGGTTCTATCGTGTTCGGTTCGGGCGTACGGAAAAACTCTCTCTGTGCGAGGAA
>QEPC01005212.1:19404-29580 GCA_003113815.1 Sphenodon punctatus
GGGCGGGGGGCTCCGTAGGGGGTGCTGTGCTGCAGGGAGCAGGGGGAGGTGCTCAGTAGGGGGCGCTGTGCTGCAGGGAGCAGGGCGGGGGGCTCAGTAGGGGGTGCTGTGCTGCAGGGAGCAGGGGGAGGTGCTCAGTAGCGGGCGTGTTACTCATTCTCCTTCTGTCCCTATAGGGTTTAATGTGAATCATTTGGACATCGCACCCCGATACGCCAGCATCCTGATGGGCATTTCAAACGGGGTAGGCACTTTATCGGGCATGGTCTGTCCACTGATCGTTGGAGCCATGACCAAGCATAAGGTAAGGGTCAGAGAACCCAGGCGTCTTGGCTCCCAGCCCCCCCCCCCGCCCCCCCTGCCCCACTTGCCCTCCTCCTCCTCCCAGAGAAGTCTGGGAGTAGCTGTGACGATGGGCCTTTCCCCTTAGAAGGTGAGCAGATGGGTGACTTTGGGGATGGCGGGATATGGGGGGTGAGCATGCCGGCCCTCTCGAAACGTGTGGAGTCCACTGAAGTAGAACTTGTCTAATTAGACTCTCTGGATAAGTGGAATTAATTTCTCCCCCCCCACGGTCAGATGTCTAGGATGATGCTTCCAGATCTGGATACGTTCAATTCTGAACCCTGCCCGCGTACCCCTCCCAGGCTACAAACACCAGGAGCTTGGAGCGGATTCATGAGTTCCTGGCAGCCTGTGGTTTCGGGGCGAGTCTTCCCGTCTGGCAGCCTGGAGAGGGGCATTATGGGGAATGCGTTTTCTCCAGCTCTCTGGACATGCAGGCTCGCCCTGACAGCCAGGAAGAGATGGAATAGCCTGGCCGTTTCTGCGGGCGTTTTCAGACAAGACACTCCCCACCCCCCATACTAGTTAGGGCAGCCCTAGGGCAACCCGGCAGCCTTGCAACATGTCTAGTGGGTGGAGAGTGTCTTGTCTGAAAATGCCCTGAATGGGTCATGGGAGCTTTCCGCAGGCTGTCCGGGAAGCAAGCACCAGCTTCCTCTGTCTCCAGCCCAACCAAGACTCCCAGAGTCAAAATTGACAGGCTTTTTTTACACACAATTCTGCCCTGCTGCCTGCTCTCTGACTCTCTGCTTCTATGGGGAAAGAAGGGTTCTGGAGACCGAGAAACGTAGCGCTAACTTAATCTGAGTCCCAGCTCCATTTCCTTAAGGTCTGCTTAACTTGAATTTCTGATAAGTCAAACTTTTTTATAGGGACAGATAAATTTGAGTTAAGCGGACGCTACTGTGTACGCTTTGCTTGTTCCTTCAACGCACAATCAACTAATGCTGCTTGGCCCAGAGTGTGTTCCACTCTCATTGCTTGTCAGAGTGCAAAGAAATAGTCCTCCCGTGGTGGAGGGATATGGAGTAAATGACCCCGTAATACAGTGGCTAGTTCTTTCGCTCAGGATACAGAGGAAGAACATATAGTCCCTCTTGGTGTGGAGGGATATGAAATGCAAGCAAATATCCCTCCTAGGGTGGAGGGATACAGAAAGATATAGTCCCTCACAAGATAGGGAATGTAAGGAATTAGTCTTCCCTTGGGCAGAAGGAAACAGAACCTGAAAAACTATAGCTCCTCTTGGGAGAAGAGTGATATCGGGCCTCAGAAACTAGTCCCTCTGGGGAACGTAGGGAAGTAATTAGCAGGGTGGCCAGTGCCACATCTGCAGGGTACAGGACATGGGTGTGTGTGCGTGTGTGAACGCAGGACATTGGGGGGAGGGAGGGCACAGCCGGCTCAGGCCCAAGCAGCAAGTGCTGGGCGAGGGGTGAGGAAGGGTACCAGCGAAATCCTGGCCACGTTAAAAACGCCTCTGGATGGGGTTGAGCGCATCAAAATCGTGACCCTGTCCTGGGAAACCTGGACGCTACGGTAACCGTAGCGCTCCCCCACCCCCAGGCGCTGGGACCAGCGCCGCCGCCGCCGCCGTGCTGCCGAGCCGTGAGGTCATGGCGCCCGGGGGGCGAAAGCGGCAGCGCCGGCAGCGTGTGGAAAATACACGAGAAAAACCCGTCGCTAAAGGACACCGGACCAACCCGTCAAAACCCCAGGTCCGGCGGCCCCGCTAGTAATGGCTCCTTCTGGAGTGGAGGCGTACGGTAACGGAGCCGCCTTGACCCCGTCGGCTTGCAATGCTCCCTTCTCCTCCCGGCTCGGTCGCCAACCGTAGTTCTTGGAAGAGGGATCTAGGAGATGTGATCAAGAAAACAATCCCTTTTGAGGGGTGGAGGGATACGGAGGAGTGGTTTCACGCTCTCGGCTCAATCCTCCGTTCGGCATTATTTATGGCAGAGGGATACAGAGCAGCATCCAGGAGCCGCCTCCACAAGGCATCAAGCTACATTGGGCAATCAGATAGTCCCCCTCTTGGCACAGGGATCCAGATAGTTCCTCCTGCAGTGTGGATAAGTAGTGCCTCAGTACTGGTGGAGGGATACACTGCAACCGAATAGTATCCCTCTCTCTCCGCTGCAACCCAACAGAGTCTTTCACCCCTCACAGCAGCCGAGAGAGACATAGTGTGGTCCTATAGTCTTCTCTGAGCATAAGGATACAGAGCACAAACAAATAGTTCTTCCCAAGGTGTAAGGATACATAAGTTAATCAAATAGTTCCTCTCGGAGTGGAAGGATATGGGGTGTTATAAAATAGTCCCTTGGTGATGGCAGAGGGTTTCCTAAAGAGATCCATAGAGAGAGTTAGGGTTTCAAGTTCCGTAAAAGGATGTCTCTCGAACCTCCTTTTTTGACATCCCCCCCCCCCNAGAGGGTTTCCTAAAGAGATCCATAGAGAGAGTTAGGGTTTCAAGTTCCGTAAAAGGATGTCTCTCGAACCTCCTTTTTTGACATCCCCCCCCCCCGCACGCATATTTGGGCTGCAGGGGGGGGAATGCGCAGCCAGGATACGTGCAGGGATTGGCTGGTCTGAAAGCCCCCCCCCCCCCCCCGTGGCTTTGCCAGCAGAGACACACAGGATACAGACCAGGAAATCGAGCTCGGCATCCAGGGGGGGGACTTTCAGACCAGCCGATCCCTGCGCATAATTCGGGCTGCGCATTCCCCCTCCCGCAGCCCAAATATCCGCGGGGGGGGGGGGGGGGCGCGCATGCCTGACAGTGGCCTAAGTTCCCAACTAATTACCTGTAGCTTGGGTGGGTTTCTCTCTCTCCAGAGAAAATGCAATCTTGGGTCAGGTTCGTCCAGGAATCCAACCTGAGTCAGCCCTCCCGCTCGTGCGTGCCGCGAGGCTGCACAATGCTTATTTTAAGACTATATATTGAAAAAACAGTCTAAACATAAAGCGAGATTGATTCAGGAGAGCGCCCGCCCAATCAAATAGAAGCAGAACGCAATCGAAGGGAACGGTGATTTTTTCCTAACTATTCTCTTACCCTCCCAAGAAACGATCCGTCCATTCTCCGCTGCGACGGTCAAGCTGAGCCCAAAGCCTGGCACTTTCAGCAAATGAAGTTCCTTGGTCCCAGGCGTCTCTGGCTGCTTGTTCCTCTTCACAGTTTGAAGATGGGGGGGAAATGGCTCCTTCCCCTTTGCTGTCCGTCCCCTTAAATACGCTCGGATGGCTCTTAGCCTCACTTCCCAGGTGGTGTTTGTGAGTCAGCTCACGCCTGCCACGGTGCTTCCTTAACCGTTTCCATTGCATGCGTTACATATGGAACACGTTTTACATGTATCCCATGACAGAGGGACACGTCATGCAATCCAGAGACGGAGTGTGGCTCACGCAGTCAAATAGTTGCTCTCTCAGCATCATGGCGCGGAGTACGATAAAATAATCCCTTGGTTATGGCGGAGGGATACCTAGAGGCAGGGACGTAGCTGGGTGGGAATGGGCCCCTGGTGCTAGGGCTGGGACTAGCGGTATCGGATTAATCCGATAATACCGATAATTGGTGATATCGGATTAATCTGACAATACCGATAATTGGTGATATCGGATTAATCCGACAATACCGATAATTGGTGATATCGGATTAATCCGGTAATACCGATAATTGTCGGTATCGGTTTTTTTTAACATTGCCGGTTTCTCTCGGATTTTTATCATTGATGCCGTTTAAGAACGACCGCAATGTTAAAGAACCGAGAAAATCAGCAATGTTAAAAAACCGATCGATACCGATAAATCCGATATCGATGAATCCGGTAACCGATAATTCTCCTCGAGTCCCACCCCTACCTGGTGCAGAGGATTGGGCGTATACACTCGACACAGGGGTGGACCCCAGTACAGCCGCGCCCCTGCATGTTGGAATCGAAACGTCCCTTTCACAGTGTAGGAGTATGGATAAAATAGCCACTGAGTTGCTGGGGGGGGGGCGGTCATGGTGCAGTCCCGTCGACCCTTGTAGCGCAGGGGTCTGGCGTGCGAGCAATGCGCTGCTCCGCTGGGGGTGAGGCAGGCACCTGCCTCCCAGCAGGCGCACACACACACGCTCTCTCTGTCTCTTTGTTTCAGACGCGGGAGGAGTGGCAGTACGTCTTTCTTATCGCCTCGCTGGTGCACTATGGCGGCGTGATCTTCTACGGCATCTTTGCCTCGGGCGAGAAGCAGCCGTGGGCGGAGCCGGAAGAGACGAGTGATGAGAAATGCGGATTTATCCACGAGGATGAACTGGCCGATGAGGAGGACGAGGCCGCGCGCATGGCGGCGGCGCCGGGGGGTGGGGGCGGCTACGGCGCCACAAAGAGCACCAGCTTTGCCAATGGGGGCTGGACAGCTGACTGGGACAAGAAAGAGGAGTTTGTGCAAGAGCCGGGCAAGGATTCCTACATGTATGGGACGCCGAGGGAGCGGGACTTCTCCTAGAGAAAACCCCCTGCCCTGATGGGGCCTTGGTACGACCTGATGTGGCGAGGGGATGGGGCTCAACTGGCTCCTCCCCCAACTTGAATATTCCCCCCCCTCACACACACTCAATGGTATGTCCCACCAACCCTGCCCCTAATCCCACCCACCCCAGGTTGCAGTGCAGTGGTATGACCCACCACAGCAAGGGGCTGGGACTAACTCGGTACCTTCTGCCCTTCCCACCCTGGCTCAATGGTGCATCCCATCAGACCTGTCCTAAATCCTCCCCCCCCATGTTCCAATGTAATAGTATGGCCCAACCCAGGAAGGGGGTGTGGGGATAAACTGTCTCCTCCTCCAGCTTCAATACCTCCCTCCCCAGCTCAATGGTATGTCCCATCAGTCTCCCCCTGGAAATGGCACAACCCGATATCGCAGGAGGTGGGGCTAAGCGCAATTAGCTCCTCCCCCATTTTAATACCCCCCCCCCCCAGCTGCACTCGGAAGCACATCCCATCAATCTCGCCTTAAATCCCCACCAGAGCGAGGTGCCGTTCATCAGGACGAGGAGGGCGGGTTGGGATAGGGGATCCCTCCCCCAGCCCTCCCCAAGCCCTATCCCGGGCTGCCAAATGCCTGGGCAAACAGGAGAGCCTCGCCTCGCCTCTCTGTGCGCGTTGGCTGTCGATGGGCAGGCGGCCCTGGCGAGAGGGCCGGGGGGGGGCTGCGCTACGGCATGAGGGAGGAGGTGACCCTTCAGATACACGGGCGTCATTGGTCAAAGCCAGCCCCCCGAATTGTGCCCGGTGCAGACTCTGGAGCGGCCTTGTGTGATGCGCTCCCAGCAACTCACCACGCACGGACGGACGGGCGGCTTCCGTTCTGCACCGGCTGCGCGGTCGCCCAGGGCAGCCTTGGGGAGAGTGCGCCCCCTAGTCTAGCTCGGCGGTTACGGAGGCAGGGGTGACTGCGGGCAGGCCTGAGTCCCAGCGGACAGAGCGCAGCCTCCTGGCCGCCGCTGCCCCCTGACGTTCCCCAAGCAGCCCCCCAAGTCTGAGGCTGGGCCACCCCCACCCCCTCCCAGGACACAAGGCCGGCTCCCCCCTCAGCCAGCCCCTAGCGGCAGCAAGGCACTGGGTCAGCACGAGGACCGCAGGGTGAAAGGGAGCTAGAGTTAGGTGTCGTCGGTGTATTGATGGCGCCGCACTACAGCTCTCTGCATGATCTTGCCGCCCAGTGGCCTCCGATCAGTATTGAAGAGGAGGGGGAGTGAGCTGGAACCCTGCAGGACCCCACAGGGGGGATCCTGGGGAGATGATGAGCCACCGTCTATCCCCAGCGTCCGGGGCCTCCCCGACAGGCGCAAACGGGATTGCTCGAGCAGTCCTGCAAGCCCTTGCAGTCGCGCCAGCCCCGGAGCGAAGGCTGCTGAAAGCGCGACCAAGAGCCACAGGCTACGGTTTCCCTTGCGCGGCTCAGGGCGCAGAGCATCAAGCAAGGCCACAAGTGCCATTGGGTGAAAGCCAGAGCTGACGTGGGCCCAGGAATCCCATAACATACAAGTTAGAGACGGGGTAAGAGCTGGCCGGGCAATAGTTTCTTGGCCAAGGGCTGGGCGACGGTATCCTACCCTCCCACGGCAGGAAGGCACTGAAATCCCTGCCCGCAGTGGCCCCACTGACTCCCAGATGGCTTTCCCCAGCCAGGACAGGCATGGAATGCCTGCCTCCCCCCACCTCAGCTTTGTGGCTCCATATAAACTAGTGCAGGGAATGAGATTAAGGAATCGAATTTAGTGTGGAGTCCGGTCGAGAGGCTTTGGTGACATTTAAAAAAAATAATTTGATTTAAAAACTAAAAGTTGTGATTAATTATGAATGTGTGACGGTTTCAACACCCCCTTATGAGTTTCCTCTTATAATGGCTGGTACCTTTCAAACTGTGAGTGAACGATGATTTCTCGTTACTGCGCATAATCTCATAGGTTTCCAACACCTGGCCCATCCACACATAACAATGACAAGCCAAACAATGGATTCTAGGGACCCCACACAATCTTGTGAGTTCCCCTTTTGAAATGCTGGGTGTGTTTCTAGATATCCCACATCCTCTAATGAATTCCCTCCTTACAATAGCACATTGAAAATGGTAACCATGGAGAAATGGTAGTTTCTAGTGACCCCATGCTCTCCCAAGAGTTCCCCCTGACAACAAAGGATATGCTTCAATTGATAAGCATGAGTGAATGGCCATTTCTAGGGACCCCACAATATCTCATTAGTTCATCTTTCGAAACACCCAGCAACTCCCAAGTGACACATTCCAAATGGTAATTATGAAGAAGTGACAGTTTCTAGCTACCCTGTATATTTCCACAAGTTCCCCTCTCCAACATCTGCCATATACCAAATGACCATTAAAAATAAATGATGGTTTACCCCACATGCTTTCACAATTTCCTTCTTGCAACGTCCAGCACATTCCAAATAATAATCATGACAGAAAATGATGGTTTCTAGTTACCCTCACACACGCTCAGAAATTCCCGTTTACAACGGTACATTCCAAACAATAATCATGATAAAATGATGGTTTCTAGTTATCCCATGTGCTCTCACACCACCCCTCTTACAACACCAGGCAGGTTTCAAGATAGATTTATTTATTTTATTTTATTTTATTTATTTTCCATTATTTAAATACCACCCCTTCCTGCCGAATGGCAGCTCAAGGCAGTGCACAGCATATACTAAAACACAATACTGAAAATATAAAAATATAATATAAAATATTAAAAACCAGAAAACAACAAAGGCCCAAGAAAATAAATATCCCATTATCCCAAACAAAACCCCACCCACCCATCTCCCTCACCAAATGCTTGACGAAGCAGCCAGGTTTGACATTGTCTACGGAAAAAGGGGAGATGTAGAGAGAGGCACCCCTGGTCAATTGCAGGGGGGGGGTCAATCCAGGACAATGATGGGATAAGGATGGTTTCTAGTTACCCCAGGTCCTCAAATGATTCTTCCCCTTCCAGCAATGCATTGCAAATGACAATCAAAGATAAATGGTGGTTTCTAGTGACCCCATGTCCTCAAGATTTTCTTCTTCCAAAAGCTGGCATGTTTGAAAAAATAGTCCCCAATATAGTATCTAATTACCCTGCACACCTTAATTAGTTCCCTCCTTACAACACCTGGCAGCTTCAGAATGAAAACTATGAGTTTCAGTAAATTCAAAGCTCCACATCACTAACACAACCATCCCCTGCCCTGCAGCCTCCTGTGCGCTCTTCCCGTTACAGACATGCTGGGACCACCACAGAGTTATGGGAAAGTCCTCACCCCCAGCCCTTGCCCCTCCTGTACCCTTCTCCCTCCAGCTCCCTTGTGGGGTCCGTGCGTCTGGCGTTGGCTCTGTACGTGTGTCCCCTGCCGTCCCAGTCGGAATAAACCGCCTGTGTGTAAATATATAAATATAAATATTCTATATGAGCCTGGCCCAGACTCACATTTGGGGCTTGACCGGGTTGGGTGGCAGGGAAGAAAGAAGGGTCTGTCTGTCTTTCTGTCTTGGGGAGGTAACCAACAACAGCATTTTTTTTCTTGCAAATGCAAAACTAGAATCAGCTTGTCCCAGAAGTGGCTTGAAGAGCAGCTCTGCCAGATGAGAAATGTAGCCACAAAACATCCCATAGACACGGCTAGGACAAAGCTGCAGGACCTCAGAGCAGTCCGAATTGCTGGCTGACTCGGAGGGGCCTTTCTCTAGAGGGGATCCTGGTTGGCTCAAGGGGGTACCAGGGAATGGGGGACTGGGGCCTTTCCCCTCTAGGGTGCACGGGTGACTCTGGAACCAGCAGGCTCAGGGGCATGTCTGGGAATGGGATCGTGGGCCTTTCCCCTCTAGGGGACCCCACTCTGGGGGGGGACTGGGTTGTGTCCCCCCCCCCGCTAGGGAGCACCAACCTGGGACTGGCTGGGCCCCACTTGCCCTCCTCCTCCTCCCAGAGAAGTCTGGGAGTAGCTGTGACGATGGGCCTTTCCCCTTAGAAGGTGAGCAGATGGGTGACTTTGGGGATGGCGGGATATGGGGGGTGAGCATGCCGGCCCTCTCGAAACGTGTGGAGTCCACTGAAGTAGAACTTGTCTAATTAGACTCTCTGGATAAGTGGAATTAATTTCTCCCCCCCCACGGTCAGATGTCTAGGATGATGCTTCCAGATCTGGATACGTTCAATTCTGAACCCTGCCCGCGTACCCCTCCCAGGCTACAAACACCAGGAGCTTGGAGCGGATTCATGAGTTCCTGGCAGCCTGTGGTTTCGGGGCGAGTCTTCCCGTCTGGCAGCCTGGAGAGGGGCATTAGGGGGAATGCGTTTTCTCCAGCTCTCTGGACATGCAGGCTCGCCCTGACAGCCAGGAAGAGATGGAATAGCCTGGCCGTTTCTGCGGGCGTTTTCAGACAAGACACTCCCCACCCCCCATACTAGTTAGGGCAGCCCTAGGGCAACCCGGCAGCCTTGCAACATGTCTAGTGGGTGGAGAGTGTCTTGTCTGAAAATGCCCTGAATGGGTCATGGGAGCTTTCCGCAGGCTGTCCGGGAAGCAAGCACCAGCTTCCTCTGTCTCCAGCCCAACCAAGACTCCCAGAGTCAAAATTGACAGGCTTTTTTTACACACAATTCTGCCCTGCTGCCTGCTCTCTGACTCTCTGCTTCTATGGGGAAAGAAGGGTTCTGGAGACCGAGAAACGTAGCGCTAACTTAATCTGAGTCCCAGCTCCATTTCCTTAAGGTCTGCTTAACTTGAATTTCTGATAAGTCAAACTTTTTTATAGGGACAGATAAATTTGAGTTAAGCGGACGCTACTGTGTACGCTTTGCTTGTTCCTTCAACGCACAATCAACTAATGCTGCTTGGCCCAGAGTGTGTTCCACTCTCATTGCTTGTCAGAGTGCAAAGAAATAGTCCTCCCGTGGTGGAGGGATATGGAGTAAATGACCCCGTAATACAGTGGCTAGTTCTTTCGCTCAGGATACAGAGGAAGAACATATAGTCCCTCTTGGTGTGGAGGGATATGAAATGCAAGCAAATATCCCTCCTAGGGTGGAGGGATACAGAAAGATATAGTCCCTCACAAGATAGGGAATGTAAGGAATTAGTCTTCCCTTGGGCAGAAGGAAACAGAACCTGAAAAACTATAGCTCCTCTTGGGAGAAGAGTGATATCGGGCCTCAGAAACTAGTCCCTCTGGGGAACGTAGGGAAGTAATTAGCAGGGTGGCCAGTGCCACATCTGCAGGGTACAGGACATGGGTGTGTGTGCGTGTGTGAACGCAGGACATTGGGGG
>QEPC01005212.1:53437-66841 GCA_003113815.1 Sphenodon punctatus
CTGGATTGCTGGAGTCTATGAATAGATGTGTCCTTTTGGGATGGGCGGTCTGATTTTATTTCTTTCTGTATTTTGTATTTGTATTTTATTCTATATTTTATATGTTTTGTCTTGTACTTATATGACCGTTGTACAATGACCGTTGTCTTGTACAATGACCGTTGGTCACGCTAAATAAACAAACAGTAACAGTAAGTAAGTTCTGGATGCATTCTGCACGCACGCACAGAGCCCTGCGGCAGCCTAAAGTAGCCGCAGCTGTAGACGTGAGGGGCTGCCATGGAAACCAAGTGACCCCAGCTGCCTGGAGCAAAGCACTTTACCAGGAGAACGTTTTACCCACACAAGTTCTGGGAGAAGTTCTATGCAAAAGTTCAAAGAGTTGGCTGTTTAAGATCTGGGCGAGTGATTTAGACACACAGAAAGTTCAGGATGGAACAGCAAACATGCAGGAGAAATGTGTGTCTAAAAACACCCTGTGTGTGTTTCTTGTATATATAAATTGACAATTTGATATTACATGGTCCATGTTTTTATATTTTAGAAGTGTTGACATTCTTGTAGTAGCCAGTTGTGTTTTTGTTTTGTTCTTTGTGCTACTTTTGTTCCCTTGTTTGGTTTTGCGATGCAACAACCCCCTGATCTCGGAGTAAACCGGAGGGCTTCAATGGGGCCACTCCAGAATAAGAGGTTGGTGGATCCTCATCTCCTCTTTAAGTTAGCGTGGATCTGTGTATTACGGATGGGACTAATTTCGGTCCATTTCCGTTTCGGTTCTTAGGAATTTCAGTTCTTTTTCCGTTTCGGTAATATCAGATCTTGTGCATTGATCTTTGTACCAGATTTTTAACATTGCGTTTTTTCAACGGGGAACAAACCGCGATGTTAAAAATCTGGTACAAAAAATCAATGCAAAAGAGCCGATAGTCCTGAGACCGAAAGAGAAGTGAAATTTCGGATTAATCCGACGTGGCCATTTCTGGGTACTTTGGGGTTTATCCGAACCTGCAATTCCCATCCCTAGTGCGATCCACACACGCAGGGTGAGGGCGCAAGGTTTCTCAAGAGGAATCCAAGCTAGTAATGATTTTGGAATTCCATCAGGAAATCCCAAATTTACACTGGATCGCTCAAAGCCAAAACGGAACTCTGGTTAATAGGCAAATGAGCCTGAGTTGGTCAGAATGGGAGGAGGATGTGGAGTTTGGGACTGGTCACAAGAGAGACCTTTTCCGCCCAAATTGGAATGGATCCGTCCATTCCCCGAGCCAACCAGCCCTGTATCGGCCCCCCCTACCCTAGAAGGGAAAGGCTCTAGAACCCATTCCGAGCTGCCCCCCCCCCACTCTAAAGGGGAAAGGCCCAGGGTTCTAGCTCTGACAGTTGCCGAGTGCTCCGGCCTTCTCACCCACGTCCGGATCCTGGGCCAGTTCGTCGTAGGAGCCGTAGGCCCGAGGGATGCCAAACGTTTGGGCATATTCCTGGGCCCGGCTGAGTTCCCGGGAAGCAATTGCTACCACCTGCGGAGAGAAGGGGTTAAATGGGCTGTGGAAGCCCCCACCCCCACCCGGCTCTAACCCACCAGCTCTCCCCAACCCCCCAGTCGCCACTCAGTGAAACTTTCATTTCTTCTTCTTCACGTGACGCCGTGGTTCTTGCTTCTGCAGTAAATCGGGGCCAAAACTAAAATAAAACCCCAAACCCAACAAGGAGGCGTTTAGCTAAATAGGAAGGAAAGTGCTGTTCTTCCAAGCCAAATCCAGTCAGGGGCGCAGCTCGGTTGGAAGGGGCCTGGGTGCAAGAAATTGACTCTGCCCCCCCCCCCTGAGTTCTGGAGGCTGCGCCGTCTGCCTCCTGCGGCTGCTAGCTCCGGCCTGCGCCGTCCGCGTGCGCTGCTCCACCCGGCTGGACCGCAACAGGGCAGGATTTGTGCCCCTGCCACTGCTTGGAGCCAGGACCAAGTGTCCCTCCTGTCCCTGACCGTGGCCACGGCCTGCATGCCTGTGACTTATCCATTTCATGGTCGCTGCAGAGGCCACATTTCTCCCCTTCTTTCTCCTCGTTTCTCTCTCCCTCCTTGGGTAAAGCTTAGTTCGCTCCATCTCATAACTCCTCCCGCCTGCTCCTGTATTTGTCCTGCCGTACGGCGTGGAGCTAAACCACTGACTGAAAGAGGAATATTTGTTCCCCTTCGTAATCAAAATGAAGCCCTGGAAAGAGAAGGCTGCTCCTAGCTTCGCCTGTGGATCTTGGAAGGGATTGACTCTTGAGTTGCCACCCCCGTTTAACGCCCCCCCCCTCCCTTCTAGACGGTTCTCTTTCCGGCGCCTGTGGACTCGCACGTGATCCCGGAAGAGCGAACCCAGAGAGCCGCTTGGACGAAGGCAGGCGTCCTGCCTTCCTGCTTGGGTTCTAGGGTAACATATGGGTTCAGTGACTGCATTGGGGTCCCCCTTAATGGTGCCCAGATTGGGGGACCCTGGTCTCTACACGTTCCCCATTTGGATCCCCCCAATGCACCACCCCCCCCTTCCCACATACCTGGTGCTCAGCCTCAGGCAGGGTCTTCAAGGCTGCCAGGAAGTCGTGGCTGATCTTGCCAGCGGAGCAGATACCCCAGCGGGTAGCCATGGGGCGGGCCGCGGGGGCTCCGGGAGAATGAAATCTGGGCCCCTGTCTTGACAGAGCCTCTGTGTGGGATGCTGCGAGGAGACAAGCCGGTACGGCTCATCCCAGCAAGAGGCTGGGCCCCTCCGGGGCAGGGTGAGACCAGCCGAACTGGCTGAATGAGAATGCGAAATGCAGGCGCTGGGAGCCACGTCGGCCGGGTTTCCTGGGGGGGGAGGTGGGGGTAGCCAAGTCACCGGGGTCTGAGCATCCAGGTCCAGGGGACCCTCGGGCTGCCCGCCGGCCCCCCAGCAAGGGAACGCTCTGGAGACTTGCTAGACCTGGAGAAGCACGGGCGCTCAGTTCCCTGCGCAGGCTCCATCCTTGCCCCGAGCTCACCCGCTGCCCTGGAATTGATCGCGGGATGGGTCGGTCTGACCCGACTTTCCTCTTCCTCCCTGACTCGCTCTCTTTCCTTCCCCCCTTTCTCTCCCATCCAACTACCCTCTGCCCGGTGGAGGGACTAGTTCCTGGCATCGCGTCCCTTCTCCCACCTGTTCCCACATCCCACCCCTCGGGCTTGACAAAAGGACTCCAGTCTCCGCAGGCGGTTGCCAAAGGATCCACCCTTTGGCCGCCTGGGGCTCGGGCAACCTTCTTTGTCTTGTGTGTGAAGGCTATTTCGAGGGCTGTGGGCTGGGGTGATGGTGCCCTGGTGAGCGGGTATGGGGGTCGGGAGTGGGGACTGGTGCCGTGGCTTCCCGGTGAGAGGGGGGTGTTGATGGGTTGTGCCACAATACCCGCCCCCCCCAGTGAGAGAGGGTGTACAGGTATAGGGGTCGGGAGTGGGGACTGGTGCCGTGGCTTCCCGGTGAGAGGAGGGGGGTGTTGATGGGTTGTGCCACAATACCCGCCCCCCCCAGTGAGAGGGGGTGTACAGGTATAGGGGTCGGGAGTGGGGCCCTGGCTCCTCAGGGAGAAGGGGGGTCCTATTATAGGAGGGGGAATGGGAGGAATTTCTTGGCCAATGTCTCTCTGAGGCTGTCGGGCTCGGAGGATGCTCTCCGGCTTCTTGCAGAGCTGAGGGAGGGGGGGAATGTCCTTGCAGTGGGGGCAAGTGATTGGGGCAGCTGTTTTAACCGACTGAGGCCATGCTGGGCACGAGGAGGTAGACAGGGGAGGCAATGTCATGCAGGGTACAGGGGTAGGACCTTGGTGTCTGTTCCCCTCTCTCTGGGTATCTGGCCGTTGTCAGTGGAGCCGCTGATCTGTCGCCGGTACTGCTTAATGCAAGCTCAGTAGTGAATAAACCAACTATCGTCCGTGGTCTTTGGGGCCGCTGAGCTCGTGTGTATTACTGGGACCCGGCTGGATGAGGCGTCAGTGTCTGGGTTGGCTCAGACGGTGCCAGGCAGGGACTCGGATTGGGCACTGGGGGGCGTCGCGGTGGTCTGGTTTATCGGCGGTATCGGACTTACCCAGCGTAGTGTGTCCACCTAGTGTTTGAGGAGCGGGATAGCCTGGTTTGCCGACCGCCCCGCTGCACCGAAGACTCCTGGACTGCACTAGCCCAGCTGGTCTCGGAGGCGGTGTTGAGCTCAATAACTCCTGGATGATTTCACATGCACGCCAAGGCTGACTCTTCAGGGGCAGAGCAGGGATTTCCTGGCCACCATGACCGCCATGGGCCTCTCCCAGTGAATGATCCATGGGGCTGCACAGACATTGGATCGTTCGTTCGGGTTACTGGGGGGTGTCAGCACGACACTGTTGGATCGTTACCTTCTGAGGACCCAGTTCCCTGCCCCCACTCAGGGTGGTGGAACTCGCGAGGGGATTTAGCCACTGGCCTCTCTTGGTGCCCTGGTTGATTTGAGGTCGCTGTGTTGACCCGGGCTATCAACACGTGTCTGCTTCCTCCCCTGCGGCAGCGCAGGCCTCCCCGGGATACGGGGGAGCGGCGGTTGCTAAAGCGAGCCGGTAGATGGTTGAGGAGAGCCCAGGTGGCCAGAGCGTAGACTGGTTTGGAAGGACTATGCCGTGGCAGCGGCAAAGGAAGCTTTCTTCGCTACTGGCTCGGCATCTGCAAAGTGGCGTCTGGCAGAGCTGTTCCGGGTGGCCAATAGCTTCTTAAATCCTGGCTGTCTCCACGTGGAGTTAGTCCCCGGCTGCGGCAAGTTTGCCACGTGCTTTGCAGATCAAATCTCTCGTATTTGGCTTGACTTGGGCACTGCCACTTTGAGGGTAGAGTCTGAGTTTAGGGTTGAGGAGGCCCAGTCTTGTCCGGTTTGCTTGGATCCGCTTCAATTGGTCTCGTCCACTGATGCGGAGGCCGTACTTAGAGTGGTGCGAGTGACCGGTTGTGAACTAGATCCATGCCCGTCCTAGCTGGTGAAAGCCAGCCAGGCACACGGGTGGTGGTGCCGGCTGGGGCTTGGCGATGCCTCCCTTCAGGAAGGCAGGGCGCCCGACAGCCTCAAAACTGCGGTCGTCCATCCCCTGCTCAAGAAACATCTCTTGATGTTGGCTCCCCTGCCGGCTACGGTTTTCTCTCTAACCTTCCCTTTTTCGGGAAGGTCGTTGAATGGATGGTTGCGTCATAGCTGCAGGTGCGTCTCGGTGCTGTTGGATTTCATCCTGGGCGCGGCACGGAGACTGTGTTTGTGGCCTTGGCTGAGAATCTCCACTTGGAAATTGTACCCGGTTGATTTTGTTAGATCTTTCAGCAGCCTTTGATACTGTTGATCATGGGACTGCGGCCCTGGCGGGCCCACGCGGGTTTGCTCTTGAGTGGTCGATAGTGGGGGCTGGGCAGGGCTTCCGGAAATCTCTGGGAGCGTGTGCTCTCTAGAAGTTGCCGATAGTTCGGCTCATTCTTGGATGGGAGAAGTGAGAGAGTGGGGATGGGCGCTGGCTTGTCATCCCCCTGGGAGCGCCCCTTGTGCGGCTCCATCTTGTCCTCACTCTTGTTGGGGGTGGAGCCGAGGCCGTAAGGAGACTTGAAGCACCGTCGATGTGCGGATGACGGCCAACTGTCTCTCTTTCATCTGCCCCAGGCTCTCTGCTCTCGACGCCTTCCCAGATCTCTGGCTGCCATTGGGACTGGAGGGGGGGTGGTGGTGATGTGACCTGGGGGACAGCTGGACTCTTATTGATGGAGTCCGGCCTCCTTTGGTCACTCAGCTTCGCAGCCTCGGCCCTTACGTTCTGTCATGGCCTCTGAGCTCCGCGAAGGGTGCCCTCTTGTGAGTGCCGACCGCCCCCAGCGTTTTTACAGGGGCGTTCTTCCTGGCTGCCTCACAATTCTGGAACTCCCTCCCCTCGGAGCTCTGCCTAAGCCTGAGTCTGCTCACCTTTCAGAAGAGATGTAAGACCTTCTTGTTCGACCAGGTGTTTGGTGGGGTGGGCTTTGGGAGAGGCTGGGTGGGCTTTAAGGGTTTTTAGAAAAGTTGTATATGGTTTTTTAAAATATGTTAAGTGTTATGCTTATCTTTTCTATTTTGCTAAGCTGCCCTGAGCCTTTGAGAGAAGGGCAGGGTAAAAATGGAATGAATTAATATTTGTCCCACCCTTAGGGCATTGACCTAGAAAGGTTTTGTTGCAATCTTCCCGTTCGTTGTTAATAATTTCTTCAGCACTTTCTGTGTTTAGTGCGCTTTATAATCTTTGGCTAGTTCACCCTCGCAACAGCTCAGTGAGATAGGACAACAACATCCCCATTTTACAGATGGGAAAGTGAGGCTGAGAAAGTGTGACTTGCCCAAGGCCCCCTAGTGAACACCCGGCTAGGGTGGAATTTGAATTCTGGTCCTGCAGGTCCAAATCCAACTCCTTATTCACTAGGGTGCACCGGTTAATAACCTACTTCTGCTGAGCTAGGACTCCGAGGGCACAGCCTCGAATTCTAGTACCTAGGTCCAGTAAATACCCATCTCGGCATCAATGAAAGCTTTAGAGATGATGAATTACATTCAAATGAAGGTACATTTGAAAGAGAGAGAGGCCGTTCTTACATGGACGTGCCCCCCCCTCCCGCTGTGTGTGGGTGTGCAATGCAGGGGGGCATCCGTGTACACGCTGCGGGGGTGGGTGGGGGTGCGATGCAGGGGGGCGTCCGTGTACACGCTGTGGGGGTGGGATGGGTGTTCATCTGGGCAAACAGCACGGGGAGTGGGTGCAACGTGCACGCTCCCAACGCACGGAACCATCCAACAAAACGGAGGAGGCTCTGTGGATGGAGACGGGCGTGTGTCCGTGGGAAAGGGGGCACACCCACCCCGGCAGCACGCCTATCCCGCCCCCCCCCCCAAACCGCTGCCCATGTAAAAAGGGCCAGAGTTACGGAGCGAATGCAAAGCCAAGTCCTTGTAGAACAATGGAAATACTAAGCTGACTTGGCTATTTTTAACTCCAGTTTCCACATAAGTTTTCCGATCTCTTCGCCAAGCAGGCTAGGTGTGAAACTCGACAGTCCTTAATAGAAACTCTTTCGCTTTGCACAAGCAGTTTTCCTAAAAAAATAAAATAAAAATCTATTTCTTTTTTTTTAAGGCTTCCAGCCTCTTTGTTCTTGTGAATGGAACTGTCATCTCCCTGGGATGGCCGAAAGCTGTTTCTCTGGTGATGCCTTTGTCACGGAGGAACATAGGGTCACACACGTGTAACACGGGCCCACATGTAGACTACAAGTCTGACAAATATGTAATACAAAAGGTTCCACATGTGTGTGATGTTACAATGGAAAACTGTGAAATCCAGATCAGAGATGTAACACGTAACAAGCTCCAGGAAACGCAAAGAGAGACAAAGATGTGTATTTAAGGGGAACCCTGGCCCCAGACGGATGGCCAGGGACATTATCAATGCTAATGCAGGTAGCCACTGACTAGCGTGCAAAAGACAGAGAAACCTGATAAAAGAACAAAGGAAATTCTAGAAACCTGGAGAACACACCAGGAGTTTCCTCCTGGAGATAGAAGGAGAGGTATCCCAGAGGGGGGAGAGATTTTTTAAGAGTTCTCTCCCAGAGCCATCTTGAACATCTGCATACGAAAAGTCTGCCAGCAGCAAGGCTGAAAAGACATATGAGAGAGATGATTTCGCTCTCTAGCAACTCTAAGTCTGGAGACCCAGTCGTTTATACCAAAAGACTGAGAGGAACTTATGGACCTTTGTAGGGTAAGATGCTTATTTAGGAACTCAACCAGTATAGATCAGGAATGCGTTATATTTACCTTTGATTTCTAGTAACCACTCTGTATCAACTATCTTGCTTATGTAATCAATACACTGACTTCTTATCTTTATGAAGCAGTGTCTGTGTCTAACACTGGAAACACAAGTGAGCAACAAGAGCCCTCAAGCTCTTGGGAACCCAGAGAGTAAAGAGTCTGTAAACGGGAAGGATCGGGCCCTTGGGTGACAAAGGGGTTCTCCCTGCGGCAGGCTTGAATCAGCCAGAGAGAAAAACTGATTCAAGTGGGCTGTGAGCAAGGGAAACTGAGTCACTCAAACCCGGTAAAGTGGGGGTGCGGCCCTCCAACCCATGACAGGCGGCTTATGGGCTCAGTGGCTGCACTGGGAGGGATGGTTTTGGGGGTTCTGATATCCCCCCCCCCAATACCTAGTGGTCTTCCAGGTTAGCGGCAAGTCATGGCTGAGCTGGCTAGCGGAGCAGATACCCCAGCGGGTTTGGTGGGACTCAGGGTCTCAACAGACGAGATGACAGCCCACACCAGAGGGGTGTTGTGCCCCCACCGGCCATGTGGCCACCCCCCACTGGGCACGATGCCCCCATTCATGGCAGGGTCCTGGTGCAGGCGGAGCCTGTCGTGTGGGCGAATGCAGGCTACTGTGCACCTGCATCCTGTCTATTTGGTTGCATGCAGCTTGCACGCATGCAGGTCCTCCAGCACCATAGAGTCCTAGGCGAAAAGCCTAGTGTGTTTTGAGGAGCGGCCGCTTCCTGCTCCGCTCTCACTGGTGCCTTAAAAGCCCAACAGGCGCCAATGGGAATCCAGACCTACGTTGTTCCAGCCCTGCCTGGCTTGCAGGACGTGCCCTTCACGAGCCGTTACGTTTTACGGAGCGTGGCTTTCCGTGGCCCCGAATGAGAGCCCAGCAGCTGCGGCGAATGTAGTTAATGCCCCATTTGGGGGAGGGAAAGGCCCCATTTATTCTCTAATTACAGGGGGGGTTTCTTTGCTTTGTTCATGGGTGGTCAGGAGAGCACGGGGGGGGGGGGGGAGTAGGATGCGCCCTGGGGAGGAAGGAAAGGAAACGAACGCTGACGGCCGCGATGGTGGGAGGAGAACCGCGTGCCCCAGAGATCCTGTTGCAGCCCCAGCCTAGGCCAGGGGTTCAGCCCGGATTTCCTTTGGGGGGTGAGTGGGGCGTGCGAGTGGGGGCTGAAACACTGGGGGGGTGGGGGGGAGTGGGGCAGGGCAGTCTGATCGAATGGCTTTCCTTGTTGCCTTGCTACAGGCCTGCCCCTGCAACACTGCGGCACTGGCCCCCCAGAACCACCGGGACGGGCACCCTCCAGGAATCAAGTCTCTCCACGCCGAGGCCCTCCCTCCTGGCCCGCTCCGTGCAGCGTGGGTCAGGCTTTGCCTGGATCCTTCCAGGTCAAGGCAAGGTTTGTAATCCGCCTCGTGCTGCAGCGGAATGACGCTGTGCAAACCGGGTGACTTGCCAAGCGGCAGAGCATTCTGCCGTGGCTGACTCAGCCGGAAGGAGCCGCGGGGGGAGGCCCCGTGGCGGGATGCCGGGGGGAAGAGGACTTGCCCACAGGTTTAACCCTAGGAAAGACTTGGCGGTGAAGTCAAAGAATAACTCTTCTGCCCCAGAATTATCCACTGGTTTCCCCAGTAAACATGGCTGCCCCAACAATCTTCCCACACAGAAGAAAAAATAAAACGGATTTTGCAAATTATTTAAAGTTAAACTCAAGTTTATATCGGTAAAGAAAGTGGTTATATCTTTCACGATCCACGGTTTCCGGGCTTGTTCTGGGAAAGGTGGGAGGCTTAGGGGAATGGGGGGGCAGTGTGACTGGCGGTACGGCCTAGCGCTAAGCCGCTTTGGGGGCTGGGAGTGGGGGCGGTGTGAATGGCGGTACGGCCTAGCGCTAAGCCACTTTGGGGGCTGGGAGTGGGAAGGGGGGCAGTGTGAATGGCGGTACGGCCTAGCGCTAAGCCGCTTTGGGGGCTGGGAGTGGGGGCGATGTGAATGGCGGTACGGCCTAGCGCTAAGCCACTTTGGGGGCTGGGAGTGGGAAGGGGGGCAGTGTGAATGGCGGTACGGCCTAGCGCTAAGCCGCTTTGGGGGCTGGGAGTGGGGGCGATGTGAATGGCGGTACGGCCTAGCGCTAAGCCACTTTGGGGGCTGGGAGTGGGAAGGGGGGCAGTGTGAATGGCGGTACGGCCTAGCGCTAAGCCGCTTTGGGGGCTGGGAGTGGGGGCGATGTGAATGGCGGTACGGCCTAGCGCTAAGCCACTTTGGGGGCTGGGAGTGGGAAGGGGGGCAGTGTGAATGGCGGTACGGCCTAGCGCTAAGCCGCTTTGGGGGCTGGGAGTGGGGGCGATGTGAATGGCGGTACGGCCTAGCGCTAAGCCACTTTGGGGGCTGGGAGTGGGAAGGGGGGCAGTGTGAATGGCGGTACGGCCTAGCGCTAAGCCGCTTTGGGGGCTGGGAGTGGGGGCGATGTGAATGGCGGTACGGCCTAGCGCTAAGCCACTTTGGGGGCTGGGAGTGGGAAGGGGGGCGGTGTGACTGGCGGTACGGCCTAGCGCTAAGCCGCTTTGGGGGCTGGGAGTGGGAAGGGGGGCGGTGTGAATGGCGGTACGGCCTAGCGATAAGCCGCTTTGGGGGCTGGGAGTGGGAAGAACCTGAGGGGGAGGGGGGGATGCTATAGTAGCTGGGAGCCTGCCGCTGCCTCTGCTGCTGCCTATTGCCGTTCCCGGATCCAGCTAGTCTGCAAATGCCAATAGAAAAACTCCGAGCTTCAGGGCTGCAGCCGGCTCCCCTATAAATGGCAACAGGGCCGGCGAAGGGAAAGGAAAAGGTGGTCAATAAGCGGGGTCGGGTTGGGGCAGGAAGGGCTAGAGGAGGAAACACCGACCCACTGGAAAAGCGTTATTGAACACAAAAATCTTTATTGCCTAACTCGTTGTTCCTATGTTTATATAGCGCCAGCAATGCACCTGGCCCTGTACAATCCACATTGAATGAGAAGTGGCGGGTTGGGAGCTAGGACTCCTGGGTTCTCTACGCTCCTTGTCTCTCCCTCTGTTCCCCTTCCTTCGTCACCCCGACTCTCTCCTCCCGGCAGGGAGACACGCAGTCAAGTGTGCTGCCGCCGCCGCCCCCCACCTTCTCTCTGCTTGCCTCTCTCCCAGCCTCTGCTTCATTCCTTCCCCTTCCCGTCTCATTGTTTTCCTCCACCCCGTTCCCCTCCCACAGCCTTGTGCCCTTTCCCGGCACTAGGGTTAGGTAACGCTGGGGCTCATGCACCCCGTCCTTGAGCAACAGGCCACAAAACAGGGACCCGTGGGTGGGGAGTTTGAATTTGGGTCACAATTGCATCATAATTGTGGGTGTGTCCATGTGCGCACCTTTGCTGCCCCCTGCTGGAGGGGAAAAAACTCACGTGGGTGGGTGTGTGTGTATCTGCTGGGAGCGGCCGCACACCTGCTCTTTGTGTGGTGTTAGTTTTTTCCAGGTCGATGACCCAGTCCCTCCCCTTCCCCAGCGCGCCCCCCCCCCAGTCCCTGCCCCCCCCTAAACTTCTAAGCAGCTTGTGCTCATTTTCAAAGTGGCCTCTGGGAAGGAAAAGGTGATGGGTTCCCCCCTCCCACTTGTGTGTCCAGTTTTGGGTGCCTCGCTTGAAGATAGCGAAGCTACAAAGGAGACGGAAGGAGAAGTCCTGGGAGCAGAGATTTTGACGGAACTGGGAGTGTTTAGCCTAGACAAAAAGGTTAAGGGAGGAGGGGAATCACAGGTTTCAAATATGTCAAGGGCTGTTGTAAACCAGCTGAGCCCCTGTTGTTCTCTCTGGCGTCCGGGGCTAGGAATGGAGAGAATGGGTCTTAATTAAAGGGTAGACGTATCGTGTGTGTGTGTGTGTGTGTGTGTGTGTAACAACCAGGACAATTCAGCAGTGGACTAATTTGCCACGGGAGAGCCCATCCCCGGAGGCCCTTAAGAAGAGGCAAGACAGACCTCTCTCAGCAATGGGATAAGTCCTGCGGATTCTGCTTAATGGTCTAACCTTTTGGGGTCCTTCCAGCAGTAGGAGTCTCTGAAAAGTCACCGAGTTGGGATTTACCCTTGGAACTAGGGGCCGCCTGCTGGCATGAAGGTGGGGTGGAAACCAGAGGGGGTACGTTTTCTGTCCATGAGGCACAGTTACCCGGTGGGACTCGTTGCTGTGGGGATGTCGCAAAGGCCCAAAGTCTCAGTGAGTTCCCAGGGGTCGGCGGCCGTGAGCTCAGCCGGACGGGACCTCTGGCCCCCAAGAGTCGAGGGTGGCCTCCCCAACGCTGGCTGTTCCTGGAGACGGGTTACAGGACTAGCTGGGCCATGAATCCAATTCACCCTGGCAGGACGGATCGTCAGGCCCCGCAATGAAATGCTAATTAATGAATTAGTCCTGGTTGCGGCTCTGGAAATGTCGGGCGGGATCAAGGCGTTCCTGTTTGCGTGGTGCTAGGGGGCGCTCAGGAGCAGGAACAAGGGGGCGTGGGGCAAGCTCTGTTAACCCCTAGAAGCTTCCTGGCACTGCTGTGGGAAAGCTCGCCACACCCATGTCCCCGGAAGCGGGGCACTGCTGTGCAGACGCTCACCACGCTGTAATAAGCAACGCCTCCGTTTTGTTACCTCCCCTCGCCCTACAGATGGGCAGCAAACAAGAGACAGGTCTCTGGGTAGATTTATTTCCAATCTGTTATAACTTTGGAGGAGCAGGCGGGGAAGCTGGGCGGCACTGACGTTCCAAAATGGCAACGCGGTACCGTTCCCTCACGATGGCCGCCGCCGCGTCAATGGCAGAAGCTTCGTTCTGGCCTGTTTCATGGCGGGCAGAGGGCTCTGGTTGGGGGGGGTCACGCCAGTGGCTGAGCAAAAGGTCAGAGATCACGTTGGCGTCGAAAGGGCCGTGGTTGTCTCTCGAAAGGTCAAAGGTCACCTTCAACCAAGAGCGTGAAAGGCGAGAACTAAAAGGGTCAGAGGTCACCGTGCAAGGGGAGAAATCAAAGGAAAAGTCCCAGGTCAGAGGTGACGCTGAAAAGGGTCCGAGAGGTCGAAGGTGAAAGGAGCGGGTTGCTGAGCAGTCACCAAAACCAAACAACGAGGGAGGCGGGAGCGAGGGGAAGTGGGGTGGCGTCGGCGACCGCGGCAGGAGCGCCGGGACCGGAGGTGAAAGAGCAGGGGTCAGAGGTCGAGGCAGGGAGGTCAGGGGGTCACTCATTCACAGGCGAGTTTCCCGTCAAAGCTGGACAGGCAGATAGCAAAGGCCTGGAGGGCGCAGAGTGGAAAGCGATAATCCATGGTGAACACGTCGGACGAGACGCGTCCAAACTGCAGCACAATGTACTCGGCTGTGAGAGAGAGAGAGAGAGAGAGAGAGAGAGAGATATGCAGCTGCCTCGGGTGGAGCGGCTGTTTATACCGCGATCACTTCCCCGGCCCCGAAATGCAGCTGCCTCTGGGGTGGAGCGGCTGTTTATACCGGGATCATTTCCCCCGCCCCGAGATGCAGCTGCCTCTGGGGTGGAGCGGCTGTTTATACCGAGATCA
>QEPC01005212.1:211253-222299 GCA_003113815.1 Sphenodon punctatus
GGGGGGGGGGGGGTACTTGGCTAGGTGGGGCTGATCCAGACACATGCCCTTTTCTGCCATCAGAATTATTCTATTCCCACCATGGAGAACGGACCGGATGTCGCTAAACGGTTTCTAAAGGAGTTGTTAGATATTCAGGTAACGGTGTTCTTTAGAGGAGGTTGGGGCAGGGTGGGAAGTGGATCTGTTAAGATAACTGGGCACCATGCCCCCTGTCTCCTGCCACCCAGCACTAGGGGGCGCTGTACCCCTGCCCCCTCTTCCCCTGGCTGTGCCCTGTCTCCCCCACCCCCAGCACTAGGGGGCGCTGTGCCCCTGCCCCCTCTTCCCCTGGCTGTGCCCCCCGGGGTTGCAGTACGTGCTCTTGCTTTAGAGCCTTCCCCCATGTGTCCACAAGGGGGCAGCAGAGCCCCAGAAATAGCGTCCATGGTTTTTCCTCCTGGCTGTTCCAGTGGCGTGGGCTGTGTTCTATCTTTCTGGAGGGATGGGGAATGGGATCCAGGGTATTTCCCCTCCCCTATCCAGAACTGGCTGGTTCACAGTGGCATCAGGAACTGGGATCTGGGGCCTTTCCCCTCTATGGGGTGCTGGCTCCACACTGGAACCGTCATTGTCTGTCTTTTCTTTCTGCAGTACGGCCGTGTGTCCAGTGACTGGGTCCACGCCGTCTGACTCAGCAGGACCCCCCAGCCCCTTCTCTGCCACAGTCCTGTTTATGCCAAGCTGCTCTGCCTTTCACTCCTCCCGCGCCCCCACGGTTGCACCTGAGGACGCCACATGTGTTGGAGAGACACATGGTTGCAAACGTTTCGGACTTATGTCTTTTGTCCGGGGCTGTGGGGGTGGGACGTTTTACTTGTCAGCGGATCTTCAGCCTCCGAGCACAGCCGCCGCCTCTCCCTCTTTTTAAACGTGCAATATTTGTTGTCTTCCCTTAGTCTTAAAACGGCCTTTCTGGCCCCACTGAGCTGCCTAGAGCAAGTCGTTAAGGCTTGTTCGCAGTGCGTTTGGTGCTGGTAACGACCTCCTCCTCTGCTCCGGTCTCTGCTTTGTTCCCATGAGCAGGCCGGATAAAAGTGGGATATTTATCACAGTCGGGAAGTCGATTGCTACTCCAGGAAGGCGATCTTCTGTGTGGAGGGATGGGGGAGGCAATCCCTTCCACCGCTCCTTCCCGGAAGACCTTCCTACTTCCTACTCTTCCTTTTTTACTTCCCTGACCGTTCTTGTCTTCCAATGGAGTTCTCGCATAAAGTGCTATGTGAGAACAGAACCTAGGGGAGGTAGTTGCTCCAGGTTTGCTACTCTTGTTCCTGTAAACCAGCAGTAAGTCTTGTCTGCACTAGAGAATCACAGCTGATTTGGGGGGCTTGGAGCCAGGGATGAGGTGAGCTCAGGCTATTGTGATCCCCCATGTCAACCAACCAGATCCTCGTTCTGCTGGCAGAGCAGGCTGCTCCCCCCCGAAGCCTCTCCTTTGCGCTGTTTAACACCAAGCTCAATCTTCGTTCGGTTGCTGGCGGTTCCGGATGCTTTGGGGCTTTATCAGTTCAATGTGGAGGCAAAAGCCGCGATGTTTCTCAGGAGAACGAAGGCAGCTTTCCAATTCCGAAGCTTCCAGCTGGGGAATCTTTATTTTTGTCAGTTTCACATTTTGGTTAATATCAGAAGTGGATATTTACTTTGAGAAGGGGAGCGAGAAACAAGGGATTTTTGTCCCTTTCCGCCCATTGGAACCTGAAAACCTTTCTTTTCCAGAAACTGACAATTTTGGGGTGTTTCCCCTTATGAGACCGGACACATTTGGAAGTTTCACTTATTCAGAAATGGGCACATTTGGGGTGATTTTCCCTCCCAGGAAACAAATTTATTTGGTTTCTTTTTCTAATAGGAAACAAAAACATCTATTTGACTGTCCCTCTCCCTTCCCTGTAAAAGGACACATTTTGGCTGCTTTCTCCCTTGAAATACATTTATTTTGAAGTTTTGTTTGCTCCCTTCCACAAATGTACACATTTCCCTTCAGCAACAGAGAGAGTTGCTGCCCTCTGTCCCCTCAGGTGATACAGGGGGAGGTGAGTTTTCCTCCTAGGTTTTGCTATCCCCCCCCCCCCGTCAGTTGACCACACTTGGGTTTCTGATGATTTCAGAAGGTGAAAAACATCTTGTGATGGGGCCGGGCATGTAACAAAGATTTGGGGTTTGTTCTCTCTCTCTCTCCGACACCCCAGCTCTCCCAAGCAGCCGTCCCTCACTTTCCCTGCTTCTCGTCCACAACGCCCCAGAGCGTGCCAGCCCACAAGGGTAAACCCTCCATCCCCGTGCTTTGCAGAGTTAGGCCTGCCTTATGATCCAATTGAGAATCGGACCGAGGTTCTTTGCACACCTTATTAGCACTTATATAGCGCCAGCAACGTACCTGGTGCTTTACAGAGAATAAGATAGACACGGTCCCTGCCTGAGAGCTCACAATCTAGAGGCAGGGGGAGGGGAGACAGGGAAGGGGGAACAGAGGGAGAGACAAGGGATGCAACATTCACGAGGATGGGAGAGCTCAGGTGCACGTTCTTGGCTTGGTTACGGTCACAGTTGGGAGACAGCAGGGCTGGTGCTGCCGGCAGTTCTCAACGCCTCCCTTTGGGAGGGGAAGGTGCTGGTTTGCCTCAAGGAGACTGTGGTTCGGTCCCTCCTCAAAAAACCATAGCTGGATGTTGGTGCCGTGGTCTGTTACCGACCTGTCTCTAACCTTCCCTTTTTAAGGAAGGTTATTGAACGGGTAGTGGCTCATCCGCTGTAGGGGCATTCGGATGGCATTGGTTTTCTTGATCACACGCAGTCTGGCTTGTCCAGGTTACGGCACAGAGACGGTGCTTGTGGCCTTGGCCGACGCCCTCCTCCCAGAATTGGACAAGGGTCGTATGACCCTTTTGGTCCCATTCTCTCTGTCTGTGGCTTCGACACTGTTACCCATGAGGTGCTGGTGACGCTGGCGGGGGTGGAGGGAACCACGGAGAGGCAGGAATGTCGTTCTGTCTTGCAATGGGTCCGTTCCTACCTCGCCGATGGATCTCCGCGGACGGTGCTGGGGGACTGTACGTCGTCCCCGGTCTAGTCTATCCCCTCTCTTGTTTAATGTGTACATGGAGCTGCTCCGGGAGGCCGTACGCAGCTGGGGGGGGGCCGACGCCATCCCGCTGTATCTGTCCTGTTCATCCAAGCCGGGCTGGCTTTAGACTAGGAGAGAGCGGAGCGGAGTGGCTCGGCCCGGAAGGCTCAACACGTGCCAAAAGACCAGAGAAGCTTAGTGCAAAAGCTAACCTGCCTTCTTTGCCCAATTCCCTTTTCCCCGTCATAGAACGGGGTTGAAAGGTCCCTCCCGGGTAATCTCGGCCAACGCCTGCCTGGCCCCAGCCTTGCAGAGAGATGCTTTGCCGGCCGGTTTTCAAAACCCCTCCAAGGAAGGAGATTGACAAGCGCCCTAGCCAATCGCTTGCGTTCTTACTGAGAAGATAATGAACATCCTCTTTATAAAGATAATAAATATCATAACTCTCTTTTAAAAAAACCCAAACAACTTTATAAATTTATATTCTAAGATAACCAACTTTTAAACTTAGACCAAGCAATAATCTACCCTGTTGTATCGTCTACAACAATGGAGAGCGAATGAACGTTTGTTTGAAAGCTGCTGTCCTCTCTCACCGCTCCCCCCCCCCAGCTCATCTGGTGGCCTTTGCTCAAGGCTAAATTGTCCCAATTCACTCCCCCCCCCCCCCCACGCGTGTCTGCATCTGGCTGGCATTCCTGCCCCTTTATTATCTTGGCTGCTTTCCACTGAATCTTCTCAAATTTGTCTGTAGCCTTCCTGGCTCGTGGAGCCCACAACTGAACACGTTATTCCATCGGGGTGGGGGTTTCTCGCCAGCACCAAGGAAAGGGGCCCCGTTACCTCCTGTGTCTTGGATACGAAGCACCTGCTAATTTCCCATTTCCTGGGAGAAATATTTCCCTGTTCTCTGTGTGGCTGCTCCCCTCTAGCTGTGACAAAGGTTTTTCTTTGTGACTTTCCTAAGTTTGAGTTACTCTCTCGGGGTGCTCTTCCTGTTTCCTGGTTTCGGGCCCCTCTCGCGATACTGCAGTTCTCTAGTGCAGACAAAGCTTGGGGAGCAGAGCAGCCTGAAGGGCATGGTCCATGGATGAAACCAAAGTGGAATCGATCCCTCCTCCCCCCAAATTTTATGGTGGTCTGCTTTCTTTGTGACTTAACAAACCTCGAATCCTTTGAAAGAAAGGGGTGGTGTGTGTGTGTGTGTGTGGAGATTCTATTAAACCAAATTATGCTTTTCAGATCCGTCTTTGAGCCTGAATGTGTGGGTGGGAAAGATCAACTATGTTTAAAGTAACGCCGCGTGGACCCTTGCCATCCTGACCGAGATTAGAGGGCCCCCATCACACTAAGCACTGCCTAGATGCCTTGGGACCCCAGCGTGTTGAGTGCTGTACAGACCCCCTCTGATTGAAATTGTGGGGCCCACCATAATACTGGGGGTTGTATGAACACAAAGTGAATGAGTTTCTCTCCTCTTAAAGGGGGATGTAGTGGGGGGGAGAAGTGGGGTTGATATATCACAGATCAGAATAGACCTGGGAGGAGGTCACCAAAAGTCAGGACTCCTGGATTCTCTGGGAGGAAAGTGCGGGCTAGTGGGTTAGAGCAGGGGGACTGGGAGCCAGGACTCCTGGGTTCTCTGGGAGGGGAGTGGGGGCTAGTGGGTTAGAGCAGGGGGACTGCTGGGAGCCAGGACTCCTGGGTTCTCTAGTGGGTTAGAGCAGGGGAGGGGCTGGGAGCCAGGACTCCTGGGTTCTCTGGGAGAGGAGTGGGGGCTGGTGAGTTAGAGCAGGGGGGCTGGGAGCCACAATGCCTGCATTATCTGTTCCCAAATGGAGCTTGGAGCCAGGACACCTGGGTTCCATGCAGTGTCAATGGCCCCTGTTCCCCTTAGCAAATGCTGTTTCTCTGAGTCGGTACCAGATGCTGAGGAAATGTAAATATTTAGCTTTGCCAGGAGGTTCCCCTAACTGAGGTACAGGTCGGGGGCTGGCAGGATGTGCTGGGCCCCCCAGTACGCCCTGGTTCCCCGCTGCCTGTGGGGGTCCCACGTGCCAGCAGGCTGGTTCGCTTGACCCCGATGTGAGCACTCCAGCTGCTAACTGGCCACCCACTCGCATTCACAGGGGCTTTGGCTCCTGCCACGTGGGCACCATGCCAGGCCCGATGCGTTCCTGCTGCTGCTTACGGGGCCCTCCCAGTAGTTCCAGGGTCCAGAGCTTCCCCCGCCCTGCTGGCCTCTGGGAACAATGACTTGCAGTTTTCTAGTGATTTCACCTCAAAGGAATGTGCTGAGTCAGACCCAAAATGCAGCTAGCTCTGACGTGGGGAGTTTATACGAGGATCCGGCACTCAGCACTGAGATGAAGCTGCCTCTGGGGTGGAGGGCAGCTGTTCACACGGATCACAGTTTGGGATTTGCTTGGAGGGCCTGGTGCTGCAGAAAAGAGGCACTTTAGTTTACTTTAGCGTGATGCCTTTCCGAAACCACAGACACGTCACAGTCTGAACAAGAACCTAGACTCCTGGTTTCTGTAGCCGGGCAAGAGGGTCAGGGAGCCAGGCTGTCTAGGTTCTCTGGGAGGGGAGTGGGGGCTAGTGGGTTAGAGCAGGTGGGCTGGGAGCCAGGACTCCTGGGTTCTCTGGGAGGGAAGTGGAGGTGTCACAAAGAGATACTGGGCTATAGGTCTAACAAATATGTAAAGCTAAAGGTTAAACGTATGTAATGTCAAGAACTGGAAACTCACTTCATGTAATGTAAAACTCAGAAATGGAGACTCACTACAGGAAATGGAGAGAGACAAAGACAAAATAAAGTGTATTCAGAAAGGCGAACACCTGGAGACACTAGACAGAAGCCCCATGGAGTTGCAAATGAACTTCCTTTCTGTGGACGTGACTGTGAATATGAAGTCTCCAGCTAGTGGAAGGGAGCAGCCTGCCAGCCAGCTTTGCTGAAGCGATGCTTTGAGAGAAGAACTTTGCTTTCTACCAGCTAAGAGACAAAGTGCCCGGCCCCAACATCAGGCTGAGAACGAATTCATGTGCATGGAATTTGTGTGGGGTAAGATTTATCTAGGGACTCACCCAGTACAGATCAGGAATGCGTTATTTTACTGTTTGCTTTATTAGCCACTCTGTGTCAAACTATCTTTGCTTTTGTAATCAATAAACTTTCTTAATTACTAAGAAATGTTCTGTGGTCTACATTGGGACACAAGTGAGCAACTCATGCCCTCAAGCATGTGCGAACCCAGAGAGAGAGAGTTTGTGTGAATGGGAAGCTTTCTGGACCTTGGGTGGTAAAAGGATTATCCCCTTTGCAGGACTGAATCAGCCAGAGAGAGAACTGGCTCAGGTGGGCTGCAAGTGAGGGGAATTAAGTCACCCAGCCCAGGACAGGGGGGTTCTGGACCCCAACCCCCATGACTGGCACCCAACGAGAAGGGTTACGCTCAGAATTGTGTACCAATGTGTAGGAAAGCATAGGAGGATAGCCAAACGCATGGAATCCTCTGGAGGGAGTAAATTCCAAATCTGAAGAGAGTGGGTTCCAGCACTTTCTGGAAGTCAACTCGGAGAGTGAAATAAGCAAATCTTTGAACAGAGTGTGCAGGTTTGTTGTTTTAATTTTGATTTTGGGTGGCAGGGCCAGTTATCAAAATAGGGCTGCCAAAGCATTTTCACGACCCGAGAAAGTCAACACTGATCAGGGAAGCCCGCAAGAGAGGTCTTGAAGTAGAGGGACAAACTAAACAACAACTGAAACAGCTGATACAAGAATTTGAGAGGATGAGGACGAATGGGACTGGAGCAAGTTTGCAAAAAACCCCTCCAAACCTCCGTCCGCCTGACCCGCAACCAGGAGCTGGAAGACCTGGCGACGGCCAGGGACATGACTCAAACGCAGACATTGAGCTGGCCAGAATGAGAATGGACCAGGAGCTCCGATTAGAGCAAATGAGAGCGGAGGAGAAGGAGAAAGAAGGGCAGAGGCAGTTCGAACTTGAATGTGAAAAGCGAAGAAGTCAAGTGGAGGATGAGGAGAGAGGCTGCATCAACGTGACCTCCTGAAGACACAGAAGCCCCTACGAATGCAACCTCAACTCCCTTCTGGAGACACCACTGAGAGCGACAGAAGACGCAGGATTCGAGAATACACAACCCTACTACCTCAGTATGATGAGAGAGAATGCATGGATGATTTCCCCACTGCCCAATCCATGTTTAGACAAGAACGGATCCCCCGACGATATGTGGATCAACTTCTTGCTACCTAAGCTATCAGTGAAAGCAAGAAATGTGTGCAACCCAAAACTAGAGGAAAATCAAGCACTGACTTTTGATAACTTCAAAAACGCAGTTCTTGAAGAGTACAGGATCACCCCAGAAACCTTTCGCCGGAAACGACGCAACTTTAAAAAGGGAGATGGTATGTCTTATTGTGATGTCTGTAATACGTTGAAACAGTATGGGGTGACATGGTTAGATGCACAAGGGAATGCTGCGAAGGACCAGATAATTGATTTTTGTAGTCCTGGAACAATTTTTTAATGTTTGTAGCCCTAATCTCAAAGCACACTTGCTTAATCAGGGGCAGCACTAGTATCAAGGAGGCTGGGAGGAAGGCAGACGAATTTACTGCAAATGCTATTTCAGCATATAGGGAAAGGAAGCCGAATAATGGGGAAAGCCTTAAACAAGGGTTTTACCAAAAGCAGAGTGGGTATAAACATCCCAACTCTGAGTGGGGTAACCTGACCCAGAACATACCCAACGAGAATGGGAGGAGGGAGAAGCAGAGATCACCCAGACTCCAAAGAGCACACACCTTCCAATCCGCTAGTAATGATTCAAGGAAGTGCTTTAGGTGTGATCAGCCAGGGCACACGGCACGTGACTGCCCCCCCCCTAAAGGGAGTATTGCCACAAAGGGGAGTCTGATGGGATTATTAGGACTGTCAGTGCAAATTTTGTATCTGTAGTCCAACCCGTCCCTAAAGGTGTTTATGATTGCTGTACTATCCCTAACCCACCCACAGTTGCTATGAAAACCTGCCAAGGTGAATGGGATAAACTGTATGGGGAGGCTGGACAATGGGGCACAGATGGTTATGGTACGGGAAGACCTAGTCCCAAAAGAGAAAATTAACACTCACAGAAAGGTGGTGGTATCTCTGGCAACAGGAATCAAAGATATTCTACCCACAGCAATAGTACAGTTAGAGTGGGAGGGCTTAAAGGGGCCTATCGCGGTAGCCTTGCTCCCCAAAACAGCAGACAATGAAATGCTGGTGGGAAATGCTATCTGGGACTGGTCTACAAAGGCAGCTAGAGCCCAGGATACTTCCCAGGAACATGGGGAGACAGAGCAAGCCAAGTGGAAGGGTTGCAGGAAGGCTCTGGGAGCCAGACAGACCTCCACGAAGCAGCAGAAAACCCCCAAACAGGAGTCCCTGTACCTCCCAGAAGGCACGGGAGGACAGGACTCGGGGAGTGAACGGCAGGTTCCTGTCTCACCCGGGGAACTAAAGCGAGTGAAGCCAAAGGGCCAAACTGATTCTGAGACCCAAACGTTGCACCTCGACCTTGAATGGCCGAGCCCAACGTCTGCAGAATCAAACCAGGTAACCACCACGGGGGGAGAGTTAGAGGCTGAGGAAGCCGTGACTAAACCTAGGGGGGTGCAGGCAGGCCAGGAGGTGGGGGATTCTACCTTAAGAGAAGGTGGGAAGGGGCTGACTAAAACACAAACCGATTTCAGGTCAGAACCAGCTAAGCATGAACCCTTGCCTGGTGTGGATGGGGGAGGGACGGGTGTCTCTTTCCCAGGGATCAAAATGCAGCAAATAGGATCAGAAACCCAGCCTGATCTCCAAAAAAGGCAGGAGCATGATTCTAAGGGAGACATTGCAGCTTATGCTAAAGCTGAAAGAGTTACTGAGACGGGGCAAGACCCTGAGGGGAATTGTGTTGCTTGTGAGAGAGAAAGGGGAAATCAGCTTCCTGCTAGGAATGGTGAAGGGGAACGCAGCTCAGCCCCAGACCAGATTACCGAGCTTGGCAAACCGAAGCAGGAATTTCATGGCGAGGGGTGTCTGAAATAACACGTGGGGATCCTCACCCCCAGTTCATAACGTCAGACTCCAAGGAAGGAGAAATACACGGTTGTACAGACCCAGTGGATCCTGGGGGAACACAAAGAGTTTGGGAACTGGGCCCAAGAGGTTCTGGGGGAAATAGCCCCTTGAGAGAAGCAACTTGTGGGTCTGTGAGTGAATTGAATGCCGTAATGGGCCATTCAAAATGCAGACTAACACAGACAATGGGATCTACAGTCGGGATAGCCCAGGCAGATCAGAGAAAGACGTTATGACATGGGGTCAATGAGAAACATGCTACCAGGTAATTGGGGAGCAGGGCCAAATGTTGTAACAGTGGAACAAAGGGTGTTGCCACATTTTTGTCACATTCTTGGGCAAAGACCCATGAACCCCATCCCCCAGACTGATGTACCTCGAAGGGTGTGTGCGAGGGGAACCCCACATGCAACACGGGGCAGAGGGACATGGACATCTCAGTATAGACCCCTACAAGAGAGTGAGCCCAGACAGAGTGAATCCCGATGATCACTCCACTGGGCAAGGGTTGAAAACAAGGGACCATAGCCCCACGATGCTAACAGAGGGTTTCAAGCACCACATGTATAACTCGAACATGAATCACGCAAAGAGAAATGAGGTGGGGGGTGGCATATCCTGATTCCCACCAACACAACACGCCAACCACTTCAACATGTTCCGGATACAGGTTGGATTCTGCATCCTCCACATGTTTTGGAAGCGGGGAAGCTGTCACAAAGAGATACTGGGCTATAGGTCTAACAAATATGTAAAGCTAAAGGTTAAACATGTATGTAATGTCAAGAACTGGAAACTTACTTCATGTAATCATGTCATGTAAAACTCAGAGATGGAGACTCACTCCAGGAAATGGAGAGAGACAAAGACAAAATAATGTGTATTCAGAAAGGCTAACACCCGGAGACACTAGACAGAAGTCCCATGGAGTTGCAAATGAACTTCCTTTCTGCGGATGTGACTTTGAGCACGAGGTCTCAAGGCTTCTCCAGGTGGGAAAATCAAACAAAGGGATTGCAAAGAAATTTAAGGGAACATCTTTGCTATCAGAGAGACAATTGGAATTCAATTCAACCACTGACTTGCTGAGTCTAGGATCGAAGCTGGGGGAAGGGCAGCAGCCTGGCAGCCAGCTTTGCTGAAGCAATGCTTTGAGAGAAGAACTTTGCTTTTACCAGCTAAGAGACAAAGTGCCCAGCCCCAACATCAGGCTGAGAACGAATTCATGTGCATGGAATTTGTGTGGGGTAAGATTTATCTAGGAACTCACCCAGTACAGATCAGGAATGTGTTCTTTTACTGTTTACTTTATTATCCAGTCTGTGTCAAACTATCTTTGCTTATGTAATAAATAAACTTTCTTAATTACTAAGAAATGTCTGGTGTCTAGCACTGGGAACACAATCTGAATACTCGTGCTTTCAAGCACTGGCGAACCCAGAAAGACAGTGTGTAAACAGGAAGTCTCTGGGAGTTTGGGAGACAACAGGATTATACCCTTTGCAGGACTGAATCAATCAGAGAGAGAACTGCTTCAGATGGGCTGCAAGTGAGGGAAATTGAGTCCCCCAAACCAGAAAGGTGGGGCAGTGGACCCCCAAACCCGTGACAGGGGACTAGTGGGTTAGAGTACAGGAGGGGTTGGGATTCAGGACTCCTTGGTTCTCTGGGAGGGGAGGGGGGCTAGTGGGTTAGAGCAGGGGAGCTGGGAGCCAGGACTCCTGGGTTCTCTGGGAGGGGAGTGGGAGCTAGTGGGTTGGAGCAGGGGGGGCTGGGAGCCAGGACTCCTGGGTTCTC
>QEPC01005212.1:228205-244306 GCA_003113815.1 Sphenodon punctatus
ACTCCTGGGTTCTCTGGGAGGGGGGGTTTTAGTGTGTTAGAGCAGGGGGGCTGGGAGCCAGGCTGTCTGGATTCTCTCCCTCACTCCTTGGGTTCTGTTCTAGGTTTGTTGGAGATTAAGGCTGTGAAGACTGGAGTTATCCGGCTGCAGGGGATGGAGACCGGCCGGTTTGTGTGCATGGAGCCCAGCGGGCGGCTCTTTGGAGCGGTGAGTAGCTCTGGGCGAAGGAGTAGGAACGTAGCTACAAATACTGGGACCATCTGGCCTGGTATCTGGCCTTCCGCCTGCCGCCCCATGAGCTCATCTAGTCCCGCATCCCCCTCCCCTTCCTGGCCCCTCGGTCAGCTCCACGAGCCAGCCTTGCCGCCGGGTCTCCCCGGCTCCCCCAGGCAATCGCCTGGGCTGATATGGGTTGATTTGATGCCGTCACATTTTTATCCTGCCCTTCTCTCCAAAAGGCTAGAATACAAACCTCTAAAAAGAGAGAAACATTAAACAACCCTTCGCGCCCCCCCCCCAATACCACCTCCCCATTCCCCACATCCAAACCCACCCCCCAACCCTGGTAGCCTGGAATCCCTCCCTGGCCCCCAAGATCAGCCCCATGGGCCCCCCCCCAACCTTCCCCCCCCCTTCCCTTTCTCCTGTCTTTAGATTGTAAGCTCTCGCGCAGGGACCGTATCTATCGTATTTTTTGGTAACGCGCCAGGTACACTGCTGGCGCTATATAAATGCTTATAATAATAATAATAATAATAATAAATTAATTAATACTCAACTTGATTTTTGCTGATGGAACTTCATTTTAAGACTTAAAGTGAATCCTGTAACCCCATCCGCAGAGACCGCCGCTCCATTGGGGATTGTGACCCCCCAGGGTGGGGCCTAGAGGCTAGTGGTCCCACGAAGGAGGGCAGGGGTACGGAGCCCTCTCTGAGTGGGGAGCTGGGGTTAGAACGGGGCAGCTGGGATGTCAGGTTGGTTTCTCCCCCTCACAGCGTCTCTCCCCCTGCAGCTGCGCTACTCCGAGGAGGCCTGCAATTTCCGCGAGGTGGTCCTGCGCGACGGCTACAACCTCTACTTCTCCGAGCACTACCATCTCCCCATCAGCCTGAGCTCCGGGGCCTTCCCGCCCCGGGGGCGCCCCCTGCCCCCGCTCTCACAGTTCCTGCCCCTTGTGAACCGCGTCCCCCTGGAGCCCAGGATGCTCGAATATGATTTTTATGGGCAGGAACTGGATGTGGAGTCGCCAGACCCTCTCAACATGGTGGGACGCCCAGCCGGGGTCATGAGCCCCAGCTACGTCTTCAGACGGGACTCCTGGGTTCTCTGGGAGGGGGGGGGGGGCTAGTTGGTTAGGGGGGGGGGGCTGGGAGCCGGGGCTCCTGGGTTCTCTGGGAGGGGAGCGAGGGCTGATGGGTTAGAGCAGGAGGTGGGGGTGGACAGCCCGGACTCCTGGGTTCTCTCCCACGTGCTCGGTTAATTGCATCGACAGCTGGAATCTGCCGTTGGGGTATTTTTCTCCGGACTCCTGGGTTCCAACGCGAAGGCACCTTTGCCTCTCATCACCCCTGCACCCCTGGCCAACGTTCCACATGAAGACGTCTCTGGCCTGGGTGTCAGGTTTGTTTCACGAGGATTGCGGGGCTGTTTAGATGAGAGCGTTGGTTTCACAATTCTCTCTCCCTCCATGACTCTCTTGTCCCAGGTTTCTTGCTATTTAATAACTTAATAACTTATTTATTATTACCCAGTTTGTGGTTATTTATTGAAGGGGGCAACTTCAGCTCCATTTGATAATAGAGAGGACGTGGCCAGTATTTATATAAATATCTATTGTTTCTCTGTATTTATTTTCATTGCTGTGGATCTAAGCGGTCTGTAATAAATGTTTGCTTTGAAAACAGCAGTCTTGGGTTGTCTGGGAGTGGGGACTGGTGGGTTAGGTTGGGGGGGAAAGGGGCTGGAAGTTGGAACTCCTGGGTTTTCTGGGAACCACTGTCCACTGCAGCACAGCGCCCCCTCCTGATCCCTCCTGTCCTCGACGCCCCCTCCTGATCCCTCCTGTCCTCGTCTCTGCAGCACAGCGCCCCCTACTGATCCCTCCTGTCCTCGTCTCTGCAGCACAGCGCCCCCTACTGATCCCTCCTGTCCTCGTCTCTGCAGCACAGCGCCCCCTACTGATCCCTCCTGTCCTCGTCTCTGCAGCACAGCGCCCCCTACTGATCCCTCCTGTCCTCGTCTCTGCAGCACAGCGCCCCCTACTGATCCCTCCTGTCCTCGTCTCTGCAGCACAGCGCCCCCTACTGATCCCTCCTGTCCTCGTCTCTGCAGCACAGCGCCCCCTACTGATCCCTCCTGTCCTCGTCTCTGCAGCACAGCGCCCCCTACTGATCCCTCCTGTCCTCGTCTCTGCAGCACAGCGCCCCCTACTGATCCCTCCTGTCCTCGTCTCTGCAGCACAGCGCCCCCTACTGATCCCTCCTGTCCTCGTCTCTGCAGCACAGCGCCCCCTACTGATCCCTCCTGTCCTCGTCTCTGCAGCACAGCGCCCCCTACTGATCCCTCCTGTCCTCGTCGCTGCAGCACAGCGCCCCCTACTGATCCCTCCTGTCCTCGACGCCCCCTACCGATCCCTCCTGTCCTCGTCTCTGCAGCACAGTGCCCCCTCCTGATCCCTCCTGTCCTCGTCTCTGCAGCACAGCGCCCCCTACCGATCCCTCCTGTCCTCGTCTCTGCAGCACAGCGCCCCCTACTGATCCCTCCTGTCCTCATCCCTGCAGCACAGCGCCCCCTACTGATCCCTCCTGTCCTCATCCCTGCAGCACAGCGCCCCCTACCGATCCCGCCTGTCCTCGTCTCTGCAGCACAGCGCCCCCTACTGATCCCTCCTACCCTCCCCGCAGCACCCACCCTGCTTCCTGCAGCCCAGCACCCCCTGCAGCCCAGCAGGGCGCTGAGTCCCCCACCCTGCTCCCTGTGGCACAGCGCCCCCTACTGATCTTCGTGCCTCGCTTTCTCTACGCCATTGGTTTTTCCATGTAGCCTGTCTTGCAAACCTTTGTCCTGGTGTAATCTGGCTAGAAAAGGTCATGTGAGGACAAGGCTGTGAATTTGTTTCTTCACAATAGCAGTGCCATCCTGTGGCCAACCAGGGTAGTGCAGAAACTGCACCTATGTGTAACGCAGCAGCAGTGCCATCCTGTGGCCATTTATGATCAAGCAGGTTCTGTATTGATTTGTTATTCATTAATTAAAAAAAAACCCTCTGGTTTACAAGAAGAGTTAAGGCTCTTGCAAATTCAGTCATGCACTAAAAAGTCAGCTAGCCAGATAGATAGAATATATTTGTATTCAGCAAAAATTTTGCTATAAAAATTTATCACAAACTAAAATACATAACAAAAAACAACCAGCAATTCAAATTTATAAAATATACAGCGGCAGATCCTCCATTCTCCTCCCTCTAAACACCACAGAGTCAATTACATTAAAACGAAATAAAGCAATAAGCCTCCTTAAATTAGGCTCCTGAAGCTGTAGGAGATTCTGTTCCAAGGCGCTGGAGAACTTTACCCTGGAATACAGCGGAGCGCTCCTACTGTTCTGAATAGCTACAAGATCACCTCTCTCTGCCAGATCCCTTACCTTTTGCCTGGTTTCCAGCCTTGCTGCATTATAATCAGGGCTGTCCCTATCTCTCCAGGAGAGGGCTATTTCACCAGAGAATGTCTGAACCCCTCTCCCCCACTTGTAGCGGAGAGAGCCTCGATGCTGGCTTTGCTCCAGATAACACTGATGAGCTAATGGTGAGCTCCGCCCGTGTCTTAACTTAAGACGATATAGCAGTGCTCTGCAACAAGCACGCCACCTTACCGAAACTGAACCTGTTTCTAGCCGGAGCATGGGCAGGGGAGAGGCTCTAGGAGCTCTCAAGATGGTCCGCAGAAAAAGATTTTGCGGACGTTCCTCTCTTGCCCCAAAGCTGAAACAAGTTATCTCTGCCTCATAAAGGAGCTGTGGGAGAGGCTGGAAAGGATCTGGTTCTCGGTTCACCCTACGTATAGCAGTCGTTAAGTGGTACGCCTTTCCAACCCAGAGCTCCAGATGTGCCTTCCGTGCTCGGGAGCTTGAGATTATAACACCTAGATACGGGTAATGAGAGTTCTGAAGTATTTCCTGAGCCCCTCTCCTCCATTTAGATTTAGTCCGACCTGTACCCAAGGGCATGACTTTGGACTTAGAGACATTTACTGCGAGGTGACTGAGATGGCAAAAGCTTTGCAGGGGAATCAAGGCATTGCTGCAACCCCTGCCTCGTCTGCGGAAAAACGACACTATCATCTGCATATTGCAACGATGAGATTGGCCTAGTCTGTCTCAGTGGGGGGGTTGTAGGGTTGGCTGACACCACCTGTACTACAGCATTTATAAAAAGATTGAAGAGTAGCGGCGCCAGCAAGCATCCCCGTCTTACACCCCTCTCCAATGGAAAATTTTATAAAATAAACACTATTTTATAAAATAAATAAACAAGTGAGCACAATGTGTGAGACTGTACAATGTCTTTACTGCTAACATGGCACGGAAGTTAAGGCGGGACATGCTTTTTAAGTGCATGATTGAATTGGCAAGAACCTTAACTCTTCTTGTAAACCAGAGGTTTTTTGGTTATGGAATATCCAAGTTTTTTGTTAAATACAATGCAGTGGAAACATGTTGTCCTGTTCTGGGTGGGTGGGTGGGGGAAGGAGCATGGGGTGACAAATTGGGTTTGGGGGGGTAAGTTGCTTGCGGGGGAAGGGAGGCCGGGGGGGGGGGAGGGGGAAGAAATAGCCTGGCAGCACCTGGGAATTGAGATGTTGTCTGGTTCTAAACCTGCTGCAGAGCCTTTGGACAGATTGGGTGGTGTGGCTGGTAATTGGGAGAAGCCTGGGTGCAGTAAATGAGGTCTCAAAGCCTGTCTGCCGTGTGTACACATCACTCCCAGTTACTGGCAGAGGTCGGGGTTGACTAAACCCATCTCACTTGCCATCTCGTGCTCCTTCCTTGCCCCGCAAGACCACTGAAATGCAGCTGCATGTGTGGAGGAGCCCAGTGCCCAACACCAACAGCAGCTTTGCAGACAGGCTGAAATCAGGAAGGGAGGGGGGAGATGGAATAAAACTATAATAATTCCCACTGACTCTATGGGGCAAAGGGGCATTTACGTGCCTGAAATGCTCTGGGATATGACACCCAGCATGAGCCACTGAGCAGGTTTATGTCCTGATAGATTAGGGACGGGGAGCTCTTTACCATCAAGCTCTGTCCCTTCGACATTCCTCAGCCTGCTGCATCTGCATGGGGAAGTGGTGCTCCCAGCCCCCTCTCCCCTCCCCAGCACTCCCCGCCAGTCTCTTACCTGCCCCCCATCTCTCCTTCTCCCCCGCCCAGCCAAACCTGATCTGGCACCTCCCACCAAAACTATACCTGTCCCCCATTCGCCTTCCCCCCACCCACCCAGACTTCCCCTCCTTCCTTTCAAAAACCTTCCTGGCCAGCACTGAGGGGGCTTCCTCTTCTGATGCTCTTGCAACTCCGCGACTTGCTGCCGGCATGTTAATGTCACCTAGCTGTTGAAATTAACAAGCTGGCAGCTGGGTGTGGAGCAGCGGAACTTCTGGGGTAATCCAGGTAGCTGAAGGGTCTCCATAGGCTAACACTGGTTGTTCAAAACCTCATATCTTTAAAACTACTAACTGGGTTTACAAAAAACAACAACAAAAACACCCCACCAAAGGCACCCCCTGGAAGCTTCCTTGAATTTTCAAAAAGGCTTACACCTCCTCCTCCTCCCAACCAACACGAAACCCCTCTACCCTGCCCAGAGCGAGATGGTTAGACTGGGACTTCAAAGTGCAGTTTCCAAACTGCGATATCTCAGCTGTTATCCAACCGATTCAGCTGAAATTTGGACAGAATGAACAGCTTTCCCCAGTGATCTTTCATCACAAATGTCACAATCCTAGCTTTAATTGTCCATTTTATAATGAATAGAATGTTCAGGCTTTATAACGGAGCGTGCAACATGCCTTAACTAGAGAGCGGATCCTGCTGCACTATAATGTAGCCGCAGAGCTACCCAGTGGCTGGCATGTCAGGGCAATGAATCTTTGAGTATTTCCCTGTAATGCAGCAGCAGGGCAACCCAGTGGCTATCTCAAATAATGGACAATTCAGTGCCCACCACTTGGACTAATGCATGCTACTTCCCTCCATGGAGCAGCAGTGCCCTCCAGTGACCACCTTGGGCAACACATGGTTCTCTGAGATGAAAAGTCCACATCAGCTCATTAGGTCAATTTGAGCATGGTGCTCCCTTCCCTGCAATGGAGGAGCAGTGCCACCCAGTGGCCAGTGGGGATTATAGCCCTAGTGTGAATTTCCCTGCAGGAAGAACAATGCAGCACCATAGCCAATTTTGGCTCTACACCCTGTTCTCGTCCCAAGAGGAGCAGTGCTCCTCTGGGTCAGTTTGAGTAAAGCATGGTGTCTGTACTTCCCTAGCAGCTTACCCAGTGGCCATTCAGGGTAATGCACCCTCTGTTCTTGCATTGACCGCCAGCACGGCTCCGTGGCCAATTATGGTAATGCATCCTATTTGCCTCCTTTGAGCAGCCGTGCCCCCTACTGGCAAGCGAGAATCATGCAGCATGTGTATTTTCTATCCTGCAGTAGCATCACCCTTTGGCCAATAGGGATAGTGCACCTTAGGTGTATTTCTCTGCACCCAGTGGTCATTTTTTATAATGCCATCAGTTCCTCTCCATGGAACAGCTTTCCCCCCTAGTGTCTAGCTGTGGGCAATGCAGAGTGTGTATTTCCCTGCCATGGCACCAGAGTGCTACAAAGTGGCCTCTTTGGAGTAATACATGCTGTGTACATATCTCTGCATGAAGAGTGCTGCCATCCTGTGGTCGATTGCAGTAATCTACCCTGTATAGATCACATCTTCCATACAGTCACTTTGCCTCCCTGTGGCCACACGTAGCATTGCATGTTCTTTCACTCAGTGGGGCAACACCACCACCCAGTGGCCAGTTTTGTAACAGCACCCCCTCCCCCCGGTGGTCAGTTCCAATATTACAGCATTTTCACTCCTCAAAGCGGCATCCCCTTTTAACCGGGAAGAATAATGCTGAATGTTGCTGATGTTTTATAGGACAAAGGGAGGATTCTTAGTTGAACCAGCTCTCAAAATCTTGGAAGCCAAAATTATTTCAAAGTTATGTTATGGCGTGCAGTTGTGGGGCCATGGTTTTGCGGGTATTAATCAGTTGGAAGTTAGTTAGTTCATTGAATCAGAGCCGAATGGTTGAATAGACGCATGGGCGGCAGTTGCTCCACCCCCCCCTTCTAGCAAGGAGGAGGGGCTGCCCCTGCACAGACCAATCAGGTGCCCCCTCCACGGCCACCTGATTCCCGAGCCACCAATCAACGGTGCACGGGCGTCCCTACGGGGTTTCCCATACCCCCGCATCCTTTTTTGGCGCTCATCTCCCACCCGGGGAAAAACAGGGGCGCGGCAACCTCCCCCCACCCCCAATCTGGGGCAGAGGGCCCTTCTTTTAGTGGCTAAACTGATGAAGATTGCGAGAACAGTCAGAGAATCTACTGATGCCAGTTTTAATAAATAGTTTAATGTCAGTTTTAATAAATAGTTTAATCTTTGACATTCTGAAGTTAGCGGAAAAAGCTCTAACAAGGTAGATAACCAAGTTTCTCTTAATTTCTGATGATATGGGCATTGCATAACAAAATGCACAACCGTTTCCCCGGAGCGCATGGAGCAAGTACATAGCCGTGCCTCGCAGGGGATACCAGCAACACGGCCTTCCAATACGCTGGTTTCTAATAAAGCAAATCTGCATAATGTCATATTCCTTCTCAAGGAGGGACTAATAAGGAGGGTCCAAATATGGTTCCATCACAAAATTTAATTGAATTGCCCAATAAGTAGGGGCTACTTTCCATGATTTTAAAGCGGCAAGATCCTGCTGCATCGCGATATCTCTAGATCTAGTATCAAGTTCTCTTTTTACAGATACTAATGGCTTCCCTGAGAAGTAGACCGGGGAAAATCCCGGGAATGATAACTGAGTAATTAAATATTTCACCCAGGGGTATAATCTGGCCCCAGAATGGACAGCCCCTTCCGAGGCACATTGGGCTACTAAAGGGGTATGCTGAAGATTTTCTACCTTCTGCCAATATCGCAGAACAGCCTGCCTAACAAAATGAGCAATAGGTAAGGAGCCAGTTTCTGCCCTCAAGACAGAACCCGGGACAGTATTACTTACGCTAAGCAATCTCCGCAAGAACTGATTCTGGACCCTTTCCAGCACCAAAAGGCCCGGGAAAGGAATGCGGTCAAGACCATAAGTTAACACAGAGTGTATCTTCTGGGAGTATGTCGACATAGATATCCCCTTGGACAGAATAGCCGCTTTCACCAAGCTGCTGGCTGCTCTTACAGCCAACGATACTCTATAGTTTATATGTTTCGCCCAGGACACTCAGTCAGTGAAAATCACGCCCAAATAATTGAAGGCCTGTACTACATTGAAACAAAGGTCCTCAATTTCCCATACTTTCCTCGATGACCTGCCACCCACCAACATCATTTTAGATTTACCCCTGTCGATGGCTACGCTATTAAAATGGCAGTACCTAATTAAGGCTCTAAGTGCCCCTCTTAGGCCTTTCTCCGTCTGAGAAAAGAGAACAAGATCATCCGCATATTGAAGGGCAAACAGAGGATATTTTTGAACCTTAGGTGTATGTCGATTCAAATCTTTAACAGCATCGATCAGGTCTGCCACATACAAATGAAATAGGATAGGGGCTATAACGCAGCCTTGCCGAACTCCCCGATGAATAGAGATTGGCGCACTTGGGGTCGCAGTATTTCCGGCTGTCACTCTAGCGGAATTATTACTGTGAGTTAAGATTCTACCGTTTACCCCCATTGATCTCAACTTAGACCCTAAGCGATCCCGGGGCACTGAATCGAAAGCCCTAGTAAAGTCCATAAAGGCAAGGTAGAGTTTTCCCCTACTTATTTTAGTATTTCTAACAATCAAATGAGATACAATGAAATAACAAGCGAGAGTAGAACAACCAGCTCGGAAACCAAATTGCTCAACTGGAATTTTATCATGAAGCTCAGCCCAGTTCTGCAGCCAACGTGCAATCTTAGAAGCAGACAATTTGCCAACGACTGAAAGCAAATGGATAGGGCGCTAGCTCGCTGGATCTGAGCAGTCACCCCCCTTATATATTGGAACGGTCCAGCCAGTCCTCCAGGATGCTGGAATTTGGCAGCTCTTTGAAAGACCATTCAATAGCTTAGTGAGAATAGAAGCCCACCAGGCGGGAGCAGCCTGTACTAACTCTGCGCGGAATGATCAGGTCCTGCCGCCTTGTTCTGCTTCAAAGCTCTAATCAGACCTTCCTGTTCTTCCTCGTGGAAGTACGGCTCCGAAAGTAGATGATCAGACATCCCCCCAGAGCTCCATACCACGTCTCTACGGAAGGGACCCTCCTCCTTATATAACGCTTCAAAGTAACCCTCCCAGACCCTAATGCCAATGAATACCTCCATAGCTGCCAGCCGAGGTCGAAGTAGCTTAGTCAGTAATCTCCAATATAAAGCAGTATTCCCCGTCTTGGCAGCTACTGCCATTAAAGCCCACGTTTTATTATAATAAATGGCTTTTTTATTTTTAATTAGGGACTTATATTGTCTCTTTAGCAATAGGAAGTCTGAAAAGAGACTAAGGGGTTATCTGGCCATGTTTTCCTCATAATGACAAGTTGCCGTTTCGCAGCCTGGCAATCTTTGTCAAACCACGCATTGGTAACTTTATAGTGATGATGATCTCGCTTCACAAGTCCAGAGTCTATAACAAGAGCCATAAGAGGTATAAACTGTTCCATAGCCATACTAATATCCACCTCATTCAGGAAGAGAGATTCAAGAGCTATACAGTTTTGAGTTTTACTGATTTCAAAGAAACCAAGAGCCAGTTTCGTAGAGTCCCCTGTCCCAAGGCTCTTACTAGGCGTCGGCGAGCTCATAGGGACTTTTAAGTCTTTGCAGCGATGTTGTTGCTTAATTTGTAATTCTAACAGTTTATGATCACTTTCAGGTCTGGCAACAGATGAAAGGTGGGCTAATTTGTCCCAATATAGTGTATCAATTAGACAAAGGTCAATCACACTATTTCCAAGCGAACCAATCTATGTATATTATTCGCCCTCTAAATCCCCCTGGGCTCTACCATTAATAATGGTCAAGTCCAATTTATCAATCCAGGATAAAAATAATTGGCCATGCTTAGTAAGACAGTCATCCCTGGAATGACGGATTGGAGGACAGGGATAAAGGCTGAGTTCATCCTCAGCTTCAAACTTCAGATCCTCATCAATAACGCCAGATCCAATTCTAACATTCCAGTCGCCCAACATCAATATACAAGCTTTAGGAAATGTATCTCTAGTACTAATTAAGGCCTCCAGGCAAGACCGTATATCGTCTCTATACTAAGGTGAAGCTGCCGGTGGAATATAAATAGTACACAAAATATACTCAGACCGGTCCAAAAGGACAAATAAAGCGAGCTGATCCTCTGGTCTGTCCGCCGGGAGGGAACTGAAGGAGAGAACCTTAGCTTCCCCCATCAGTAGCATCAAACCCCCAGATACCCTCCCCCTCTTACCCAACTTCTGGGCAGGATGGGCTTCTATCCTACAGTTCCCTAGATTACGGTTGAACTGGGACTCCGGCCCCTCCCAGGTTTCTTGTAAACAAATACAATCCAATTTAGAAATACAGTTTATCCAATCGGGATCAGCCAATTTCCCCTTTAAGCCTGAGCTAGTCCAAGAGGCCATTCTGAATACTGATGCATTAATGAAGTCTCTGGACCGGAAGGACACAGGGGGGGGGGGGGGGGGGGGGGGGGGGGGGGGGGGGGGGGGGGGGGGGGCACGACAGCATCCCCAGAAAAGGTACAAACGGGTACTTTGTTGGGAAAGGTCCTCCCGTCCCAAACCCTTGTCAGGGGGCAATTGCGGAAGCCTTTATAGGGGTTTGATCCACTACTAACCGTGGAGCCAGTTCACCATGTGCTAAGCCATATGGTCCAGCAAGGGACCCTGCCTCACTACCACAGGATGTATCCAGAAGCAGCCCGGCAGTAGCTGCTGAGATGGAGAGCCTTCTTCTGAAGGGGACAAAAAATGAGCCACTGTTAAAACCTCTAAGGGTGAAAACAGACATGACGCTAACCACCCTTGGGGGTTATTTATGCATGTTGCAGGGCTGCATAGGGCACCAATACAGCCCTGCCACATGCATCGATAACCACCCAGGGTGGTTAGCGTCATGTCTGTTTTCACCCTAAGTTGTGCTCTGGTTTCTATACCGTAGAGGCGAGTGAAAGCTCCGGGGCTTTATACTCCAATGCAGCTGGGGTTAAATTTTTACAAAACCGATTTAACCTTTGAGCAATGATGTCCTGATCAAGCACTGGCAAGTTCCTACAGATAGAATGAAATACTGACGCATCTCTAGCACCAGTAGGATCTAACAACAGTGCCCCCAATTCCTCAGCAATAGATTGCCTGGAGGAAACATTTAACGGGGGTTTTGAAGTTACAAGCAGTTCATTGCCCAAGGTCTGACTATTACCCTGCAAACGAGCTAAGGGAGTACGACCCCTAGTTTCTCTGAGTTCCATACGGTCAGGCTCAGTATCAAGCCCCTCAAACATCTCCTGTCCCAACTCAGATCCCACAGAGGACTTAGCCTGAACTTGATGGTGCACCAGGTCCTGCCCCTCCGCCAGCACTGGTCCTATCAAATTAATACGCGGGGGCTCTAAAGGATCTAAGGATTCAGCCAATAAGGCTCTTTACTCTGGGGAACACAAATCCCCTGAGTCTGAGTTTTAGTTACCAAAGGGTTCAATAACTAACTGCACAGAATCCACCATGGCTCTTGAAGAGGGGGAGGAAATTGGAGGGCCAAGGTTATTACTAGACCTCGGTAAGATGACTCTGTCAATAGAAACCCCTCTGGTCTTAAGATATTTCCGTGCACGAAAAACTTTCTTCACAATCCTCTCATTATTGAAGAAAATATTCAACGGATACCCCTGTGTATATGAGGGCAAATAATCTACCTTATCAATGAAAGTGGGACCTAGATTCCTTCCCAGCAGATAGGTCAAGTTAGATGCAATGCCGGCCCTGTCCTCCCAAGATGGGATAGAATTGTTATCATCCCGGGTTATTTGAAAGAAAACTGCATTTGGAGAAAATTCTATGGGCCTGACAGGATGAGTCGAGGGAAATCTATCGGCATTGAAATGCCTTTTATACATTTGTCTGGAAGCAGGTGCCGTCGTTATCCCCTCAGCGCCCTCAGCAGTGGGAGGCTAAACAACCTGCATATCCAGTGTAAGATCTAATTTACCTGCCATTCACTTTAGCTGGTCTCTAGCTTTCCCTAGAGAAAGACTTGTTTCAGAAATGCAGTGAAACAGCCCTAGCAATCAAGTCAGAGTCTAATGCCAAAGGTTCATTTGCTGGAGTCACAGACAGTTCTCCACACTTGGGGCATTAGCAGCACGGCCAGGAGCTGGTTTTCCGGAGGGATTCCCCTCCAGTGGAAGACAGTCATACCTGTTCTGTAGGGCAATCACTGGGGCTTGCTGAGCCAGAACCTCCCGCTTCCTATTTCTCCAAGGAAGCTCTTCAGACCCAGGGGGAGCGTGCCCGCTTCCTAGCCAGAGTCATGGTAACAGAAAAGCAAAATAGCAGGCTAGGAGTTGGGCTCCTATGCTCCGGGCAGCTCCGCGGGAGACTCCCAAGGGTAGCAGCGCTTGTGCTCGCGCCACCAAGACACCGCGGCTTTTTCTCCCCAGGTGGTCAAGAGGCTCCGCCCCCGCTCGCCGGCAGCCCCGCTCCGCGCCGACTCCAGAGAGGTCCCAAGAGCCCCGGCTGCGATGTGCGGCTTTAACGTCCGGCCCCAGCACTCCTTGACTCCTCCCAGTTGGAAGTTCTACAAAACAGTTTCCTGAGAGGGCTTTTAGGGGTTCCCAAACCAACCTTGCCTGCAATCGCGAGATTAGAGGGGGGTGGGGGCTATGAAATCCTTCTCGGCCAGGATTAGCGGCTGATGCGGATCTTTTCACTGAAGTTTTTGCATTCTCCGCCGGAATCCCTAGTAAGAGAATGTTTACTAGAAAAAGTGAGAGCAATCTGGCATAAGAAAGGGTGACTAGCAATTTAAACCGATTGGGGCTCAATTTTCAATTTATTTATTTATTTTATTTATTTATATTAAAATTTATATGCTGCCCCCCCCCCCCAACCTCAGGTATCTTGGGGCGGCTCACAACATCTTAAAAATATTTCAAGGCATTAAAACAAACAATAATAATTGCAATTTAAAACAATATAAAACCCCATCCCCCATGTCACCAAGAAACATGGGGTCACACACGTGTAACACGGGACTACATGTTTGGTAAATGTGTGGTGCCAAGGGTTTCACATGTATGCAATGTTACTATACTTGTACACTATGTAATGTCAAAGGTTCCACATGTTTGTAATGTTGAAATTGAGAACTGCACAACTCGAAATAGGACTTTGACACGTCACCAGCCTACAGGAAATACAAAGAGATAACAAGATGTGTTTTGGGGAACACTTGACAGACAGCCTGTTGATATGTAAATTGACTTCCAGATTTGCCTGGGTTGACTACATGACCTGATACAGGATTCCCCAAAGGTGGTAAATCCAAGACAAAGGAAGCTAAAGACTACTTAAATGAGCCAGTAAGGCACAGAAAGAGACTTCTTGCAAAGCTGCTTCCAGAGAACATCTGCATACGAAAGACCAGCCTGGCAACGGCAGGCTGGAGGAACATGAACTGAGAGACAGGATTTTGATCTCTAAGCCAGTGCCCAGTCATTCGCTTTTATGACTGAGAAACCAGAACTTCTGGACCTTGCTAGGGTAAGATTAATTTAGGATCTCAACCAGTATAAGTTAGGAATGTGTTATGTTTACTTTTCATTTCTAGTAACCACTCTGTATCAACTATCTTGTTTATGTAATCAATAAACTTACTTCTTATCTTTATGAAGAAGTGTCTGTGTCTAATATTGGAGCACAAGTGAGCTACAAGAGCCCCCAAGTTCTTGCGAACCCAGAGAGTAAAGAGTCTGTAAATGGGAAGGATCGGGCCCTTGGGTGACAAAGGAGTTTCATTGTGGCAGACTTGAATTAGCCAGAGAGAGAAACTGATTCAAGAGAACTGTGCGCAAGGGAAACTGAGTCACTCAAACCTGGTAAAGTGGGGGTGCGGACCCCCAAACCCATGACAGTGGCACCCCAACCAGTAAGGGTAACGGCTCAGCTTGTGGACCAATGTGTAGAAAGTAGAGGAGCATACCCAGGTGACTGGACTCCTCTGAGGGGGAGTAAATCCCAAACCTGCAGAGACTGAAAGCCCCAGGAGTCGGGAACTCAGCTCTGAGAAGGTGGAATAAGCAGATCCTTGAACAGAGTGTGTTAAGTTTGTTGTTTTAGTTTTATTTTTTGGCCAGGGAAAGTGACAAAATTGGGCTACCAAAGCACTTTCACCACCTGAGAAGGGCAGAGCTGAGCAGGGAAGCTCGGAAGCGAGGTCTCGAAACAGAAGGGAAAACTAAGCAGCAGCTGAAACAGCTGATACAGGAGTTTGAAATGAGCACGAATGGAATGGATGGGAATGGGGCGGTGGCAGCAAATCCCCACCACCACCACCAAATCCCCCTCCAACCGACCAGCAATCAGGAGATGGAGATGGGCTGCCAAACGTACCCCAAAACCCCCTTCCAACTGACCAGCAGCCAGGGGGACAAGACTCAAACTCTGAACTCGAGATAGTCAGACTGAGAATGGAACATGAGCTCAGACTGCAAAATAGAAAAGCGCAGGAGAGAGAGGAAGAGCGGAAACATCAACTTGCTCCCCTCAAAATGCAGATAGATGCAGAACCCTCAACTCCCTCCACTAGGCAACACGGGAAACAACGCAGAAGGCAGAATTTGGGACTACGCCGTATTGATCCCACAACGCGAGGGAAATCAAGGCATAGAAGACTACTTCACAACCGTCTATCACGTGTTTCTTCAAGAACAGATCCCGCAGGGGATGTGGCTCAAATTAGTGTTACCTAAACTCCCAGCGAAGGCAAAACAAGTTTTCAACACAAAAATGGAGGAATCTCCAGTGCTGACCTTTGATGCTTTCAAACAGGCAGTTTTGAAGCCTACAGAATCACTCCAGAAACTTCTCGCCAGAAATTACGCAGCTTCAAGAAGGCAGAGGGTACGTCATATTCAGATGTGTATAATATTTTGAAACAATATGGTGTCAAGTGGCTAGATCCAGGTGGGAATGCCACTAAGGAACAAATTATTAACTCTGTATTGCTTGAACAGTTCTATACTGTGTGTAGCCTGAATTTAAAATCACACCTGCTGAACAAGGAGATCACAAATCTCAAAGAGGCAGGAGCAAGTGCTGATGCATTCACCGAAAATGCTATCTTAGTTTATGGGGAAAGAAAGCCACATAATGGGGAAAAATCCAAACAAGGGTTTTATCAGAAGCAAAATGGGTACAATCCACAATCTGAACAACTAAACTTAACCCAGAACAAACCAAATGAGAATGGGGGTGGGGGGAGACAAGGATCACCCAAACTCCAAAGAACACACACCTCCCAATCCCCTACGAATGATACAAGACAATGTTATAATTGTAAACAAACAGGGCATAGGGTAAGAGAATGCCCCCCCCCAAAAGAGAGTTTCATAGCCCTAAAAGAGAGGCTGATGAGATTATTGGGACTGTCAGTGCAAATTTTGTGTCTGTACTTCAACCAGTCCCCAGAGGTGTTAATGATTGCTATACCATTCCTAACCCACCCACAGGAGATCAGTTACTACGAAAACCTGCTAAGATTAATGGAGTAAACTGTGTGGGAAGAGT
>QEPC01005212.1:304505-325630 GCA_003113815.1 Sphenodon punctatus
GTGTTTGTAGGAGTAGGTCTGTGTACTTATTAGATAATCCATTTAGTTCATAGCATTTAGAATAGTTAATAGCAGTTAGATTTAGTGTAGATATATATATATATATATATATATAATATTAGATAAAAAATAATAATAAACCCCATATAAAAACAAAAAAACCAAATAAAAAACAAAAGAAAACCATATAAAACCCAATAAAAAACCAAAAAACCATATAAAAAACAAAAAACACCCATAAGAACATTTCCCAAACGGCCGAACTGCCGAACTGAACAGCCGAACGGCCTACCCAAACAGCCAGTTCGGACGACCCAGCCGAACCCAAACTCGGCGAACTAGCCAAACGGACGAAGTCGAACCGAATGGCCGAACCCAAACCGCGATCTGTTTGCCCATCCCTACCATAGGGGCCGCAACGGGGCATGGACGGACAGGCGGTTTTTCAGATATGGGGGGACCCAGATTGTTTAGGGCTTTAAAAGTCAAAAACAGCACCTTGGAATGTACCCGGAAAGCTATCAGGCGTCCTTAGACATAATGTCGACGGGCGACCGAATGTGTGTATTGACCTTGATATGAACACCGGTTTGGCCCTGGGTTCACCATATGGTGTCGCTTAGACATACAGGCCCCTCTTAGGCCAAATCGGTGTTTCGCTCGCCCCCCTGATCTCAGCACACAAGCGCTGCCGCCTCGTTCCCTGTGTTGTCCCTGCTAACATGCCGTGCGATGTCGTTAGACACAACGTTGGCCACGTGTTCAGCCGGAACACGCAAATTGTCCTTGTGATGCAATGGTGTTTACATTGCGCGTACAACGGGGGGCCAGATTGGTGTTGGGATTGTTATGGGGCTTACACACAACGGCCTAACACAGGCTTAGGGAATTTGACAGTGACACCCGATCTTTGTTATCTCTAAAGACGCGGAGCACCGGTGTAATGTGCTCCCAGCAACTCGTCCCCAAAAGGAGCTGAGCTGCTGCTTCTGAACAGTCATCAAGGGCAGCCCAACGTAGAGCGCATTGCAGTAATCTAGCCTCGAGGTAATGAAAGCATGTGACAGTGGCCAGATCTGAATAAGAAAGAAAAAGCCTCAGCCTCTTTACCAGATGGAGTTAAAACTCAAGCCTGCTAAAAAGTCACAATTCTCAAATGTGTGCACTGAAAGTTTTAAAGTCGCTCAGAAGATTCTGGGTGGGAGCAGTGACAGACGAATGAGCTCTCACAAACATACTCATGCCTGTCCTACCTTTTTTAGTTTTCATCTTGATCCCAGGCACACAGCTCCCTCCTGCCTGGGTGTAATTTTTCTTTGTTTTTTTCCTAGCGGTGCTTATCCCGAGCTTGTTAAAGTGAGAAAAAGGTGCCCCACGCCCCAGCAATGAAGACACCAGAGGGAAGGGAGTCACAGCTCTTTCTCCAGCTGGTTTTTCTCCAACGAGGTGTTAGTGACCCTCTTTCTCTGCTGAACCTGTTACGAATCTTACATTGCTGGGAGCCCAGTACAGGTCAGAGAGGTATTACTGGAGGGTATGTAAGGGATGACAATAATTAGCAAATCAAAGCATTAAATACCATGATCGGAAAACAGCATCTACCGGGGATTAGAATTTAATGCTGGGGGATAGGGGGGTGAGAAATGTCAACCTTTATCCTCCATCCTGCTCCTCCCCATCCCCTGCCCAATCTCCATCCTCTTCCCCCATGATGAGAGCTCTCCAACCCCTTCTTCTACTCACAATCGTCCACCATGCTCCAGTTGAACTGCAGGTCACTATAGGAGGGGTCTGCCAGAGGAAACAATGCTGTTAAGGCGCACTCGCCAACGTTGGACAAAGAAAAACAGGTGCGCTTCATGCCACCCCTAATTTGCATACATTTGCATGTTTACCAAAATTTGTATCTGCCCATTCACTTTGGGGCCAAGCTGGGGAAAAAGGGTGTCTTTGTGAGAGACCGTCTGTACTCAAATGTCTGTATGAGCAGGGCTGAACATTCAAATTAAAGCTCGGCCTGCTAAAAAGTCACCGTTCTCAAACATTTTAGTCAGAGGATTCCAGGCGGGAGCAGTGAAAGTCCCTTTCAGCACAACACCCCTCATGTCTGTCCTACCTTTTTTAGTGTTCATCTTGATCCCAGGCACAAAGCTTCCTCCTGCTTGGGTGTAATCTTTGTTTTTTGATAGTTAAAGGCCCTTTTCACGCGGACACTCTAACACAGATAAAATGGGTGTTATATTTTATTATACATGTTGCAGGGCTGCAGGTGTGCTCTATGGGTGCCCAGCAACATGCATAATAAAATGTAACACCCATTTTATCTGTGTTAGAGTGTCTGTGTGAAAAGGGCCATAGTATTAAATACCATGATGGGAAAACAGCATCGGTGACGGATTATAATTTAATGGGGTGTGTGTGTGTGTGAGACCCACCCTTCCATGTGTCCTTAAAATGGGGGTGAGTCCAATCCCTGACCCTCTGCCTTGAATCTTATTCTCTTGGAGTCTGCTTGGGTGCAGAGTCTTCAGGGTGGGTGTCACGACTATCAACCTTCATCCTCCACCCAGCTCCTCCCCATCCCCTGCCCAATCGCCATCCTCTTCCCCCATGATGAGCCCTCTCCAACCCCTTCTGCTACTCACATTCATCCACCGTGCTCCAGTTGAATAGCAGGTCACTATAGGAGGGGCCTTCCGGTGGAAACAATGCTGTTAAGGCACACTCACCAACGTCAGACAGAGAAAAACAGATATACAGCCCTAATTTGCATACATTTGCATGTTGACCAAATATTTATATCTGCCCACTAACTTTGGGGCTGAGCTGAGAGTGTGTCTGTGAGAGAGACTGTGTACTCAAATATTTGTATGTGGAGGGCTGAACATTTAAATTAAAACTCAGTCTGCTAAGAAGTCATAGTTCTCAAAGGTATTCGTTGCTATTGGGCTCTAACGTTTTAGTATTAAAGTCACTCAGAGGACCCCAGGCGGAAGAGGTGACAATCCTTGGCCTTTCGGCAACTGAGAGAATCCGCTCTCACAAACACACTCCCACCCCTCTGACCTTTTTAGTTTTCATCTTGATCCCAGGCAGACAGCTCCCTCCTGTCCTGCCTGGGTGTTACCTTTCTTTGGTAGGGCTGCTTAGCCCAAGCTTTTTAAAGTGAGAAAAAGGTGCCCCACCCGCCGAATGAACAAACAATAGATAATCCAGCTAAATTAATGAGGCTCGAATGACCCCCTTTGTCTGTCGAACCTGGTACAAACCTTACACTGCTGGGAGCCTGGTACAAGATAGCAAAACCTGCGACTGTAGCCACTGACCAAGAAGGGAAAACAGCATCTGCCCAGAGATTGGAATTTGGGAGGGGGGGGGGAGCTGCCCTAGACATGACCTTTCCATGGGTCCCTGAAAGGGGGGCAACTCATTGCCCCTGTCCTGAATCTGCTTCCTTCCGAGTTTGCTTGGATGGAGAGTCTTCAGGGTAGGTGTCACCCCTTATCCGCCACCCTCTGCCCCGTCTCCATCCCCTTCTGCCATACGGAGGCCTCTCCAGCCCCTTTGGATACTCACATGCTTCTTCCACGCTCTGATTGGACATCGGATCATTAGAGGAGGGAACTGCCAGAGGAAAAAAAAAGATTGTTAGGCATCCCCGCCAGCATTTGATGGAGAAATGGGTCCACGGCATGCTGCGCCTAATTTGCATAACTTTGCATGCTTGTGAAAACCAGCTCCAAATTTACATACATTTGCATGTTTATGAAATCTTTATTTGCCCTCTAACTTTGGGGCTGATCTGGAAAAAAGGGATGTCTACGTGGTAGGCTCTGTGTACAGAGATGTGTGTGTCTGTGCAGGGCCGATGGTTCAAGTTACCGCGCCGCCTGTTAAGAAAGGCACAACCATTCTCAAATGGGGGGTGCTGGCGTTGACTCGGAGAATCCCAGGAGGAAGCAGTGGCCGTCCCTTCCAACGCGGCAGAGAACCCTCTCTCGCAAACGCACCGACGCCCCTGTGGCAGAGTGGGGTCGCAGGGGCCAAAATGGCCGACGAGCCTTAAGATGGCCGCCGGCAGGGAGCCAGCGTGTTTGCGGCCTGGCTCTTCCTATAAAACGGAAGTGGCTGAACCAGGGAGGTGGTGAGTTGAGCGGGCCCCAAGTGGGGAGAGAAAGGCCACGTGGTAACCAGCAGCTGGATATCTCTGAAAGGGAATATACGGACTGAGAACTTTGGGGAGAGTTGAGAACTCGGATTTATACGGACAATTCATATTATGCTGAATAAAGCTTGTTTGAGTTGATTCCCTGAAAGACTTGTGGTATTTTGGGCCTAATCCTGTAAAGACGTATGCCTGGCAAGAAGGAATTTGCCACACACCCCTCCTACCTTTTTAAATCTTTCTTCTTGATGCCAGGCACACAGCCAGGGGGTTAAATTTCTGTGTTATTTGCTACGCCTTGTTGTTAAGGCGCACCCCAGCCTCCAACATGGCCAGCATTCATCCGGGCTACGCCACCGAGACGCTGCTTGAGGCTTTGGTCGATGACCGCAGGAGGGAATTGAATCCGGGTCAGTTGACTCGGAATTGGAGCAGGTTCCGCTTCTTCCTGGCTGGGAGAACTCAGCGGGTAGTACCCGATCTCCCCGAGGCCTCTTGTGTGGAGTGCCGCAGGGTTTCTCTTGGCCCCTCTCCTGTTCAGCGTCTACATGCAGCTGCTGGGAGAGCTCATGAGACGGTTTGGGGTGAGGGGTCATCAAGATGCTGACGACACCCAACTCTGCCTCTCTTCTTCCTCTGACTGAGACCCGGCAATCTCGGTGCTGCCTACTCGGTGTCTGGCGGCGGTGGGGGACTGGGTGAGGGCAAGCCGTCGGAAGCCGAATCTCGACAAGATGGAGGTGGTGTTGGTGGGTAAGGCAGTGGGTGTGGCATCCCCTGTCATTGATGGGCTTTGCCCCCCACTGGTCCCCCAGGTTCGTAGTCTGCGAGTGCCCCTCGATTCCCAGCTCCGCCTGGATCTCTAGGTGGAGAGTCTGCTGGGTAGCTGCTCCACCCCCACCCATGAATAACCAACAGGCGAGGGACTCAGCCAGCTTTTTCTCCAGTTGCATGAACGAGGTGTTTAATGACCTCCTTTGTCTGCTGAACCCAGTACAAACCTTACCGTACACTACTGGGAGCCTAGTACAAGATAGGAAACCCCATTACTGCACTGGCAAAGAAGGGGAAACAGCATCTGCCCTGGGGGATTCGAATTTGATTGCCAGTTAAAGTGTGGGCAACTCCAATCCTTGTCCCGCCTTCAAGTCCCTCCTCAAAACCCACCCCTTCCGCTCCGCTCCGCCCTTCCTAACTCCTGCTAATCATCCCCACCCAGGATTATCCCCCACCTGTTATCTGCAAACTCCCAATGTACTGTAACCAAGCCAAGAACGTGTACCTGAGCTCTCGCATCCTCATGAATGTTGCATCCCTTGTCTCTCCCTCTGTTCCCCCTTCCCGGTATCCCCTCCCCGTCTTTAGGTTGTGAGCTCTCGGGCAGGGACCGGGTCTATCTTATTCTTTGTAAAGTGCCTGGTACATCGCTGGCGCTATATAAATGCTAATAATAATAATAATAATAATAATTAATAATCCCCTCTCCCCATGACGAGACCTGCCCAGCCCCTCCCACCATGTTCCAATCGGACATCAGGTCCCTAGGGGAGGGGGCTGTCAGAGAAGACAAGACAAGACATGCTGTTAGGGATGATAATTGTTAGCAATTCAAAGTATTAAATACAATGATGGGGGAAACAGCATCTTTCTGCCAGGGATAAGAATTTAATGGTGGTGGGGCGCTGTCCAGGAAGTGTCCCTGACTCCAATCCCTGCCCCTCTGATCTGAATCTCCTTCCCTCAGAGTCTGCTTGACTCGGTCCCCCCCAGCCTCCTCAGCCAGAGCTGAAGCGAAGGAGCCGGCTGGAAGTATCCAAGCCATGGAGTCCTAGGGAAGGTCTAGTTGGGAAAGCGTCTGCAGGGAGTTCCCCCTCACCTGTTACCGTCAGCTGCACTGGGTCGCTAGGTTCTGACCGGCGCTCTTGTTCCAAGTGGGCGTAATACAGACATCGGTAGCATCCTCCGTGCTCTTCTCCCACTTTGGGGAGGGGGAATTTCGCAACAAAGCCATCGCCGTTGGTGGCTGTCTGCACCAGCTGGTTGTCTCTGTTCAAGTGGAACTGGGCATACGCTACGGTCGCCAGGCAGTGAATGGTGACGTTTTCCCCGAGGAGAACTTTCTGGCTTGGTAACACAGTGATGGAGGGCTTGGGAAGGTCTTCCCCTGGATTGGAGAGGAAAAAGGAGCGAGATGGGGGAGCAGGGGACAGACCGAGCTGCTCTTCAGGCAAAGCTAAGCAGCAGACATTTATTCATTTATTTGACACAATTTATGTCCCACTCTTCCCACCACAGGCAGCCCAGAGTGACTAACAACAATAAAAATATGCATATAATATAAAACACTTTAAAACACTTTAAAACATAACAATCATAAAACATCTCAGTCAAAGCAGCCGACTTTTCCACCATGGCAGCAAAACTAAACTTGAGTGTAGACACCAGAGTGTGTCACCTGGGCTAAACAATGTTTTCGAGCAGCTGAGGAAACCGTCCAAAAGGGACTCCGGCCCATTTTTAATGGGCTGCACGGGACTGGGGCGGGGGCCGGTGTCACGGAGGAACAGAGGATCACACATGGGAGATACTGAACTACAGAGCTAACATGTAAAGCTAAAGGTTAAACATGGATGTAATGTTGAGAATGGACAACTCAGTTCATATAATCATGTAAGGTAAAACTGAGAACCCGAAACTCCAGGAAATGGAGACAGATAAAGAATGTGGTTTCAGGGAGACACCAGACAGAATCCTATGGAGATGTAAATGGATCTTCCTGTCTACCTCTCTGCGGACGTGACAAACACCAGGTTTCCCTGAGCGGGAAGAACTAAACAAAGGACTTTGAAAAGGCTATTTAAGCCAGACAGACAAGACAAAGAGGGGTCTTCAGTTTCAGCTTCTTCTGCATCCTGCATCTTGCCAGCAAGGTTGGAAGATATGCAGGGAGAGAAGGGACTTTGATCCTAACTAACTCCAAGGACCAGCGCCCAGCTAGCCTTTCCACCGCTGGCTGAGATGAACTCAAGTACATGGACTATTCTATAGGGTAAGATTTGTATAGGGATCCACCCAGTATAGAATAGAAATGCGTTATATTACTTTTCATTTGATTAGCCACTCTGTATCAACTATATCAGTTTATGTAATCAATAAACTTTCTTATCTTTATTAAGAAGTGTTCTGTGGTCTACGTTGGGAATGGGAACACAAGCTGAGCAACTTGAGCTCCCAAGCTCTTGCAAATCCAGAGAGCGAGAGAGTCTGTGAATGGGAGTTCTGGGAATTTGGGTGGCAAAAGGATTTCCCTTTGCAGAACTGGACCAGCCAGAGAGAGAACTGGTTCAGGTGGGCTACAAGTGAGGGAAATTGAGTCAAACCAGGAAAGTGGGGGGTTGGACCTCAAATCCGTCCATGGGCGAGTCACTGCAAGGGCAGTGAGTGGGTGCCCCCCCCCCCCAGCATGCCCCTGCATGGAGCAACCAGTGGGGTGGGGAGTGGGTGGAGGGGTGTGTGTTGCGTTGTGAGTGTATTCTCACCTGACCACATGATTGTAAACCTGCTTTTTAGATGATTTTAGTAACTATGTACACCTGTTTGTTACAGTATTAGATTGAATATAAGTCGTGTTAAATATATGTGCTGATATTAGCCTAAGTAGAAATATGTTGGTTCTTAATGAAAAGCATGGAGCGGGTACAAGCCAAGAATGAGACTAGTCGACCTAAACCTAACCCAGGAGTCTCAGAGCACAGTGGTGGGAAAGTTGCTGAACCATGCAAGAGAAGAGATTGTTTGGAAGGTGTCACAAAGAGATACTGGACTATAGGTCTAACAAATATGTAAAACCAAAACTTAAACATGTATGTAATGTTAAAGTTGAGAACTGGAAACTCACTGCATGTAATCATGTAATGTAACACTGAGAGCTGGAAACTCACTTCATGCAATGGAGAGAGACAAAGATGTGTATTCAAGAAAAACTAACACCACCTCCACCGAAATGAGACATACACCTTTGAGTTGCAAATGAAGATCTACCTTGCCTACGTGCTGGAAAACACAGGCGTCCCCAAGATGGGAAAGTAGAACAAAGAACTTGGGAAGATATAAAGGTGGGAGAAGATTTGTTAGGAGGAGAGAAAATGACAATTGGAATTCAATTCAACCTCTGACTGGCAGAGGCTCGGATCAAAGCTGGGGGAAGGGCAACAGCTTGCCAGCCAACCAGTCTACTGAAGGAAATGCATGGAGAGAAGAACTTTGCTTTCTAAGCCACTCAAGAACTAGCGCCCAACCCTTACACCTGGCCGAGAATGAACTCAAGCATATGGACTTTTTGTAGGATAAGATTTAACTAGGGACTTACGCAGTATAGACCAGGAATGCGTTATTTTACTGTTTGTTTATTAGCCACTCTGTGTTCAAACTATCTTTGCTTGTGTAATCAATAAACTTTCTTCTTTATTAAGAAGTGTTCTGTGGTCTACATTGGGAACACAAGGGAGTAACTCGTGCCCCCAAGCACGTGCGAAACAAGAGAGAGAGTGTGTGAACGGGAAGCTTTCTGGGGCGTTGGGTGATAAAAGTATTGTCCCCACTTGCAAGACTGAATCAACCAGAGAGAGAACTGGTTCAGGTGGGCTGCAAGTGATGGAAACTGAGTCACACAACCCAGGAAAGTGGGGTAGTGGACCCCCAACCCCTGTGACAGAAGGGAGGAAGGGAATGTTGATATAAACAAAGCATCTCAATAGTAAAACAGGAGCGAGCTTGCGACACTTAACACAACAAGCCGCTTTTTATAATGCAGAGCAATGGGTCTTGGCTCGCTAACAGCCTTGAGGGCGTCAGGGCAGGAAGAAAACTCTAGTCTCATCCTGAAGCACAGAAGGTTCGGCCTTGCCCGGAGGGATGGGGCCTGGATGCTCTGAAGAGAGAAAGATTGAGATGTGCCTAAGAACGTGGTCAGCGACAGTGAGGTGAGACCCTGCACTGAGCACGTTTCTCCAGCCCAGAGGACTAGAGAAGCAGAAGCCCCAACCATGGGGAATTGTCTCCAGCGCTACTGGCCACTAGCTTTGCAGTGACCCACTGGGCTGCTGATCCTTATCGTCGCTCTCAACAGATCCAGAGACAAGGGGCATCTCTCCCGGGTACGGAGCCCCGGGCCCTCACCTGTACCAGTCTCTCCAACCCAACCCTTGCCACTGGGGTCTGCAGGACACGTAAGAAACATGTATTTTTAATGTGTTGGGTAGGCAGGGCTAGATCTCTCCAAGAACTGGGCTGATGGTACGTTATCTGTGTGGCTCAGAATAAAAGAGTGTTGTACCCAATTAAACGTCCGGTTTATGGTGTCGGGGGGACTAAGATCCCGATTGGGAATTGTGCTTGGGACGGAGACCAGGTAAATTCTGATTTGACATGCGTTACGCAGGAGCAGTCCCACCCGCCGCCGCTTTCAAATGGGACGCAGCCAGCCATCTCCACTGCGTGAGTGCGTGGGCATGCCTGCGTATGAGTGGGTGCGTCTCATAAACAGGGTCTCAGACTGCCAGGATAGCAACTACCCTCCACAGGAGCACCAGTGGGAGGAGGGAGCCCCCCCCCCAGTTCAAATCTCATCTTAGTCATGAACTCCCTGAGTGACCGTGGGCCAGTCACAGATCTCTCAGCCTAACCTACCTTACAGGGTTGTTGTAAGGATTAAGAGTTAAGTTAGTTAATGTTATTTTAAAAGGGATCCAGAGGCGATCCTGGAAACTACAGACCAGTAAGCTTGACGTCTGTGCTGGGCAAAATGGTGGAAACTGTCATTAAGAACAGAATCACTGGGCATGTTGATAAACATGGCTAAATGGGGAAGAGTCAACATGGATTTAGCAAAGGTAAGTCATGCCTCACTAACCTGTAGGAATTCTTTGAGGGTGTAAATAAGCACGTGGACAAGGGAGACCCAGTAGATATAGTGTACCTGGATTTCTAGAAAGCATTTGATAAGGTCCCACATAAAAGACTCGAGAAAATAAAAAAGTCATGGGATAGGAGGTAGTGTCTTACTATGGATCGGTAATCGGTTAAAGGATAGGAAGCAAAGGAATGAAGGGTCAATTTTAACAAAGGAGAGATGTAAAACGTGGTGTGCCTCAGGGATCTGTATTGGGACCAGTGCTGTTTAATGTATTCATTAATGATTTGGAAAAGGGCGTTAAGAGTGAGGTGATCAAATTTGCAGATGACACCAAGTTATTCAAGGTAGTTAAAACACGAGCAGACTGTGAGGAACTGCAATGGGATCTTACGGCACTGGGTGCCTGGGCATCTAAATGACAGATGAGATTTAATGTGGACAAGTGCAAAGTGATGCACGTAGGGAAAAATAACCCAATAGGAAAGGGAGCTGGGATTGACTGTGAATAATACACTGAAATCCTCAGCCCAATGTGCGGCAGCAGTCAAAAAAGCAAACAGAATGTTAGGAATTATTTGGAAGAGGATAGAGAATAAAACAGAGGTCATAATGCCTCTCTACAAATCAATGGTGTGACCACACCTCGAATATTGTGTGCAGTTCTGGTCGCCCCATCTCAACAAAGTCGTAGCTGAACTAGGAAAGGTGCAGAGAAGGACACTGTGAATGATAAAGGGATAAACGGCTTCCGTACAGAGAGAGGCTCGACAAGCTGGGTCTCTTCAGCTTAGAGAAGAGAAGACTGAGAGGGGACATGATAGAGGTTGATAAAATCTTGAGCGGTGTGGAACGAGTCGATCGGGAACGGTTATTTACCCTCTCAAATAGCACTAGAACTAGGGGACACGCCATGAAACTAGCTGCCGGCAGATTTAAAACAAATAAAAGGAAGTACCTTTTCACTCGACACATAATTAGCGTATGGAATTTGTTGGCAGAGGACGTTGTCAAGGCCAGTAGAATAGCTGGGTTTAAAAAAGGCTTGGATACGTTATTGGAGAGTAGGTCCATTAATGGCTATTAACCCAGTAGTTTATAGGATGAACTTCTGACTGTCGGGAGCTGGGAGTGAACAACGGGGAATGGATCCCCCATTGTGGTTGTTGGTGCTTCTCCCATATGATGCGATCGAGATTGGCCGCTGTCGGAGACAGGATGCTGGGCTTGATGGACCGTTGGTCTGACTCAGTCTGGCACGACTTATGTTCTTATGATACCATGTTGATCGAATCGAGAACCTTGCGGTACTCAACAACCGACATTTTGTTTCTCAATTTACTGACTTCCTGCTTGCTGCGTTGCCATCTATTCCAAATCGCGAGAGGGAATCCCAATGCAATACCGCATTTCCCCTTGTACTTCCTTATCACTGATTGGCTGGGACACAGATTCCTTTTCTAGTCTGTAGGGATGGGACCTTGGCTTTTGACCGAAATGGAAAGTGCCCCAAAAAGGCATTTTTGGTTTAAACCAAAGCACCCATAAATAGGGCTGCCATTTATTGTTGGTTCCGGCTTTGTATTTTTCCCATTGAAGTCAATGGGAAATCTTGGAAAGGGAAACCCCACTGTGACGCCCCCACATCCACCCCCGGGGGCCCTATTAACTCCTCCCCCATCCTCTTGGGCCCTGGCATGTGACTTACCAGGCTCAGAGGAATAAGAAGTTCCCATTTGCATCGGTATCAGGAAATTGTTGGGAAATCGATCTCGGTTCCTGATACGGTGAAATTACTGGGGAGTAAAACTTTTTGCTGCTTGTTTCAGCCCGGCTTCGAAGGCTCGAGAGCAGAGAACTGGTCACACAGAGAATCACCCCTTTTTGTCCACCAAGCTCCCCTCATCCACCCCTACCACCCCGCCCGGGCTTCTACTCACCTCCTGCCGCCCAACTCTGCCCGGCCAGCCAGCACCCTGGAAAGGAGATGGCTCAGTGAGTGAGCGGATCCGTAAGCCTGGTCTCTTATCTCTCCTCTCCCCAGAGCACATGCCCTGCTCTCTGTTCTTCTCCCACGTGAGGACACAACCTGTTCTCACATCCACCCCCACGGGCTCGTGCCCTGGTCTCTGATCCCCCTCTCCCCCCACAGCACCTCCTGCCCATCGGTGATTCTCACCCAGGAAGAGGACGGTGAGGACAGGTGCCATGATGGGGTAGCGAGGGTCCCCTCGGTGCTGATTCGGATGCCCCTGACCCCAGCTCCACTCCGCCGGAGATCCCAGTGCGTCCCAAGTTATAGCTGAGCTGGGACTGCAGCTCCAGACTATGCAGGCGACGGTGTCAGCTCCCCAGTGCGTCCCAAGTTACAGCTGAGCTGGGACTGCAGCTACAGACTATGCAGGCGACGGTGTCAGCTCCCCAGTGCGTCCCAAGTTATAGCTGAGCTGGGACTGCAGCTACAGACTATGCAGGCGACGGTGTCAGCTCCCCAGTGCGTCCCAAGTTATAGCTGAGCTGGGGCTGCAGCTACAGACTATGCGCTGGTGATGGTATCAGCTCCCCTCGCCTGTGACGTGCTCCCTCAATCTGCAGGCGAGATCTGGTATATGGGCGAGCAGACTCAACCTCCCTGCATCCCAGTGTGCCCTGCTCCCCATTATAGTCAGCGAGAAGCACGCCCGGGAAACTCCACGCCAGGTCCCTAGAGCAAGGTTTGGAGTTGTGGTTTATTTGTGAAGCTTTTACTGAGGGAGCACTAATCCTATGGGAAACGCAAACTCCTCCCAGCAGAACTAAAAGGATCATCTCCCTGTTAAGCCCCTCCCGAATCAACCATTGGGAAGCCTCTCAGCGGGAAGGAAATGCTTTGGGGGTGCGATTGTAAAGGCTGCCCCCGCCCTCTCTGGGCTCCTTCGTTTCATAGGCCTGTCAGTGCCATGACCCTTTGTGGGAGCCACTTCTCTCTTCACCAGATCCACAGAAGCTGTTCTCATCTGGCTTGGGCCGTCCAGGTGGGGTGGGGGCTTCCTCCAGCTGGGCAAGCTCCGTCCCGTGGCCTCCCCTGGCCAAGGAGGGGAGGCAGGGAGTGACATGGGACTGCTCGGCCTTGCCCCTGCGCTCCTGGCATCACCACCACCACCACCCGTGGTCATTACAAGCCGCCATGGTTGGGTGCCGTGGCAACCCCTCAAGCCGGGTGGAGCTGGGCCCACCTTTCTGGCCTGGCCGCCACCCCAAGCTGAGTTTGTACCGGACCCGTATCTGGCAGGCCCAGAACAAATGTGCTGCCAGGATGCTGGGCCAGCCTCCTGTTTGTAAACATCCAAAGTCAACTCAGTCTAATCAGCTGTTCCCCCATGCGCGTAGACTCGCGGGATGGTGCAGTGTAGTGCCATTCACTGGGCGCTACACAGAACGGCGAGTTCTTCTCCCGTGCGATCGAGATTGGCCATTGTCGGAGACAGGATGCTGGGCTTGACGCACTGTTGGTCTCAGTCTGGCACTACTTATGTTCTTATGACTTGTAAAGTACTACATTTCCCATAAGTCCAAGAGACAACAGGAAGGGCAGAGGGCTTCTGGAAGGAACCAGGATAGGGACTGTTCATTGCGATTCTCCAATGTCTGGTTACGAAATAAAGTGGTTTATATGAACTCTGGACTATTGAAAACTCTGGACCAAGAAGCGAGACAACCTATCGGCAGCGGAGGTGAAGTATTGAGCTCGCACTGCTGCAGTGAGCGTGGCTTGTTCTGGTCTTTCAGCTCCACAGCCTGGAAGCAGCTGACCTGGACGCTGGGTATAAGCTACAGACGGACTCTCTCATTTGATGAGGTTGCATCTAAAGTGGACAAGGAAGACGAGGCTGTCGGGCGTGCAACACTCGTACACTGTTCAGGAGCTCCTGCGCAAGGAGTCTTCTCCGCTTTGCCAGGTGGAAAAGGTACATTTTCACAAGCGAAAGCTGCTTTCCATCTTTTTTTTTATGGCATGAAGAAATGTACTGCTGGAAGGGTTTCAACGTGGGCATCAGAAAATTACCTGATGAATCTATTGATGCTTATGTTAATGCACTTAGGGAATTAGCTAAAGTAAATCATGCGATTATGGAGCATTAAAAGCAAGCAGATATGATTAGCGATCAAGCGGTGGGGAAATGTATTCAGGAAGCACAACACGATAGAAATCTACAACAGGATGATTTCCCTTTAGACAAGGCAACTGCCCTGGCACGACAATATGAAAATGTTCAGGAAGAAAACCAAATATTTTCTGCCATGATTAGCAATTCTGCATACGTGTCTCTTAATCGTGTAGACCAGCAGCCTAAGGCAAATAGGCATGTAAATATTCCTGAATGTTCAATATCTCATGATGTAACCATGCACATTCTCAGATGACATGATGTTGCTGCAGGTTAACAACTCACCCCCAAGAAAAGTGTGCTGGTAAAAATGCTGCCTGTTTATACCGTAAGAAAGCAGGGCATTTAGCTCGGGTCTATCACAAGGAAGCTAAGGATGCAGACCATACACCATGAAATTTGGACAAACTGAAGCCGGATCAGAAAGGTAAGCTTGTACGTGCTCTTCCAGCAACTGAGAGTGAAGAGGAGGAATTTGTTTACTTTGTAGACTCAGAAGGAAAAGAAGGTCTGATTCTTAATGGGGAGGAACTTGAGATGGTGCTTGATATTGGGAGTGAACAAAAGTTTATTGGCACCGAACTTTACCACACACTGTTTGCAAGCAAAACTGCTGCCTACAAAGAAACAATATGTTTTGCTTCTGCTTCGACCCAACCAGTAATTTCCTCGGGACACTTTGAAGCACAGTTTGCAAAGAAGACTCTAGTTGTAGATGATTGGGTTTATGCCACTGAGGGAAATGTGGAACCTCTGCTAGGCCGTAAGACTTCTTTTGCTCTGAATAGCTTCCAAAAGGGAGAAGCAGTGAATCAGGGCATGAGTGATACAGGAAGAGGTCAGACATTCGCAGCCACGGCTTGGCCACCTGGTGGGACAATTTGCCTTTTTGTTCAAAGGTCTTGGACAGATCGCAGGATGTTGGCACAGGGTTTATTCATTTATTTAATTACATTTCTATGCCGCCCCCTCCTGCTATAAGCTGTATGATAGAGCAGGGGCTCCCAAATGTTTCTCCTACAGAACTCCATTTTCAGATTAAAACATAATTCCACCCTCTGCCTCTCTGATATCTCCGTCTGGATGTCCCGACGCCAACTCAAACTGAACATGGCCAAGACTGAACTCATTTTTCCTCCATCCCCCTCCTCTCCCTCTGACCTGACCATCTGCATTGATGGGGTCACCATCCGTCCTGTTCTCCGTGCCCGCAGCTTGGGCTTCATTTTTGACACGCACCTCTCCTTTAAACCTTACATTGACTCTGTGGCCAAATCCTGCCGATTCGCTCTCCTCAACATTGCCCGCATACGCCCCTTTCTATCTGTCTCCTCGGCCAAAATCCTTGTTCATGCCATGGTTATCTCTCGCCTCGACTACTGCAACCTCCTCCTTGCTGGCCTCCCTCGCTCCCACCTGTCCCCCCTTGTTGCGATCCAAAACTCTGCCGCCAAGATCATTCACTCTGCCCGTCGCTTCGACCATGTAACGCCTCTCCTCCTCTCCCTTCACTGGCTCCCCCTTCCTGAACGTATCCTGTTCAAACTCCTGGTTTTCACGTTCAAATCGCTCCATGACCAAGCTCCCCCTTACCTCTCGGACCTAATCGCCCTACGCACTCCTGCGCGCGCTCTCCGCTCTTCCTCTGTCCCCTCCCTCACTCTCCCTCGTTTCTCCTGCTCGCCCAACCGCCTTCGTCCCTTCTCCCTCGCTGCCCCGCATGCCTGGAACTCCCTCCCTGCCGACATCCGCCTTGCCTCCTCCCTCCGCTCCTTCAAATCCCTCCTCAAGACCCACCTTTTCCATGCTGCCTTTCCCAATGCCCTCTAGTCTTTCCCCTTGCTCTTACTGTCAGCCCTCCTCTGCTGACTGCTGCTACCGACCACCTTGTAACCAAGCCAAGTACACGCACCTGAGACTTCGCATCCGCCTGAATGTTTGTTTGTCTTCTCCCATGTCTCTCCCACTGTCCCCTCTCCTTGTCTCCCCCTCCTTGTCTTTTAGATTGTAAGCCACAGGCAGGGACCGCATCTGATTGTATGTTCTGTACAGCGCCAGGTTTTGCAACTGGCGCTTTATAAATGTTTAATAATAATAATAATATATCCCACTACCCAGACAGCAACAAAGACATGCCCAAACCACAGACAAGAGCACTCAAGCTCATGCCCCACCAGCCCAGGGCCCCAAACTGGCCTCTCTCCCTTGCAGCAACACCATCCAGGGCTCCAGATGGGCCTCACCCGCAGCCCAACCAGCCCAGGGCCCCAAACAGGCCAGAGAGCCTCGGCTGGGTCTCCTCTGCCCCAGGCCCAGCGGGCTGTAGAGAGACGAGGCGGAGCAGGGAAAGAGGCAGCCGCGGAGCTGGGAAGAGGTGGGCAGACGAAAGCAGCACCAGCAGCAGGAGGAGAAAGAGGAGGCACCAGCTGCAGCGCGGGGAGTGGAGAGGTAGGTCCATTCGGAGAGGCAGCCAGAGATGCTGCTACGCCCCTAGTCTCTCCCTCTCTCTCCTGAGCTGCAGCACCAGGGGGGACAAGGGAAGGGCAGGCAGCTCTCGCAGCCCGGTTGCTCTGTCCTGGCCCCTGAGTTCCAGGGCCCTGGGGAGATCATTTGCCCCCCACCCCCCAGGTGCCTAGTGACGTCCCTAGTGACAGGCCTTAACAAAAGGCTGAATGATTGAAAGGAGAGGAAGGAGTCAAAGATAAACCCCAGGCTACAAACCGTTGGGATCCCAATGAAGTGTCGCTGCTCTAGAAAAGTCTCTTGAGGGAATTCCTGTGGAGAGATCAGCTCAATGCGCAGCAGGGGTCAAAAGGGCCAACCGAATGCGAGGAATTACTGGGGAAAGGATGGAAATTGAAATCGACTGGAAACTAAGCGAATGTCACCTTAGCTAGGATGCTTCCAGCCCTTGAACCCTGCGTGCAGGGCAGCCGGTCCCAGCCCCAAAAGGGGGTGAGAGAACTGGGCAAGGGCAACCAAGAGGATTAAGGTGATGGACAAGGAGAGTCTGACTAGGGTAGGGCTCTTCAGCTTAGAGCAGAGAGGAGTGTTACGGGCCGGGATCATCAGTTGTGTAGAATAAGTAAATACAGAGCGGTTATTTGCCCTAGAACGAAGGGACACCATCATCAGTCAAGGTGGCTTGGGGATCAGACTCCTGGCAGCCAGGAGCTGGGCATGAAAACCAGGTATCACTTCACGGTGGCCTTTTGTGCACTTCTCTGAAGGAACCAAAAGTGGACATTCTTGGAGACAGGATGCTGGGCTAGCTCAAGCCACACTGACTCTCCACAATAATATCGTATCCCCAAAAGTTCACTCCCTCCAAATCATTTCTGAGGCAGGAGATATGAATGGGGCGTCATTTCCACTTTTTATATCTGACTGCGAGATTCGTTTTGGTTATATTGATTCATTATGTGGGTTTTTACCCTCCTTTTGGTTGAGATTCTCAGTCAAGTATCCAAAATGAGTGAAATAACTAAAATAGTTTAAGTATTCAATCTGCCTTGACTGAAAACAAATACATCTAAACAATAAAGGAACTTTATTTTCGGTGAAGATATTCACTGGAATATTGAGAAACTAGCCAAACTGTGGACGGCATCAGTGAACAGCAAAAGTGATATTCGCTTCAGTTCTAGCCTGGGCGGATGAGCCTGCCAGGATGACAGTTGCTGACAAGTTTGTAACTTATCTTGAAACAACATTGTTTCCCCTGGTTTCCAGAGTGACTGTCACTCGTTCCGTTATTTCAATCTGGTTTCCAAGGTGACAGCTCTAGTGCCTGTTGTCTGGTGTGTCAGTTCATGAGAACGTTTTCAGAGGAACCAGGAACTTGTGCTGTTCCGCTTCCAAAGAGAGGAGAAGCGAGACAAAAGAGGGAAAGAGGAGCGAAAGGAGAGAAGACGATTCTACACCAGAGCAGCATCGCAGACACTTCAAAGAAGTGTCTTTCCATTCTTTATTCCTGTGTATTGAGATAATGCCAGCCACGCACCTAGAACTGAGCAATCATTAATTAGAGAGAGGTTGCTGCACTGAGGAGCTTAAAATCTAGATGAGACAAGAGAGAGGGCTGTCACGGAGGAACATAGGGTCACACACGTGTAACAGGGGCCTACATGTAGGCTACAAGTCTAGTAAATATGTAAAGCAAAAGGTTCAACATGTATGTAATGTTACAAATTGAGGCCTGTAAAACTCGATTCATGATGAAGCTCCAGGAAATGGAAAGACAGTTTGTGGATTCACCCCAGACGAATGGCCAGAGACATTTAAATGCTAATGCCGGCAGCCATTGCCTACGTGCAAGAGACACAGAAAGCTGAGAGAGAGAGAACAAAGAGAATTCTAGAAGCCTCGAGAAGATACGAGGGGTTTCCTCCTGGGGATAGAAGGAGTTGTACCCCAGAGGGGGCGGTGACTATCGGGAACTCACTCAACGTCTTGCAGCCAGGAAGGCTGAGCCAAGACATGGACTGAGAGAGGGGACTTTGATTAAAACTCTCTAAGAACCAGCACCCAGTCACCTACATCTGTGGCTGAGGAGGAACCAGAACTAATGGACTTTCATAGGGTAAGATTCTTACATAGGAACTCAACCACTGTCACGGGTTGGAGGTCCGCACCCCCACTTTACCGGGTTTGAGTAACTCAGTTTCCCTCGCTTACAGCCCACTTAAATATAACGTATTCCTAATCTATACTGGTTGAGTTCCTCTTAGTTGGTAGAAAGCAAAATCCTGCATCTGCATCCTGTATCTTGCCAGCAAGCAAGACTGGAAGCCATGGACTGAGAGGCATGATTTTGCTTTCTACCAACTAAGAGATCAGTGCCCAGTCATTCTACATCTATGACTGAGGAACCAGATACTTATGGACCTTGTAAGGTAAGATGCTGATTTAGGAACTCAACCAGTTTAGATCAAGAATGCGTCATATTTACCTTTGATTTCTAGTAAACACTCTGTATCAACTATCTTGCTTACGTAATCAATAAACTTACTTCTTATCTTTATGAAGAAGTGTCTGTGTCTAACATTGGAACACAAGTGAGCAACAAGAGCCCTCAAGCTCTTGCGAACCCAGAGAGTAAAGAGTCTGTAAACGGGAAGGATCGGGCCCTTGAGTGACAAAGGGGTTGTCCCTGCAGCAGGCTTGAACCGGCCAGAGAGAAAAACTGGTTCAAGTGGGCTGTGCGCGAGGGAAACTGAGTCACTCAAACCCGGTAAAGTGGGGGTGCGGACCCTCCAACCCGTGACAAGGGGAACGTAGGGAGCGACAGGGAGAATGTTGAGTTGGCTTGGTCACAGTTAATCTAGGAGAAGGATCATAAGGGAGAAACGGGAGCGAGGAATCTCGGGAGAGGCAGAAGCCAGGGCTCATTCCTGGTGATAAGAAGTCATCGCTGCACGTGCTTGGCTGTTATTTAAATCGTTTATTCCTTTGCGTTGGTGTAAAGTGAACAATGGGTGTGCAATCAAACTAACTACAAAGAACATGAACATCTGGTATCATTGAATAGAATGATACTGGAAATAGATTCGACGTCGGAGGGGAAGCAACATTCAAAGCTCTTGGGACAACAGAAAACGTAGCCATTTCCCTTCAAAACAATAATCCGGGGGTGTAAGTTATACTCCGGTCAGCTGTTCCAATGGACAGATCCCTTTAATGAGAGAGCACCTCCCCTTTAATGAGGGGGAAGGGCTGGGGATGGGCGAACGCAGTTCGGAATTTCGGAGTTCGGACCGAACTCTGTCTGTTCGGTTGACCAAACCAAATTTCTGAACCAAACTCAAATTTCAAACCAAACTGAATTTCTGAACTCCGTTCTGTTCGCCCATCCCTCGTGGCAACACACACCAAAAAAACCGGTCTGTTCAGTCGGTCTTCGACCGAACCCGGTCTGTTCGGTCGACCGAACCAAACTCGAAGTTCAAACTGAACCGAACTTGAATTTCCGAACTCGGATTTCAAACCGAACCGAATTTCCGAACTCTGTTCTGTTCGCCCATCCCTAGGAAGGGCATTCTCTGAAGTCCAATTTGTGAGTCCACATTTTGAGGCAGAACCAATTAGAGTAATGTGCCTTTTGTGATAGGGAGTGGAATATGGTTTCTCATATTCCTACCCAGAAGACGTCTCTCGGGGTCAGTGGGGGGTCAGAATGGATCCTATTGTTCCTAGCCCTGCAGATTTCCCCCCAGAATGCTTGTATCTGGGAGCATCGTTCCCCCCAGCCAGGGCTCAGCAACAAGCACTGGGCGAGGAGTGGGGAACGGGATGCAATGTGTTAAAAACCCACCCAGATGGGGTTGGATGGATCCAAAAAGTGTTCCTGTCCTGGACTATCTGGGTGCTATGGTAATCCTAGCGGCCCCCCGCCGCCCAGGGCAGAGACCGCCGGCTCAGCTCGGAGTCCACACGGTGCCGACGACACGGCGATTCCTGCCTGGGAGCCATGAGAACATGACTTCCAGGGGGCAAAGGGGGTGAAAGGGGCAGCGCCGGCGGCATGTGGAAGATACAGGATAAAAACGTGCCGTGCACTTCCAGAAGGATGGTCTCAATTCTTTCAAATTAGCCAGTGATTTTCAATGCTGAGATCAGGTAAGGCCTTCAGTGAAGAGAAGGAATATTTCTCTCAAAGAAGTGGGGCCTGCCCTTACCAGCCCCCTAACAGCCTGGGGACCAGTTCAACTTGCTCCCCACGTTTCATGTTGCCCTGAAGTTCTTGTGACAGAGGTAGGATCCACCCAGCTCAAGGGTTGGGGAGTCCTGTTGGCAGGAGCCTGCCAACCCCCGAGCTTCTCCCCGCTCTGACCCCAACCCCCGAGCTTCTCCCCGCTCTGACCCCAACCCCCGAGCTTCTCCCCGCTCTGACCCCAACCCC
>QEPC01005212.1:351304-367828 GCA_003113815.1 Sphenodon punctatus
GTGTAACTGTGGCTTTGTTGAGTCCCTGCCTCAAGCTGTTCCTGTGATCTGCCGTGTACTCGGTGCTGCGGAAAAAAGCAGAATAAAGTTGCCTGCCTGCTCTAAGGCTCCAGGCTTGAAGCCGTGCCCACGGGGCGGCTGCTGGCTTCGTAGTGCCGTGCCACTGGGCCTTGCTGGCCAGGGCCTGGGAGTGGCTGAAAGGTCCTGGGTGGTGGTGCTGGTTAGTGAGGCCACGCCCCTCCTCCCCCCCCCCTTCCTGGTTGGCTGCTGGCTTGTATAGAAGGCCAGTCAGGAGGCAGAGGAGTCACTTCCTGTCTTCTCCCGTCGGTGTTTTGTCCGTCTATGAATCTCGGTTCCTGAGCCTGATGTGTCCTGTGGGCCAGCTGGGAGCTGAGCCTTCTGCGTTCCCTTCTTGGAACCCGGTCCTTCAGCCCCGACTGGTGAGCTTGGCTGTTGGGCTTTGTCCTGCCTAGTTGAGTTCTGCTTTGCCTTGCTGGCTTGCTTCATCTGTCCGTCAGCCCGTCTCCATCCCTCTGACTCTCAGTTTGTCCGTCTGTCTCTTTCACCCCAATCGGATGGCAGGCAAATCATCAATGGCAATAGTTACATTCTATTTTGGCCAGGGGGGGGGAAGCTGGTTTTACCGGCCCTCTGGCTCTTTCGAGCAAAACCGGTAAGCCAAATGTTGTACGCTGTGCATGGGGAGCGCATAGCAGACATGCAGCGGGGAATCCGCTGTAGTAAGACAACCAGGGTCTTGCACAAACATCTGTAGTGTCTCCTGCAAAATCACCCCAAAGAATGATGAGCAGCCGGATTCAGGATGTCGACAGAGCTTGGCTCTAGGGATGTGCGAACAGAACGCGGTTTGGATGTTTGGACGTTCAGTTCAAAACCCAAGTTTGGGTTCAGTTCGGTGGAGTTCGGTTCGGCTGAACTTGGTAGAACATCCAAAAATAGTGCTATTCATACCGAAATCAATTCCCCCCCCCCCGATATCGGTATCATTTGGCCCTGAAACCACCCCTGGTGCCAGGAAGTCTGCTCCTCAGCTGCCTCCCCCTTCCAGACACATTTTCCCCACCCAAAGTCATGTTTCTCCTGCCCCAAACTTGTCCGAACTCATCTGAACTGTTCGGCCGTTTGAACGTTCAGTTCGGACGTCCGGTTTGGTCGTCCGAACAGGCTGAGTTCGGCCCGAACTCCGAACTGCATTCACACATCCCTACTTGGCTCTGCCCCCATCTGATTCCAGTTTCCTTTCAAATCTAGAGGGAACATACCCCAAACCTCTCATCTCGGTGACCCCCCAGGGCAGGGTGATCCCACTGGGGAGAAATGCCACCATCCGGTGCACCTGTGGAAACCTTGCCTTGAAGTTTGAGCTGATTAAAGAACCGAATGGAGCCACGGAACGGGGAAAGCTCGTAGAATTTAACGGATACAGTGCTGAATTTCTCATCCCCCAAATCAGCCATTCGGATGGTGGGAGCTACACCTGTCGATATTACATCAAGAGTAGCGCATGGTCACCCATCAGTGTCCCCGTACAGATCATTGTAGAAGGTGAGCGTGTCCTCCTTGGTGCCCTCCAACACCGATCCTGGCTCCTAGCCGGATTGGCCTCCAGTCCCTGTTCCTCGACCTGCTCCAAGATATGGCAGAGGTGATGGTCAAGGTCTGGATGCTGGCTTTGGGGCAGCACCAACAGCCCTGGACATTGGACTCCCTTGTCCAACGTAAGGGCTTTGGAGCAGCACCAAAGTCTCTGCACAGCTCTCAGAACAATTTGTTGCTGAAATGATCCCTTTGGTGGGGAAGTCAGTGTTGGGTGTGGGGGCCGCCCGTGGATCAGTGGGGAAGGGGCCATATTGGGGTAGATGGGCCGGGGGTGGGGCTGATCTGAAGGAACAGCTGAAACAAACACCCACAAAAAGGGTATCCCTGTCAGATTTATAGTACCTGACCTAGTCACATCGGGTACTAATCAGTAATGAGTATTTACTGATTTCCTGGCTTCTGGTACCAATTTTCTGGTTTTCCAGTCAGTAAAATGGAAAATCAGCAACTTGGAAATGGTGGTACCCATTATTTAAAGGTAACCGGGCTCCCTGACAATGAAATGGCAGGGTTAGACCCAAGGGGAGTAGGAATGTGCTACCCGTTTTGATTCGAAGGGAGAGGAGACTGGGCTAGACAGGCCCATGGCGCTGATCCGTGGCAGCGGAGAGGGGGGCTATACCAGGGGAGATGGACCGGTCCCTCTGGGTTTGAGTGGTGGGGTAGTGAGGGGAGGCTAGGATTCCAGGGTGTCTGAGGAGCGTGGGGGAAGGCAAGGGCATGAGTCTCTTCCGGGATGGTGGGGAGGCGGATCCCGCCGTGGGTCTAACCTGGGGAGAGGGACAGGCCCGCGAGTCTCTCTACCTGTCTCCCACCTCCAGACCCCAGCTACCCCACACCCTTCATCAGGATCAGAAACTACGGCGGAGTGATAGAACGCCTGACTGTTGGTATTGAATGCGAAGGCCCAGAGCCCGGACTGATCTTCTCGCTGCACAAAGCTGAAGGCACAGCAGCCGTGTCCACGTCAGAGAAGCCGGGAAAGCAGGCCGGGTTCGACGTCTCTGTAAAAACCTTGGACGAGGCAAAGAGCTATACCTGCCGCTACCACCGCCGATGGAAGCCGTTTGTCTGGTCCCCGCCCAGTAACCCCGTGGAGGTGCCTGGGGACGGTGAGGGGCCTGAATCAACCGATCGGTCTTTGGTAGGGCTTGGCGTTTGCAACGGGCTCGGCGTTTGCAACGGGTTCGGTCTGCGCCAGACAAGGGGACGTAGCGTGGGGTGTTTGGGGCCCCGGACGGAGACTAGCCACCCTGCCAGCAGATACAGCGGAGAATGGATAAACCGACAGAGAGACACGTCTAGTGGGGAGTTGCATGCTCTGATCTGGGGCCCTAGGGTGCATATGAGAAATACAGGTTGCAGGGCGGCACTGGCGCGAATGCAGCTCTGCAATCTGTATTTCTCATCAGCGTCCTCTGGAATTGGCAGCGAATGGGCCTGTGGGTCCGATCTGGAGCAGCAGAAAGGAGAGGGTGATACTGGGGGGGTCGCTGCTGGGTTAGATGGGCTGGTGAGGCTGATCCAGGGAAGGAGGGAGGGAGGAGTACACTGGGCCTAGGAGAAGCAGGGAGGGATGGAGGGTAGACGCGGTGGGATTGCTCCGGGGAGGCACGGAGGGGAAGGCTAGACAGACTGGTGGGTCGGTCCGGGGACAGCGAGGGAGCCGTGGCTGTAGCAGGGCACAGCCCCCGTGGGGTAGGTCTTTGCAGGATCCACCCCCAAGTACCCAGTCCAGACACACTGTGTCCATCGAGTGCTCTGCCTTGAGAGTGTCCGGCAGCCCCACCCATACAGCCCCAAGGGCACGGGCCCAGCACAGACCCCTCCTGTACCTCCTGGCCAAGCACCGCTCCTCCCAGGGCAGCTCTCGGCTGTGGCCTGGCGCTGGGTCAGCCCTTGCGAGGCTCCTGCCTCTCGCTGGGCGTCTCCCTCCATCTGGGAGCCCTCTGGCTTCTTATCCTCCGGCCACGCCCAGCCCAGCTGCTCTCCGCTGCTCAGCCCCCCCCAGCCTTAGTGGTTTGCTCAGCGGTACGGTTTCAGGCACTGCCCCTCCCAGCACACTCCATGAGCAGCGCGCCCAGCGTAGCATGGGTCCCACCTGCCCTTTCTAGCTGGCACGGCTTTAAAGGGCCAGCCCCTAGTCTATATTAACTGGGGCCTGATCCTGCGAGGATTTACTCAACCCTACTCCCATTTGCCCATGGGATAGACCCACTGCGAGAAGGAAGGAAGGGGGGAGACTGAGCTAGATGGGCCCCGTGGGGCTGAGCCGAAGCAGTAGGGAGGGAACATGGTGCTGGGGGGGCGGGCAGTGAGGCTAATCCGGGGTGATGGGGCAGTGAATTGGGATACTGGACCCAAGGGCAATGTGCTGAGTTGTGGAGAGACCGTCTTCTTGGGGCAGAGAAAGAGAAGAGGGAGCTGGCTACCCTTAGAGCTAGGGAGCACATCCCAAAATTGACAAGCAATAGGGCTGAAAGAAACCAGGAGTCCTTGTCCCACACAAGGCCCAGCGTGACTCTGGAAGAGGTTCTAGAGCAAACCGACAAACTAAACACTAACAAATCACCAGGGCCAGATGGTTCATTCGCCCCAGAGTTCTGAAGGAACTCAACTATGAAACCACAGACCTACTGTGAGTCGTTTGTAACCTGTCGCTAAAATCTGCCCCTGTACCGGAGAGTTGGAAGGTAGTGAATGTAACGCCCCATTATGACCTGTTGGGTATTTCTCCCAAGCAACTGAGACTGGCCACTGTCGGAGACAGGATGCTGGTCTTGAGAGACCATGGGTCTGAGCCAGTCTGGCACTTCTTGTGTTCTTAATTAATATGTGGAACTCATTGCCAGGGGATGTTGCCAAGAGAACAGTATAACTAGACTGAAACATTGTAGGAGTCCATGGAGGAAAGCGCCAGGGATGGTTATTAGCCCGGTGGGCTGGGGCGAAAGGGATGAAATCGCTAGGGATGGGCGAACAGATTGCGGTTCGGGTTCAGCCGTTCGGTTTGGCTGCGTTCGGTTCGTCCGTTCGGTTCGGCAGTTCGGCTAGTTTGCTGAGTTCAGGTTCGGCTGTTCGGTTCGGTCGTCTGAACAGGCCGTTCGGCTGTTCAGTTCGGCTGTTCGGGAAATGTTGTTATGGGTGTTTTTTTGTTTTTTATATTTTTTTTGGTTTTTTAATTCGGTTTTATATGGTTTTCTTTTGTTTTTTATTTGGTTTTTTTGTTTTTATATGGTTTTTTAAAAATCTAATATTATATATCTATCTATCTACACTAAATCTAACTGCTATTAACTATTCTAAATGCTATCAACTAAATGGATTATCTAATAAGTACACAGGCCTACTCCTACAAACACTAAAACTAAATCACTAACGCTATCTCTATCACTAAGCTAGCTCCTACAACTCTCTACTATCTATCTATTCCCCCCCATCCCATATCCATATCCAAAAATATATATACACACATATATACACATATACACACATACACACACACACACATATCCATATATATACATCCCATATATATGGGATGGGGGGGGATCACAAACAGAAGAGGAGTCTGTAGTGAAATACATACATTACATACTCAATGAGTCTGTACAGTGCATAACACAAGGTTTCAGTTTATGGTTTAAGTTTCATTTCATTACAAAACTGAAATGAAACTTAAAGCAATCTAAAAATCCTACTCAACGCCTGCTGTTCAGGAACAGTGACTAGCTCAGAAGGTGTTGGGAAGGGGGGAGGCAGATAATTAGTTTCGTTTCTTGCAAGCCTCTCCACCCCTGGTGCCTGGAAGTCTGCTCCTCAGTGACTGACACCTCCCTGTCATGTTTGACCTTCCAGTGAACCTTTTTTTGCCACCCGAACTCATCCGAACGCGATCCGAACTGACCGAACTGTTCGGCCATTTCGCCGTTCGGTGTTCGGTTTGTTTGGTTTGTTCGCGTTCGGGTTCAGTCGTCCGAACAGGCCCAGTTCAGGCCGAACTCCAAACTGCTGAACCGTGTTCGCCCATCCCTAGAAATCGCCCACTGCCGGAAGCTGGGAGTGAGTGACAGGAGTCAGATCATTTCATTCATACACACCCTGTTCTAAGTTGGGCACGTCCAGTGCCAGCTACAGGGGGAGACAGACAGGAGACTGGGCTAGATGGGCCATTGCTCTGACCCCATACGCCGAGTGCTGTTTGAATGGGGTAGGATAAAAGTGGATCTTTTCATGCACCGTAGTGAAACCCCAGATTTTGGTCAGTCGGTCAGTCTGTCTGGAAGACTTTTTTGTCCAGACTGGGGGGCTGCCACTCCCGGCTTTCCTCTGAGCTCTATGGAAGCGGCTCTCCTCTCACCAGCCTCACTACAGACCTACCTCTAGGAACAAAGGACTGTTTTGGCGTGAACAAAAACACAATCTCCAACTGGCTGCGCACATGGCAGAGACAAATGGAGTTTGGCTTCACACACGCTGAGCAGGCTCAGGGGTCAAAGCCATGATCGGGATTAGAGCAGTCAACAGGATATCGGCCCTTTTCACACAATCACAGTTAATCCAAATTAGCTTTTAATCCAAATCCATTAATTCGGGGTTATTATACTTGTCATTTTAAATCAGGAATAAAAATTAATCCTGATTTGCAGTGTGAACAGGTTAATCCGAATTAGGAGTCACAAGGAAGACTGCAAAATCCCCTGGTGCAGCGCAACCAGGAGTCAGCATCCTCTTCCGCTCTGATTTCTAGGAGTACAGAGACAGCAACAGATGCAGCCGTCACCTTGCAAAATGGAGGGGGCTTCACCCTGACGCGGTGGATTTTAAATTCGGTGTGCCAAGCAAAGGCTGCTGGGAAAACTGTGGGATACCATAGAGATATGGACGGCTAGAGAGGAGAGATGTCTAGCTGCAGCAGTCTATGACTAGCATGATCATTATCAGTCTTTAATTTCTATCCCGCACTCTCCCGCCATCTGGCGGCTCACAACAAAATCTACATGAAACCAGCACACTCATTACAATACAAAATACCCCAATTGTACAGTTCAATCATTCCATTTCAGTAACACACATTACTCTCAAACCTCTTCCCCTACAACCACGACCCTATCCTGGTGGCAGCAGGGTAGGGGGTAGGGGAAATCTCTCCTCTCATAATTACTAAGTCCATTCTCCCCCAATTCATTAACTGCAAAACCACAACCATTAAGGGTATAATTCCTGCCCAGAGGACCCTAATACAACACAATACAATATAAAGAACAAATCCCCAATTATTATTTCCTCACTCCCACCCAACTCTACAAATAACTACAAAATGATTTCAAAATACAAATTCAAATTAAGGGATCTTATAGATTCACCCATAATGGCCCGTTACGAGCACTTAACAATTAATCTGAAACCGTAGTGTCCATCGCGAGTAAAGTGGGTGTGTGTTTATGCAGAGTCCTTGGCTGGTCTGGATTGTCACTCCAAGTCATGGTCCAGCCAAGGAGAGGGTGATCTCGCTCTGTCTGGGCTTGCTGTCCCGGCCACCCCACCGCAGGGGCTTGTCCATCAAGGGAGGTGCCACACCAAGAGGGGAGATACATCAAGGGAAAGATCAAAGGGTCAGTAGCTGGGCCCACAGGTGCCCGACACTGGTGACTCTGAACCCTGCTCAAGCACTCCACTCCTCTTCCATCCCCTCCCTCACCCTCCCACGCCTCCCCTGCTCCCCCAACCGCCTTCGTCCCTTCTCCCTCGCTTCCCCGCACGCCTGGAACTCCCTCCCTGCCCTCGTTCGCCTTCCCCCTCCCTCCACACCTTCAAGTCCCTCCTCAAAACCCCCCTCTTCTGCTCCATCCTTCCGAACTCCTGCTAATCATCCCCACCCAGGATTATCCCCCACCCGTTATCTGCAAACTCCCAATGTACTGCAACCAAGCCAAGAGCGTGCACCTGAGCTCTCGCATCCTCATGAATGTCGCATCCCTTGTCTCTCCCTCTGTTCCCCCTTCCCTGTCTCCCTTCCCCCTGTCTTTAGATTGTGAGCTCTCAGGCAGGGACCGTGTCTATCTTATTCGCTGTAAAGCACCAGGTACATCGCTGGCGCTAGATAAATGCTTCTAATAAAATAATAATAATAATCTGTCTCGCTAGCCAGCTATGGGACGCCCTTGGGCTCTAGCAGGCTGCAGGGTCAGTTTAGGTCTGGGCTGGGGAGGATCTGCAGGGTTTGTGACACAAGGCAATGAGGAAACTTGATGGGCTTCTGGCAGCTGGGTCTTACCTGCTGTCTCCCGATTCCAGAGAAATTGCCCAAGCCTTCCATCTCTGCGATCCGCCCTGGGCCGATTCCCTTGGGAGAAAACACCACCTTCCTCTGCAGGGCTTCCGTCCCGAACAGTACCTTCCGTCTGGACAAAGATGGAGACGCACACGGGCCGCTGCACGAGGCAGGGGATAACGGGTACCAGGCCGAGTTCCACATCGCCAACGTGAGTCGGCAAGACGGAGGCAGCTACACCTGCCGGTATCACCCCAGAGGTGACATGGCCTTCATGTCAAAGCACAGCGACCCGACGGAGCTGCTGGTGTCAGGTGAGAGGCCCAGCTCAGCATCCCACTGACGTCCACCCCCGCAGCAGGCTCTCTGCAGACCCAGGCAGGCATTAGTCAAACAACACAGTTCCCAGCACCCCAGAGCTCTGGGGAGGGGGGCATCCAAGGGCCCCGGGGTGTGGCAGGGAGGAGGCGGGGCCTGTGGGATTGACCCAGCGCAGTGAGGAGAGGGACACTGGGACGTATGGGCCTGTGGGTCTGACCCGGAGAGGCAGGCAGGGAGGGGATCCTGCCCTAGACAAGCCCATAGGCTGGATTTTGGGTGCAGGGGAGGATGGGCATGTGGGTCTGATTTGGGGTGGTGGGGAGGGAGATAGGGGGCTAGATGGGCCCATGGGTAAGGATGGGGATACCCTGGCTAGGTGGGCTCGTGAGGGGAGGGTGTAGTATCCGGTTAAATTGGCCCACGGGCTGATCTGGGTGCCTCGCTGGGCCCATCTAGCTCACGGTCTCTCTCGCACCCAGATCCCAGCTACCCCAGACCAGTCATTGCTGTGACTCCCCGCGGGGGGAGCGTCCGAGGCTTGGACGTCACCCTACGATGCCAAGCTCCTGAGCCCAGGCTGATCTTCTCCCTGCACCGAGTCGGAGCCACAACTGCTCTGCGGCGTGCGCAGCAGGGTGGTGACTCAGCCGAGTTCCACTTCCCTGCGGTGAGCTGGGGCGATGCAGGGAACTACACCTGCCGCTATCACCGCATGGGGCAGTACTTTGTCTGCTCCGAGCCCAGCGACCCAGCCGCGCTGGTGGTGAGAGGTGAGTGTGGCCCGGTTCTCCCCTGACCCCCCTGCGGTACCACGGAGCAGCCATCACAATGGGTGGGGGCCGGAGTCCGCGGGCTCTCTGAAAATGGGCATTTTTACACACACCTTAAAGTGCTGGTCTTTCAATCTTCTGGGTTTACAAGTCCACACGTAAGTTCCGGATGCTTGCTTGCTTGCTTTCTCTCTCTCTCTCTCTCTCTCTCTCTCTCTCACTCTCACACACACACACACACACACACACACACACACACACACACAGAGCCCTGAGGCAGCCTAAAGTAGCCGCAGCTGTAGACGCGAGGGGTTGCTGTGGAAACCAAGTGACCACAGCTGCCTGGAGCAAAGCCATTTACCAGCAGAACCTTTTACACACAAAAGTTCCGGGAGAAGTTGTACACAGAAGTTCAAAGAGCTGGATGTTTAAGATCTGGGTGAGTGATTTAGACACACAGAAAGTTCAGGATGTAACAGCAAACATGCAGGAGAAATGTGTGTGTAAAAACACCCAATGGCTCTATAGCCTCTTTCCACACTTAACACATTTGAACATTAATGTTCTGACTTAACATGCCCAGTCCCTGCAGGAGTGGATTGCAAGGGAGAGGGGGGTTGAGTTACGATTGAAAATCTCTGGATTCTTCAAATGAGCTTGGCCAGCCTCTTTCTCTCTGCAAACTCTAGTTCCTTCCGGAACGGAACGGCTGAAGTGAGGAATTGTAGAGAGGGGAAAAGACAAACGGAGCCAGGTGGGGAAGCTTTCTAGCTAGACAGGCTCCCCTGCCCCACGGAGCAGCCATCACTCTGATAAGTAAAGAAAGAGAATATGGAATTTGAGTGAAATAAAAGAGCAATCTGAAAGGAAAACCCCCTCCCAACGTAGAATACAGAGCAGCTGGGAGATCCTAGCTCACCCTTCCTGCAAGTACCCGCTAAGTGTTTCCTTTGCATCGGAGCTCCTTGCCAATGAGTCATTCCGCAAGGAGATTCGAGAGTTCTCGCCTAGCCACATAAAGGCAGCACCGGCGGTTTCATCTAGCTGAGTTGGGCTTGATGCCTGCCTAGTAGCTAGTGCTTGTCCAGTTCAAAGGGCCCCTTGGTGCGCGGGCCCGGGCCGACCTACGCCCCCCTGCACCATGCTGGTGATGCCACCGGCTGCACGGGGACAGGAATGGGAGGGTGGGGGACGCACAGCTGTGCAAGGGGATGAATGGACACAGGGGCGTGTGTCAGGACAGACATCGAGGGTTGCCAGATGTAACGCTACCTACTTGATTTCAGCCATAAATGTGAAGCTCCCCGTTGCGTTTGTTAAGGGCTGGCTGCCTGTTCGACCCAGGTTGGCTGGTTCCCGAAAGGTTACAAGTGCGGACGGCCTGGGTTTACTGACAGCATCACGCTGTTATGTCTGGATCCGGGCCCTGCCTACCTAGGGTTGCTATAGATGCACATTTTCCCAGGACACTTGTGAAAAAATACGGGTTGTAGCAGCTGCCTTGGTGCCTAAGGCCGCACACCCCTATTCTCCTGTCCCACCCCCGTTAAGTCTCCTTTTCGCCCGGCTAAACATACCCATTCTTTCAGCCTTTCCCTGTGAAGACTTGCGTTCTAGCGTGCTGCTGTGTTTAGCATCTCGCTTGTGCTCCTCTGTGTCCTCCTAAAGCGCCTGCAACATGCATTTGTCATAAGCGTCCTGCGGTGGTGTGTGTAAAAATGCCTCGCCCATTCCCGACCCGAGCCCTGCTCATGCCAAGATGTGGTTGATTTTTCTCTCCTCTCCCTGCCTCTACAGCCACGCTGTCGGTGGGGATTAGCATCCGAATGGGAGTAGCCGGCGCGGTTCTTCTCCTGATGATGCTCATCGTAGCAGAGGCCGTGTGCAGCTGGCAGAGGGGACGGCTCTAGGACATGGCTCCACCTGCCCCACCGCTGGGAGGCTTTGTGCTGGGCCATGGTGGCCCCAGAGGGACGTTGCTGTTGAGCCGTTGCTGAAGGCCAGCACAGAGCCCGCTGTGAAGAACCAACAGAGCCCAACGGGTCAAGGGATCTCCTGGGGGCTTCGATAGGGCATGAGACCAGGGCAGGTGTCTCTCCAAACACCTCTGTCCAGAGGAGGCATCAGAATTTGCTGTATTAATAAAGAACATCTGTTCTTCTTCGTTAGCCTCTCATTCAAGTCCCCCTAGTGGTTAGCGCCCTCTGGCGCCCAAAGCCAGACATTACTAACCCGTGACTGCAATGTAAATGCTGGTTAGGAGAAAACTCCGCCCCCTCTCTAGGGGTATATATAGAGCCCCGTCGCCAGCATTCCCTGTTCAAATTTTTTCCGCGCCAAGCAGCGCGGGGATCGGATATGCAAGATTGTGGCTGCAAGAAGGGATTTCTTCACTCCTGCTCGCAGTGTCGAGCCTCTATCCCGAGCACCTCACTGCCTGAGCCATGTCTGCCCCCGTGCAGAGACACGTGCTCCCGGCTTGCAGCTCCCCGCAGAGGGACTCTGCTGCACCCGCTCTGGCCAGTGCCCCTGGAGGCAAGTGCTATCCCGAGCACCTCACTGCCTGAGCCATGTCTGCCCCCGTGCAGAGACAAGTGCTCCCGGCTTGCAGCTCCCCGCAGAGGGACTCTGCTGCACCCGCTCTGGCCAGTGCCCCTGGAGGCAAGTGCCATCAGGATCCTCTTGCCGCTCGAGCCAGCTCTGTCCCGGTGGAGGGGCATCTGCTCCCGGCTTGCAGCTCCCCTCGGGGAGTCTGCTGCACCCGCTCTGGCCAGTGCCCTATGCAGGGAGGCGCCATCAGGAGGCCCCCGAGGGAAACCTGATGAGAGGATACAACTTGAAGAAGAAACATTACAGGCAAGAAACTTGCCCTTACCCCCTACTTGCCCGAGCTGCGTTGCAGGAGGGGGCGGGGTATAAATTTGAAAAAATAAATAAATAAAATAAATAAATACTCCCAGAGAACCCAGAAGTCCTGGATCCCCCTTACCCCCTACTCCCAAAGAACCCAGGAGCCCTGGACCCCCCTTCTTCTTTGTTATCCTCTCATTCAAGTCCCACTAGTGGTATTTAGCACCCTCTGGCACCCAAAGCTGGACATTACTAGCTCGTGACTGCAATGTAAATGCTGGTGAGGAGAAAACTCCGCCCCCTCTCTAGGGATATATATAGTCCCCCCTCGCCAGCCCCTCTCCATTCAATTTTTTGCCGTGCACAGCGTGGGTAGTCAGATTATGCAACGTGAAAAAAGGATTTCTCCACCTCTGCTCAGAGTGCTGGGCCCCTATCCCGGTCACTGATCCGCACCCCCGGTGCTTGCTCTGCCTGGGGGAAGAGCACAACACTTCGGTCTGCCCGATCTTCAGGGCTTTCAGGCCAAAAGCTCAACGTGCCAGAGCCCACCGCCTAGCACAGCACGTCACTGCCCGAGCCATCTCTGTCCCCGTTGAGGGACAAGCGCGCCAGGCTCCCAGCTCCCCGCAGGGGGGAAGTCTGCTCCACCTGCTCTGGCCATGCCCCGTGGAGGGAAGCACCATCGGGATTTCCCCACCCGAACCATGACTCTCCCCGTGGTGGGAGAAGCGCTCATGGCATCCAGTTCCCCGGAAGGGGAATCTGCTGCACCCGCTCTGGTCCACGCCCCACAGAGGGAGGCGCCACCGGGATCCCCCGAGAGGGAAGTCTCAGAGGTCCGTGCAGGGGCAGTGAGAGCCTGGCCACGAAACCGCGACGGAGACAGCTCGTCCGAGCGCTCTGGGGACTCCCAGAGCCGGAGCCGCTCCAGGAGGAAGAAGAGAAGGGCTGCCCCGCCACGCCCAGCTCCCCCCGGGGATCAGTGCGAGAGCGTGAGTCCAGCCAAGCTGGAGCAGATTCTCAGCTCGCTGCAGCACCTCCTGGGGCCGCTGATCCAGCAGTCTGTGGCTGAGGCTCTCGCAGCCCAAGCCCACGTGCTGGGCTAGAATAGAACCGATCGCTGGGCGACCCCTCCCCGCCCCCGGTTAACGACCTGGCCGGGGAACACCTTGCTGCCTTAGGGAGGGGCCAAGCTCGCTCGGCAACAACCCAGGAAGCCTCTGATTGGCTCCCGGGAGCGAGACCTCGCTGCTGGCTCTTCTCTCCCAGCCCAGCCTGCTCACAGCCTGAGAGCGCCACCTGCTGACCCAGCCAGGGATCGCAGCCTGCTGCCAACAGCTGGGAAATCAACGCACCCTGGAGCAGCAGTCTCAGCAGCCTGCCCTCCAGTGCCAACGGCGGCTCCCCAAGCAAACCCAGCACAGCCGCCCACTGCTGCCCACCGCACACCGCCGATGCCAGGGCACAGCCTGTCATCCTCAGCCCGATACACCTCTCTGCACCTCGGAGCCTCCGAGCCTAATACTGATGGTGAGTGCCAGCTGCATCCCTCCCCGGAGCACTCGGTAACGGACCCTGGGGACTCAGGGGAAACCCTCTGGGGCCTCCAGCCCCCTGACCAGGAGGAGGAGCCAGTCCCTATGGAGGAGAGCTCCCAGCAGGCACCCCCGCACTCAGAACTGCGACCCTTCCAGGAGGAGGAGCCCGCATGGCTGACACCGAGGGCATCGCACTCAGCAGCACTGAGCCTACACACCAGTACCAGCTCTGTGACACTTGGTCTGCCTCTCACAGGGACCGGGCTGCCACTCCACTGGCCGAGGGTATCTCGGTACCAGCTAATGACTGGATCCGGAACCAGCCTGCCACCTGCCAGCCTGGGGACACTAGGGCTCTGCGCGTGTACCCTCTGCCCGCTACGGGGCATGACTTCCTGGTGTCTCACCCGGCACCTAACTCCCTTATCACCTCAGCTACAGCTGAAAGGGCCAAGGGAGGAAAACCCACAACGCAACCCCCCGACAAGGAGGGCAGGCAGATTGATGGGCTGGGAAGGAAAGTGTATTCCTCTGCCTGCTTTGACATGAGGGCAGGAAACTACCTAGCCCTCATGGCCCAGTTTAATTTCACATTATGGGAGAGTATGTACAACACCTTCCATGATGCCCTGGACGAGAGCAAGAGGGAGGCCTTCCTCACTCTAACCAGGGATGGCCAAGAGCTCTCTAGACATCTGACTAGAGTAGCCTACAACGTCGCCATGTTGGGAGCGAGGGGAATGGCCACTGGGATCACCCTCAGGCGGCATTCCTGGCTGAGAGCATCTGGGTTGTCAGCCGAGGCCCAGAAGGTGGTTGAGAACCTTCCCTTTGATAGAGAGGGGTTATTTGCTGCGAGCACTAACGACCAGCTCCAGCAGCTAAAGATGGAGAGGAATACGGCCAAAGCCAAGGGGCTCAAGGTATCCGCCCCTCCCCCACCACCCCAGAGCACCTGTCCTGGCCAATTCCACAGGCCCCAGGGGCGACCCCAGCCCCCCAACCGTATGCAGTACTCCCAGGGCCCCTCCTCATACCTACCCCCAAGGGGTAACCCCTACCAGGGCCAGTCCCAGGGGCCCTACCAGAAACCCCAGGGGCAGTCCCAATCCCAGGCAAGGAACAAGGGCCCACACAGCGGCCCCTCTAAGGGCCCCTTTAGCAAGCAGCATTTTTGACGCGGGTCGAGACCCCTCCCCTGTGGAGGGCCCGATCTTTGGGAACTGTCTGCTCCCCTTTTGTGCCGCCTGGCAGGGAGTCACCAATGACCAGTGGGTCTTGAACACAATCTCTAGGGGATACAAGATCCAGTTTGCCTCCCACCCGGGCGACAGATTTGTCGGTACCCCCATCCCCCAAGATCCATCCGCCGCCCAGGTTCTGCAGGCGGAGATGAGAATCCTGCTGGACAAGGGAGCCATTGAGAGGGTTCCCCCCCTTGAGCAAGGCAAGGGTTTCTACTCTCCCTACTTTGTAGTCCCCAAAAGGCCGGAGGGGTTCCGCCCTATTTTGGACCTCAGGCTCCTGAATAAAAACATCAAAAAGTTTAAATTCAGGATGGTTGGACTCTCTCAGGTTATTCCCTCCTTAAGGGAGGGGGATGTTTTTACAACGATCGATATGAGAGATGCCTACTTCCATATCGCAGTGCACCCCGACTGCAGGAGGTTCCTGAGGTTTTGCCTCGAAGGGGAACACTATCAGTTCAGAGTCCTCCCATTCGGACTCTCCACCCCCCCCAGAGTTTTCACCAAGTGCCTGGCCCCCGTAGCTGCCCTCTTCAGGAAAGGGGGCTGCTTTGTGTATCCCTACCTGGAATGACTGGCTGTTCCGGGGTCGCTTGGACAGGGAACTCTTCCAGCAGATGTCAATGGTCTGTGCCACCTTTGCCAAGCTGGGGATTCTCCTCAACTGTGAAAAGTCCATGATGTCCCCTTCCCAGCAGATCACCTTTATAGGGGCCGTCTTTGACTCAGTTCGAGGGCTAGCTGAAGTATGCTCAAGAATTGGCTGTGGAATTCTCCTTACCATTAGACAGGATGGGGTTTCCGGACAGTAGAATATCCAAGCTAGAGTTAAAAAAATAAGATAATAAATTGGGCCCATAGCAAGGAGTTAATAGGGCTGAGGGAGGTGAAGATTGCTCCAAGGTATCATAGGATTAAAGCCTCAGTCAACTTAGAACCATATTTAATTCAGGTGCAAAAGAAGATTTCCCTTGTTCCGATTCGAGCTATTTGAAACAGAGGCAGTACGAGGCAGGAGGAAAGAAATCCCCTATGAACAGCGATTCTGCACTTTGCCATGATCAAATAGATACTTTGAAACATGTAATTTGTGAGTGCCCCCTGTACGAGGAACTCAGGGAGGTATGGATAAACCCACTCTTGGGGAAAGAAGGATTGGATATAAGAGAGGTGATGGAAAGCCTGCTTACGGTTACGGACCTCACAACAATTAAAGCAATAGCGATGTTTTTGCTTCTTGTAGACCAAGGAAGAATTGTTTAGATGCCTCTTAAGATTGAAGTAAGAACGAGATGCAGATGCTGTAGTCATATTAATGTACGAATGGCTTTTAATGTTTTTTTATATTTGCTTAAATTTATTTATTTTTTATTTATCTTTTGTATTGCGATAGCAAAGGTGCTGAGACAATAAATTCTAAATACAAAGATCACCCTTATAGGGGCCGTTTTTGACTCAGTCCGAGGGCTAGCCTGCACCCCACAGGAGAGGTTCAGGGCTAACCAAGAGGGCTGCTGCAAGCTCTTGGGCAACCCCTCTCAATCCTACCTCTTCTTTTCTAGGCTCCTGGGCTTGATGGCATCCACCACCGTCACGACCCCTCATGCACGACTGAGGTTAAGGCCGCTTCAGTGGTGGTTGAAACCCTGGCTCCTACCGGGGCTCTCCGACCCGGGACTCCAGCTTCAGATCCCCTCGGGGGTCCTCCGCCAGCTCCATTGGTGCCTGGACGAGGGGAATGTCTGCAGGGGTGTCCCGTTCCGAACCCCCACCCCTCAGCTGACGATCACTACTGACGCCTCGATGCTCGGCTGGGGGGCGCACACGGGAGCGCTGTCCGTCAATGGCTTATGGGCCTCATCAGACTCTCAGTTGCACATAAACGTGCTGGAGTCGCGGGC
>QEPC01005212.1:395556-416186 GCA_003113815.1 Sphenodon punctatus
CCCCCCCCCCCGTGTTTAGGCTTGGTCCGCTCCCATCGGGGAACCGACTGGGAGGAGCCACTAGAAGAAGAAGAATAGGGCGCTGCCTTGGAAACAAGCTCCTTCGAGATGGCTCCCAACAGTCTCACAAATTCTCTTCCCGCGCGCTCAAGTTTGGAAGGAACGGTTTGGTTTAGGCGGGAAGGTGCCTTATATATAAGGGGGGGGGGCTCGAGACCGTCACGTGGTTTTCAAACGCGTGTGCTTGGTCTCGGCCGGCAAGGGAAGGGCGCGCATGCGCAAACCGTGTGGTGCGAATGGGAGAAGCCTCCTGGCCAATAAAAGGCAGATGTGCCCTGGTGGGAAATGGAAGGGGGAGGGTGTTGATGAGTAACGGACACCCGCTTTAACCAATAAAGTTGGGCATTTGCCTTCGCGAGGGAAGAGGCGGTGGCAAACATTGGCTGAGGCTTCTGGCCGGGACCCAATGGGTTTTGAGGAAACGAGAGGCTCACTGACAGACAGACCACGAGGACCAGGGATTGGCAGGGAGTAGGGATTGATAAGCAGTTTAACGAGCCAATGGATGTCGGTGTCAGCGAGGGGGTGGGTGGGCTTTGAGGCCCAAGAGAGGCGGGAGTAATATTGACAGACATCGACCTGCACCAATAGAAGACAGCATTTCCATGTAGGGGGCTGAATAGACTTTTGACTGACATCCTGACTGGAAAATGATCAGCAGGCAGGGAAACGGGGAACATTCCCCTTAACCAATGAACGGTGGCGCGTCCCAGCCTCATGCTAATAGGGAGGCGGTTTGACGGTGACTGACACGCCATCCATCCAATAAAGGACGAGGAATGCCCCACACGTGCCCGTGAAAGAATCCGACTGGCCAATGAGAGGCGGAGGGGGCCAAGGGTTGCCCTAGAGGCAAATCTTTAGAGGGCACTTATGAGATATACAGGTTGCAGGGCTGTATTAGAACCAATGCAGCCCTGCAACCTGAATATCTCATAAGTGCCCTCTAAAGATTTGCCTCTAGGGCAACCCTTGGCCCCCTCCGCCTCTCATTGGCCAGTCGGATTCTTTCACGGGCACGTGTGGGGCATTCCTCGTCCTTTATTGGATGGATGGCGTGTCAGTCACCGTCAAACCGCCTCCCTATTAGCATGAGGCTGGGACGCGCCACCGTTCATTGGTTAAGGGGAATGTTCCCCGTTTCCCTGCCTGCTGATCATTTTCCAGTCAGGATGTCAGTCAAAAGTCTATTCAGCCCCCTACATGGAAATGCTGTCTTCTATTGGTGCAGGTCGATGTCTGTCAATATTACTCCCGCCTCTCTTGGGCCTCAAAGCCCACCCACCCCCTCGCTGACACCGACATCCATTGGCTCGTTAAACTGCTTATCAATCCCTACTCCCTGCCAATCCCTGGTCCTCGTGGTCTGTCTGTCAGTGAGCCTCTCGTTTCCTCAAAACCCATTGGGTCCCGGCCAGAAGCCTCAGCCAATGTTTGCCACCGCCTCTTCCCTCGCGAAGGCAAATGCCCAACTTTATTGGTTAAAGCGGGTGTCCGTTACTCATCAACACCCTCCCCCTTCCATTTCCCACCAGGGCACATCTGCCTTTTATTGGCCAGGAGGCTTCTCCCATTCGCACCACACGGTTTGCGCATGCGCGCCCTTCCCTTGCCGGCCGAGACCAAGCACACGCGTTTGAAAACCACGTGACGGTCTCGAGCCCCCCCCCCCCTTATATATAAGGCACCTTCCCGCCTAAACCAAACCGTTCCTTCCAAACTTGAGCGCGCGGGAAGAGAATTTGTGAGACTGTTGGGAGCCATCTCGAAGGAGCTTGTTTCCAAGGCAGCGCCCTATTCTTCTTCTTCTAGTGGCTCCTCCCAGTCGGTTCCCCGATGGGAGCGGACCAAGCCTAAACACGGGGGGGGGGGAGTTTCCTGAAGTAATAACAGCACCATTGTCCCAAAGGAAAACCAATACCCTTTTAGTGTCTGACCCGAGCAATAATGGGTGTCGACATCCTACCCATTTTTATTATTGTTTGTAACACGCTGTTACCGAGGTTTAAAAACCGAGCTCAGAACAGACGCTCCTAGGGCCGTGTCCGGCTCAGCGGAGAGCGTAATGCTTGACGAAAGTATGTGGGGAACGCCATGTCGGCGCAGCTCGACGTATCCCCTGAGGGGAGATGTTGGAAACGGCTGCGGCAGAGAGCGTAATGCTTGACGAAAGTATGTGGGGAACGCCATGTCGCCGCAGCTCGACGTATCCCCTGAGGGGAGATGTTGGAAACGGCTGCGGCAGAGAGCGTAATGCTTGACGAAAGTATGTGGGGAACGCCATGTCGCCGCAGCTCGACGTATCCCCTGAGGGGAGATGTTGGAAACGGCTGCGGCAGAGAGCGTAATGCTTGACGAAAGTATGTGGGGAACGCCATGTCGCCGCAGCTCGACGTATCCCCTGAGGGGAGATGTTGGAAACGGCTGCGGCAGAGAGCGTAATGCTTGACGAAAGTATGTGGGGAACGCCATGTCGCCGCAGCTCGACGTATCCCCTGAGGGGAGATGTTGGAAACGGCTGCGGCAGAGAGCGTAATGCTTGACGAAAGTATGTGGGGAACGCCATGTCGCCGCAGCTCGACGTATCCCCTGAGGGGAGATGTTGGAAACGGCTGCGGCAGAGAGCGTAATGCTTGACGAAAGTATGTGGGGAACGCTATGTCGCCGCAGCTCGACGTATCCCCTGAGGGGAGATGTTGGAAACGGCTGCGGCAGAGAGCGTAATGCTTGACGAAAGTATGTGGGGAACGCTATGTCGCCGCAGCTCGACGTATCCCCTGAGGGGAGATGTTGGAAACGGCTGCGGCAGAGAGCGTAATGCTTGACGAAAGTATGTGGGGAACGCCATGTCGCTGCAGCTCGACGTATCCCCTGAGGGGAGATGTTGGAAACGGCTGCGGCAAAGGCACCCGGACCCCTAAGCGAACGAGCCTTCAAATGTTGGGGGGTGAAGTCCCTAATTGTTTATAGACCAATGGTATTAAATGGACCAACCGTTTGGAAATGGTTTGAGAGGAAACCTTCTGACCCAGTCTGTGAAGGGAAGGGGAGACAAATAGATTGTCAGACAATCGGCACTGTCTGGTCTTGTCCAAATAAAGGAGGACCGCTCCCTTTACATCCAAGGTCGGGGTGGGACACCAGGGAGAATACCAGATTTACCGTTATCGGATCTCCCCCGTATCGGATTTACCGGTATCGGCATACCGGATTTTTAAAATTGGCCGCGTTGGCTCCCTCTCGTAGCTGTCCCTGGGCACCCCCACCCCCACTGCCCTCCGCCATGCTGCTTGCCCTTTTGTGCTGGGCCCCATGCCCCCCAGAGTGGACTGCGCAGAGGAGGAGCTGCTGGCAGTAGGGGTGCTGCTGCTGCTGCTGCTTCTCCCGCTAGGCCTGGAGGCAGGGATAGACCACGCTGACTGAAAGGGGCGGCTGCTCCCACCATCCCCAGGGGTGTCCTGCTACTGCTGCCGCCGCGCACTCTCAGGAGCCTGCTCTGCCTTCCGGACTCTCCCCACAAGATCGTCCTTCCAGAGGCCATAGAGGGATGACTTGCATGCCATGCTGCCCTTAACCCTGGGGTCCAGCATTGATCTCAAAACATATCTCGCCCCCCCGCAGCAGGAGCTCGTCAAACCTCGCCTTCAGGCCTGTCTTGAGCTTCTGTGCCAGCCCAACCGCCTCAGTCCCCAGCTTCTCGCCCCAAGGGCCGCAATCCTGCCCCTGCAGAATCTCCTCAAGATTCTGGTGGAGACTCTGGACCAGAGGGGTCACCTGGCTGATTGTGGCCGTGGAGGAGGTGATGGTCTCCGTCACTTCCAGGAACGGTTGCAGAACGAAGACCATCTGGGAGAGGATTTCCCATTCTGCCCCATTGAAGCCTGGAGGAGCCCAGCTGTCTGTGTCCAGTTGCACCTGATGCAAGGCGGCTTTCTGCTCCACAAGCCGCTCAAGCATCAGGAAGGTGGAATTCCACCTGGTGGAGACATCCTGCACCAGCTGGTGCACTGGGCGGCCTTGCTCTGCCTGCTTGGCCCTGAGGAGTTCACTGCCCTTCACGCTGCGATTAAAGAACCCAGCCAGCTCCCTCCCCGCTGGATCAGGGATCTAAGGGTGCCTACCCCAATTCCCTTATCCCCCAAGCCCAGAGCGTCCTTGACCACCAGGTGGAGGGTGTGTGCGGCGCAAGGGATGCTCGTGAAGCCCCCATCGCGGACTGCCTTGAGTATATTGGCTGCATTATCAGTCACCACACACGCCGGGGTGAACGGTGCAACTGGTGTGACCCACTCCCCCACCACAGCGCTCAGGGCTGCCTCGATGTTCCTGGCAGCGTGGGGGCAGTCCATGACTTCCACCTGAAGCAGGGCCCACCTATACCCTGCGTCAGGACCCCTCATGCCACTGTCAAATGCCGACTCTGGGTCCTGCCACTAGTGCGCCGTCACCGCCAGGTACACGTGTTGGGCATTCCAGCTGGAGCACAGGTCAGTGGTGAAATGGACAGTGGCACCCCCAGCCCCTGCCAGCTGCTCCTTCACCCGCTCCTTCAAAGCCCCGTACAGGGCCGGCACCACCGTACGACTCAGGGTGGTGCGGGACGGCAGCTTACACTGTGGGGCCAGGAATCCCATCAGTCGCTTAAACCCGGTGTCCCCGACAATGGAGAAGGGCCGGCCATCGACAGCGATCATCTCACCCAACAGGCGCGCGGCTTTCTCTTGAAAGGCATACTGCCCGCCAGCTGCCGATGGCCTTGGCAGCTGCCCCCACCCCAGCTCCTCCATTGTGGGCTAACGCTGCTGGCGAGGCTGCTGCTCCTGCTGCTTGACGCAGCCGCTGGAGCAGGACGGTTGCCCAATGAAGGAGGCGGATGACTGGCCGCTTGGGTGGGGAACCCGCTACGACCCACTTACCCTGCCTCCCCGCTTAGCAGTGCAGCCCTGTGGCACGGTTTCAGGTGCCTCAACATGGCGGATGTCCCCAGGTTGGTGAGCACCTGCCCACACTTCCCCACCTTATTGCACAAAGTGCACTGCACCTCCCGCAGATCAGCTGCCTGGACCTTAACATGCTCCCAGACCCACGACTGTTTAGCCCCTCCTGCCTTCTGGCCCGCACCGGGTGATGCACTCCTGGGAGGGGCAGGGCATGGTGGCACTGGCGACACAGCTCGTTGAGGGACAGCCATCACCTCAGCAGCACCAGATCCAGAGACCTCCTCCACAGCAATCTCTGCATCGCTGTCCCCATCCCCAAAGAGAGTGACAGAGGCTGCTGGACTCCCCATACTGCTCCCACTCTGAGCAGCACTCTCCCCCTGCTCCCTAGAGCTGCTGCTGCTCCACTCCCTTCTTCCATTGGCCGGGGATCGGGCCCTGCCTCTAGCAGCCGGGGTGAGATCCATCAGCCCTGGACTGCTTTGGGGGATTGCCTCTATCATTATGGGGGAGTCGGGGGACAATGGTGACCCCTGAGGAGCTTCAGGCACTGAGTCGTCTGTACCTGCAGCTGCAGATGAGGCAGCCTCAGCCGCCTGCAACGCAGACATTCCAGTGCCCTGCGTGGCAGCGGAGGACACTGCCAGGGGGCGACGCCAAACCCCCTGGCCCCTAGTGCCACTGGGAGCACTAGTGCCACTAATGCTGGGCGAGGAAGACCCACAATCAGTCAGTCACCCTTGATGCTGCTGCTGCTAATTCAAACCTCTCTCGGAGCTGAGGGTTCCCGATTGGTGCTCAGCGCCAGTCCCATGACGCCGTGACTCCACCTCTCCCGGAGCCAAAGGCACACGACACCAATTGGCTCTCAACGCCCACAATGCTGTGACTCCACCTGTCGGAACTGAAGGCTCCCGACGCCGACTAGCTCTCAACATGACACCGTGATTCCACCTCTCAGAGCCAGAGGCTCCTGATGCCGATTGGCTCTCAGTGCCCACAATGCTGTGATCTCACGATGTCGTGACTCCACCTCTCTCGGACCCGAAGGCACACGATGCTGACTGCCTCTCAACGGCCATGATGCCATGACTCAAAGGCAGTCAATGCTTACTGGCTCTCAACATGACACCGTGACTCCACCTCTCAGAGCCAGAGGCTCCCGACGCCGACTAGCTCTCAACATGACACCGTGACTCCACCTCTCAGAGCCAGAGGCTCCCGACGCCGACTAGCTCTCAACATGACACCGTGACTCCACCTCTCAGAGCCAGAGGCTCCCGACGCCGACTAGCTCTCAACATGACACCGTGACTCCACCTCTCAGAGCCAGAGGCTCCCGACGCCGACTAGCTCTCAACATGACACCGTGACTCCACCTCTCAGAGCCAGAGGCTCCCGACGCCGACTAGCTCTCAACATGACACCGTGACTCCACCTCTCAGAGCCAGAGGCTCCCGACGCCGACTAGCTCTCAACATGACACCGTGACTCCACCTCTCAGAGCCAGAGGCTCCCGACGCCGACTAGCTCTCAACATGACACCGTGACTCCACCTCTCAGAGCCAGAGGCTCCCGACGCCGACTAGCTCTCAACATGACACCGTGACTCCACCTCTCAGAGCCAGAGGCTCCCGACGCCGACTAGCTCTCAACATGACACCGTGACTCCACCTCTCAGAGCCAGAGGCTCCCGACGCCGACTAGCTCTCAACATGACACCGTGACTCCACCTCTCAGAGCCAGAGGCTCCCGACGCCGACTAGCTCTCAACATGACACCGTGACTCCACCTCTCAGAGCCAGAGGCTCCCGACGCCGACTAGCTCTCAACATGACACCGTGACTCCACCTCTCAGAGCCAGAGGCTCCCGACGCCGACTAGCTCTCAACATGACACCGTGACTCCACCTCTCAGAGCCAGAGGCTCCCGACGCCGACTAGCTCTCAACATGACACCGTGACTCCACCTCTCAGAGCCAGAGGCTCCCGACGCCGACTAGCTCTCAACATGACACCGTGACTCCACCTCTCAGAGCCAGAGGCTCCCGACGCCGACTAGCTCTCAACATGACACCGTGACTCCACCTCTCAGAGCCAGAGGCTCCCGACGCCGACTAGCTCTCAACATGACACCGTGACTCCACCTCTCAGAGCCAGAGGCTCCCGACGCCGACTAGCTCTCAACATGACACCGTGACTCCACCTCTCAGAGCCAGAGGCTCCCGACGCCGACTAGCTCTCAACATGACACCGTGACTCCACCTCTCAGAGCCAGAGGCTCCCGACGCCGACTAGCTCTCAACATGACACCGTGACTCCACCTCTCAGAGCCAGAGGCTCCCGACGCCGACTAGCTCTCAACATGACACCGTGACTCCACCTCTCAGAGCCAGAGGCTCCCGACGCCGACTAGCTCTCAACATGACACCGTGACTCCACCTCTCAGAGCCAGAGGCTCCCGACGCCGACTAGCTCTCAACATGACACCGTGACTCCACCTCTCAGAGCCAAAGGCTCCCGACGCCGACTGGCTCTCAACATGACACCGTGACTCCACCTCTCAGAGCCAGAGGCTCCCGATGCCGATTGGCTCTCAACATGACACCGTGATTCCACCTCTCAGAGCCAGAGGCTCCCGATGCCGATTGGCTCTCAGTGCCCACAATGCTGTGATCTCACGATGCCGTGACTCCACCTCTCTCGGACCCGAAGGCACCCGATGCTGACTGGCTCTCAACGGCCACGACACCGTGACTCCACCTCTCAGAGCGGAAGGCTCTTGACGCCAACTGGCTCTCAATACGATGCCATGACTCCACCTCTCGGAGCCAGAGGCTCCCGATGCCGATTGGCTCTCAACACCGCTGTGATCTCACGACACTGTGACTCCACCTCTCAGAGCCGAAGGCTCCCGACGTCACTGGCTCTGCCTCTCAGCGCTAGCCTGATTCTATTTATCAGTGCCAATCAAATCAGTAGCCACTTTGGTGTAATGCACGTACTCTTTTTTGTGAGCATATCTGCTCTCTCCATGTCAAGCCTGATTCCCGTTGTGTTAGGGAGGCTGCCGGCTGCGGCGTCAACCTGTGTCGAAGCCCAGCAGCCATCGACCTCGAGGTGCTGCAGCTCCCCAGCGCAGGCTGCAACCTGACACCCTAGCAGCAGCTCCTTCTGCTCCCTGCTTCTCAGCACTGACAGCAGGGAGGGAGAAAGCCAATTGTGCTTCTTGATGTCGACCACAGGCAACAAACCAGACCCCTCGGATAGACAGGGGTTAATAATAAAGCTGCTCATGCCCTCTGTTTTTCCACCCTCCTCACTGGTGCCTCTGGGCAGCACAGGTAACACTAGGGCCCTTAGAAAGGGGTCGATAATAAAGAAAAGGTAATAAAACCAGATGCTATACTCCTCTGTGGTTACTGGAATGCCAGCTGTACTCCCCAGCAGCACAGGTAATAAGAGCCTCAGACAGGAATCAATAGTAAAGAAAAAAGAAAGAAAACCAATAAATGATCAAACTTAGCTTAGCTGACATTCAACGCCTTGGATCATAACCAGGAGTTGTGCCTGTCTTAGATCCATAATACTTGAGAGTTGATCTAAGTCTACACTAGAGATCCTCCCCTTTGGTGTGAAGGGCCTTTTGGGGGGCGGGGGGAACGGACTACAAAATAAAAATGATACCAAGGGACACCTTTGGTCTCTTTCTGTAGGGCCATTGCCACTGATATTAAGCCCAGCAATCACCTCCGTTAAACCTTACACGGTCTTGTCCTACTATTAATTCTCTAAAAGAGTCAATCCGCATAATGAGGCTTGTGAAAACCATCCTACAGAGAACATCTGTAACTTGCATGTTCCTCGGGTAAGTTCACTGCGTCCACGTTCCTAGTCGTGTCTGGTGTCAAACAACTCAGAATGAAGAGAGACTTGTGACCATGACAATCATTGCTGTGTCAAAATTGTGTAACAAAAATACATGGGAAGCTCCAGGATCAATTTGGGGGCAGCCTCTTCTCCTGCCCCCAAAAGAAAATAGCGCGGAACAGGTACAATTTGCTCAGACTAAGGGCACTCTAAACCTGGATACAATGTCTCTCTACCCTGACAGTTCATTGTTTTCTCTTGATTGGTTTCTGCTAGAATGACCATCCACTGTAACCGCTCTTGCTAAGATCACCAACGATCTTCTTGTGGCTAAATCCAACCGCCTTTACTCTATTCTTGTCCTGGATCTCTCTGCTGCCTTCGACACGGTTGACCACTCGCTCCTGCTTGAATCGCTTCACTCCCTGGGATTCCGGGACTCTGTCCTCGACTGGTTCTCCTCCTACCTCTCTGACCGCTCCTTCAGTGTATCTCTTCCTAACTCCTCCTCCCTACCCCTCTCGGTCGGGGTTCCCCAAGGCTCCGTCCTTGTCCCTCTCCTCTATCTACACCCAATCCCTAGGCAAACTCATTGCCTCCCACGGTTTCCAATACCACCTCTACGCTGACGACACTCAACTCTATCTCTCCACTCCATCCCTCTCCCCCTCTGTTCAAGCTCGTCTCACCAACTGTCTCTCTGATATCTCCGCCTGGATGTCTCAGCACCAACTCATGTTAAGGCACTCAAGTTAAGGGGATGCCATAGGTGGGCTGACTTTAGAATCCCACCTCGGGTTGCCAAAAAGGATGGACCCAGCCTGGATTGGTCAATTCTAGTCAGGTGATCCGGCCCCAAAATCATGCTTTGGGAGGGCCTGGACTAGATTGGTCAGTAACGGTCAGATGGGCTGAAACAACCAAAGTGTATAAAAGAGCAAGACAGAGAAGGTGAGGCAGCTGACTGCTCTCAGCTCCACCACCCGCTAGCCACATGCACCAGCCATCAAGGGACTCTGACGGTGAACCGGATCGGTGAGACACTCATTAGTAGGACGTTTTCCTTGCCTGTTGTACCATCAGTACTGCTTGCTATCCTATCAATAAATGTTGCATATTAAGCGCAGGTGTGGTCCTTGTTGGGGGCTATGTCGTTGAAAGGGTCTTGCAGCGCTGAAGCCGCTGAAAGCCGGTTAGGCAAAGGGGACTTGCCCCTAGGTGACGCTGCAACCATCCTGATGGGTCCTTGTGTAATTATCTCCCTTGTGTATTGGCTCAAAGTACCATCCCCATTCCTCCGTTGCTCTGGGGTGCGGCAGTGCCATCCGGTCAGGAAACAGAAGGACAATGGGATGCCATGTTTTGGGGGGCTTGTTAGAATTCCATAGAAAGACAATGTCGTTGGTCTAAGGGAACCTGTACAACCCTGACCTGGGAACTGAAACGAATCACCTTATTGGATGCCCCAAAAAATGAATTTGGGCTTCAGAAGCCAATACAAAAACGCATCCCCATCACCCGCTGGGTTCGCTCTGTTTTTAAAGGCTTTGTTAATAGCTGTATTCCTCTGTATTGTTCGTTGTTTCACTCTTTGTTTCTCTCCTGTTTCTAAATGTTTCACTCTTTTGTCCGACCTGACCATCTCATGTAATTGCTCTCGCCTACCACACCTCTGCTGCATTCCCTGGCTCGTTCTGAAATGCGAAATGCCCACCCCACCCATACTTTCCCCCTGCAGCCACTGCCCTAATGGTGGCCATTTGGCAAAGACTACATTTACATTTGGCAGTTGATAGTACCAGCACCCTCTCTAGTACTGGTTGCATGAATATATGCTTCTCTTATATAGTTCAGCCTTTAGTTCTGACCTTGTTACTAACCTGAGGAAGGACCCCCGTGTGGCCTGGAAGCTTGCATCCCCTCATCAACAGAAGCCGGTCCAATAAAAGAGATCATCATCTGGAGTACTTTGACACCCCCCTCTCAGGCAGACACATCATGTCTGGAATTCCTGATAGGCCTTTTCGGTAAAGATCCCCAGACTTTCAATAAAGACAAGCAAGGCCAATGGGTTACCCTCCTCCCCAATCCCAAACCTGGAGCGTTGGCAGGCCCACAGTAAGCAATTCCCACAACAATAGCACTATCAACTGATTGTGGTTTCAATAAAGACAAACCAAGCCAATGGGGAGATCACTCCAAAGCAACGCTTTACAGACAAATACTCTCAGTTGGACACAGGGCTGGGCTTTCTGTCGGCCTTACGGCGAATAATCCCCACAATCCTCACTGTCGAACCACCACGCTGGCTTAAATAATGACAAACATCATCATTGGGTCACCTCTCGGCAACAGAACTTTATCAACAACCACTCACAGAGCTGACGTTTCAGTAGGCCCTACAATAAACAATCGTCAGACTATTATCATCCACCCGCTATGGCTTAAATAAAACAAATACAAACCGCTGTAAAACTCTTCGTTGATCCATTCTTTTTAATTAAAAAATCAAGGATCAAAAAACCTTTGGCTTAAGAGGAGAGTCAAGGTTCTTACAAGTGCAGCCATGTTCCCAAAAGCATGGACACTGTATGTTAAGGCTCCTGCCTTACCTTGAGTGTCATGTAAGCAGTAAAGATGCTGGGCAGCCTTACATGTTGTGCTTGCTTACAACTTAGGTTCCATGCACCCACCTTGTGAGGAGGCCTCTTCAGTCATGCAGGATCCACGCATTCCCATAGCTGCTCCCCGCCTCTTTCCTTGCTGCCACTCAAGCCAAGCCTGGTTCTTCCTGTGCTTGACTTTTTGGAGCAGGGGAGGGAAGAGAGAAGGCCTCTTCTGGTGCGCAGGACTCACATGCACCCCCACTATGGCTTGGATATTTTGTGCACTGACTGAGCACAGCACGGGAAAAATGCAAACAGAATTTAAACGTTTTTCCAAAAGCTTTACTTGCAGATTTCCTATATTTAATATTTGTGTAGCCATGTGAAAACTTCAAAAATACTTACTTTTTAGAAAAAATCCTATATAGAGACCCCTCTCAGCTGGATGTGCTGTCCAAGATATATAGAGTAATAGATACAATATATAATTTACCTGATGCGGGCTATGTGGCAACCTGGGAAGAAGACCTACAAGAAAAAATAGGAAAAAAAGAATAAAAAATAATGTGGCAAATAATGCATAAGTCTTCATGATCATTGTCGGTATTAGAACCGCAAATAAAAACAATTTGCAGAATGTATTATACGCCACAACGGTTACAGAAAATGAATGAGCAATACCCACAGCAGTGCTGGCAAGGAATGGAAAGAAGTCAGAACCTGGATGCACTGCTGGTGGGAATGCTCGCACATAAAGGACTTTTGGATACAAGTCTGGACTTACCTAAAACAGATAGCACAGCAGGACATCCAATTTACACCAAAGTTCGCCTTAATAGGAATTAAAACAAATCTGCAAATCAGAAAGGAAAGGGAAATGGCATGTCAGCAAATTAGACTAGCAGCGATATATACAATAGTTAGAAACTGGAAATCCACAAGAAAACCTTCAATTAAACAATGGAAACAGAGACTTTGGTGGACACTTACCATGGAGAGGATACAAGCAGAACTGCATTCGGACTTAGAAGGATTTTATGCAGTGTGAAACTACATAAGGGAATTGCTCCAAACAAAAGTTGAATTGCATGAGAGAAAATTTTCACTATGTTTAAATAAAATATGAAAGTTATTGATAAGTTACTTAAATAGGGACCAAAGCTGTAACTCAGGTCCCTTAGAGATTGAGAGTATGTTAAGACAAGTAGAAGAGTTATTGGTTATTGTTAAACATTGACAAAAAATAAAAAGACTTTTAAAAAAAACAAAACTTACTTTTCACATGACTTTATATTGTCTCATGTTATTTCTGAAAGGAGAAGATAGTCGTGTTTTTCTTGTGATAGCCCCTTTGAATTTTGTTCCTTTTCCTGAGTGATATGATGCTTGAGAACACTTTTGTTGAACTTTGAATGTTTAAATCATATGCAATATTTTGGTGGGCTCATAATGTGGAAAAAATTACAGGCAGAAGCTTTTCCAAAGGATTTATTTGGTGACTTGTTACATTCAGTGTTTCTGTTGCAGCACGAACACTTCCAAAATACTTGTTTTGCTGTTTGCATGCACCCTTGTGTAGTTTTAGTGACCTGTCGCTTTATTCACTACACGTAAGAGAGAAACGATCCCCTGGCCTCTCCAGTGATCTGCTTACAGCCTGAAGCCCAAGATCTAATCATCCCTATTTTAACCCACGGCTAGCCTCTTCCTCGTAAAATGTATATGAACAGTCACATGATCTGTGACCTGCTGTGCTGGTGAATTCCAGAGTCTGCCTTGCCTGCATGGTCTGGCAGGGAGAGCTGCCCCTTCTGCTTGATCTAAAATTAAGTAATTAATTTCCCCAAGGGGAGGTCTGTGTGCTCTGCCGAATCCAGGGAAATAAAGAGGGAAAATCAACCGTTGTAACATCAGCCAAGTCAGCACTTTGAGGGAAGTGTGTGTCACGGAGAAACATAGGGTCACACACGTGTAACACGGGACTACATGTAGACTACAAGTCTGGTAAATATGAAATGCCAAAGGGTCCACATGCATGTACGGTTACAGTTGAGAACTAAAAATCTCAAATGAGGGCTCTGACACATCACCAGGCTACAGGAAATACAAAGAGATACCAAAATGTGTATTACAGAACACTTGCCAGAAGGAACCCTGTAGAAATTTAGATGGGCCTTTGTGTTTGCCTGGGTTGCCTACGTGACCGACCCCATGATTCCCCAAATGCGGGAACAGACACAAAGAAGGGGGAAAGCTATTTAAATGAGCCAGTAAGTCACCTAAAAAAGCTCTTCCAAAGCCATCTTGATCATCTGCATGCGAAAAGCCAGCCAGCAGCTAGGCTGGACAAACATGAGCAGAGAGACATGATTTTAGTCTCTAAGAACCAGTGCCCAGCCGCTTACGTTTAAGGACTGAGAGAACCAGAACTTCTTGACCTTGGTGGGGTAAGATGCTTTATTTAGGAACTCAACCAGTATAGATTAGGAATGCGTTATATTTACCTTTGATTTCTAGTAACTGTTCTGTATCAACTATCTTGCTTATGTAATCAATAAACTTACTTCTTATCTTTATGAAGAAGTGTCTGTGTCTAACATTGGAACACAAATGAGCTACAAGAGCCCTCAAGCTCTTGCGAACCCAGAGAGTAAAGAGTCTGTAAACGGGAAGGATCGGGCCCTTGGGTGACAAAGGAGTTTCATTGTGGCAGACTTGAATCAGCCAGAGAGAGAAACTGGTTCAAGAGAGCTGCGCGCAAGGGAAACTGAGTCACTCAAACCCAGTAAAGTGGGGGTGCGGACCTCCAACCCATGACAGTGTGTACACAGAAGTTCACACTAAAGCTTTCCCCACAGTTAGGTATTTAAAGGGCCTTTCCCTGGTAGGGTGAATTCTCTGGTGTCTACTGATGAGTGAGCTCACCCTGTAGCATTTCCCAGTCAGGGCACATATAAGGGTTCTCCCCTGTGTGGTTTCTCTGGTGGATTTTGAGTGTCCCGACTTCTCCCGAAGCTTTCTTCACATCCCTGAGTGGATTCTTCTTTTAAAAATAACAATTTTAAAAAAGTGAAACAAATCATGCATACACATCATATCTCCTTATTTTAAATGGATTTGAAGCCTTGACCTGCCAATTCCCCACCCTCCAACCACCTGATCTACAGGAGCAAATGCTGGTTTCCCCTTTTTTGTTTGTTTCCACACAGAGCTTTGCATTTCGCTCACTATAGCCTGCCGTCACCCTTGTGCAGTTTTACGGTCTGCGTACACTGTGGGCATTTTCATTCATTGTGTGTTCTATTCCATTGATCCTGTAAGTGTGCCGTTTTAATGCCAGGACTGCCCCCACCCCCTGCCGGCCCTGCCCACCAGCCTACAAGTCAGCCGTCACTGGGCAAGGCCAAACAAAACTTGATTGAATGGGTAAAAACAGATGTCACGCTGGGACCCACCAGCACATGTAAACACACGCCGCCAGATGTTGGTCCAGGATTGCCCCTGGGTGTGTTGGCAGCTAGCCGGAGCTTTGACCTCGGCAAATCTCTGAGGTCACAGCCTGAGCTAAGGGCCATCTACGTGGGCCACAGCGGGCTAGTGTGTTTGTTGTGGTACAGCACACCTGCCTGTCATGTATCCTGTATATAGGCATATATTTTTGACCATTTGTGTTTCAATATATTGGAAATCAGAATTAGCCTCTCTGTATGATGACTTCCTAAAGAGCTGTCCTATAGTGACTCTCTCGCCCCTTTCAACTCCTTGCTCTTACAGAAACCTGGATCGCGCCCTCCAACTCTGTTACCCCGGCTGCTCTCTCCTCCGGGGGCCTGTCGTTCTCTCACCGCCCCCGCCCTGAAGGCTTGGGTGGTGGTGTGGGCTTGCTCCTTGCTAAGCACTGCCAATTCAAAACCCTCTCCCCTCCCCCCTCCTCCTCCTTCCCTTCCTTTGAGGCCCACTCTGTGCGCTTATACTCCCCTCTACACCTTCGGGTTGCTGTCATCTACCGCCCCCCGGGTTCCCTCTCCTCTTTCCTCCCGGACTTTGAATCCTGGCTCACCTTCTTCCTCTCCGATGATATCCCCACTCTTATCCTTGGTGATTTCAACATTCACGTTGACACGCCCTCCGCCCCCTCTGTTTCCCGCTTTCTCTCTCTCGCTTCCTCCTTTAATCTCCGACTCTGGACCGACTCCCCCACTCATACTGACGGCCATTCCCTCGACCTCGTCTTCACTCGAAACTGTTCTCTAACTGACCTCTCCTTTGACCCCTTCCCTAGTTCTGATCACTTCCTCGGCTCCTTCAGCCTTTCCCACCGACCCCCCTCCGCCTCCCCCTCTATGCGCCCCTTCCGCAATATGCAGGCCCTTACTCCCTCGGAGTTTGCCGCACATCTTTCCCCCCTTCTCCCCCCCGTTTTCGCCTCCTCCTCCCCTGACTCTGCTGTCTCTGCTCTCAACGCTTCTCTCTCCTCGACCCTTGACTCTCTTGCCCCCCCCTCTGCTCGCCCCGTCCGCCCCCTCGACCCCCGCCCCTGGCTTACCCCTGCCATCCGCTACCTCCGCTCCTGCGCCCGGGCTGCCGAACGCCTCTGGCGCAAATCCCGCTCCCTCCCTGACTTCCTCCATTACAAATTCTCCCTCTCCTCCCTCTCCTCGGCTATCTCCCTAGCTAGGCAGCGCTATTATGCCTCTAGGATCGAATCTTTCTCCCGCGACCCTCGCCGCCTTTTCTCTACTTTCGACTCCCTTCTCAAACCCCCCTGCCCTCCTCCGCCCTCTTCCCTTGCTGCTCAGGATCTTGCGTCGTTCTTCACCTCCAAGATTGACAAGATCCGTCGGGATATTGCCTCCCTCCACCCCCCGCCCCCCTCCCTCCTCGCATCCTTCCCTCCTGCCTCTCTCCAGGAAATCTCTGCTCTTCTCTCTTCATCCAACCCCTCCACCTGCCCCCTTGACCCGATCCCCTCCCGCCTCCTGACCTCTATTGCTCCCACTGTCGCTCCCCCCCTTCTGCATGTTGTCAATCTCTCCCTTTCCACAGGCTCCTTCCCCTCTGCCTTCAAACATGCCACTGTCTCCCCCATCCTCAAAAAGCCTACCCTGGACCCTTTCGATCCCTCTAGTTACCGGCCGGTCTCCCTCCTTCCCTTTGCTTCGAAGCTCCTGGAACGTGTCGTCTACTCCCGCTGCCTGAACCTCCTCTCTGCCAACTCCTCCCTCGACCCTCTCCAGTCCGGCTTCCGCCCCCTCCACTCTACTGAAACTGCCCTGGCCAAGATCACCAATGATCTACTTGTCGCTAAATCGAAGCGCCACTACTCCGTTCTTGTCCTCCTTGACCTCTCTGCTGCCTTTGACACTGTCGACCACTCGCTCCTCTTGGACTCGCTTTACTCTTTGGGCTTCCGTGGCTCTGTCTTTGACTGGTTCTCCTCCTACCTCTCTGACCGCTCCTTTAATGTCTCCCTCCCCGAGTCGACCTCCCCCTCCCTTCCCCTCTCGGTTGGGGTTCCCCAAGGTTCTGTCCTTGGCCCTCTCCTCTTCTCTATCTACACCCGGTCCCTTGGTGAAATTATTGCCTCCCACGGGTTCCAATACCATCTCTATGCTGATGACACCCAACTCTATCTCTCTACCCCCTCTCTCTCCTCCTCTGTCCGCTCACGCCTCGTCGACTGCCTCTCTGATATCTCCGCCTGGATGTCCCGACGCCAACTCAAACTGAACATGGCCAAGACTGAACTCCTCATTTTTCCTCCATCCCCCTCCTCTCCCTCTGACCTGACCGTCTGCATTGATGGGGTCACCATCCGTCCTGTTCTCCGTGCCCGCAGCTTGGGCTTCATTTTTGACACGCACCTCTCCTTTAAACCTTACATTGACTCTGTGGCCAAATCCTGCCGATTCGCTCTCCTCAACATTGCCCGCATTCGCCCCTTTCTATCTGTCTCCTCGGCCAAAATCCTTGTTCATGCCATGGTTATCTCTCGCCTCGACTACTGCAACCTCCTCCTTGCTGGCCTCCCTCGCTCCCACCTGTCCCCCCTTGTGGCGATCCAAAACTCTGCCGCCAAGGTCATTCACTCTGCCCGTCGCTTCGACCATGTGACGCCTCTCCTCCTCTCCCTTCACTGGCTCCCCCTTCCTGAACGTATCCTGTTCAAACTCCTGGTTTTCACGTTCAAATCGCTCCATGACCAAGCTCCCCCTTACCTCTCGGACCTAATCGCCCTACGCGCTCCTGCGCGCGCTCTCCGCTCTTCCGCTGTCCCCTCCCTCGCTCTCCCTCGCTTCTCCTGCTCGCCCAACCGCCTTCGTCCCTTCTCCCTCGCTGCCCCGCATGCCTGGAACTCCCTCCCTGCCGACATCCGCCTCGCCTCCTCCCTCCGCTCCTTCAAATCCCTCCTCAAGACCCACCTTTTCCATGCTGCCTTTCCCAATGCCCTCTAGTCTTTCCCCTTGCTCTTACTGTCAGCCCTCCTCTGCTGACTGCTGCTACCGACCACCTTGTAACCAAGCCAAGTACACGCACCTGAGACTTCGCATCCGCCTGAATGTTTGTTTGTCTTCTCCCATGTCTCTCCCGCTGTCCCCTCTCCTTGTCTCCCCCTCCTTGTCTTTTAGATTGTAAGCCACAGGTAGGGACCGCAGCTGATTATATGTTCTGTACAGCGCCAGGTCGTTACTGGCGCTTTATAAATGTTTAATAATAATAATAATAATAATAATATAGTGACCTTTCTACTGAACTCTTGACCAGATACTGGGAAATCAGCCTGTATACTAGAATAGCAGATATAATCAAGGCTGTTAAAGAAATTAACAGTTTCTGTTGACTAAAGTCAGGATACATGACTCCCTGGCAAGGCAGGAAGAGGCCTTTGTTTGCTTGGAGTTTACTCATTGTTAATCCTATCTTAGACAATAGCAACCTGTTTAGTATGTATCAACAGGCTTCTTACTATGTATTTTGAGAAAAACCCCTCCCTGTCAGCAGTTTTGACCTGATGTCATTTTTAGCTGACCTCCAAGCATCTTTCATTCTATAAGAAGGGAGAGGTGAAATGGATTTTTCAGAAAGCTTCCTTTCCTGAAGCTTCTCTCACTTTTTTCATCTGGCAGAATGGGGAAAGGACTGGGTAATATGTTATATCCTGTATGATGCATTGAGTAAACCATAGCAATAATACTTAGAGCATAGGTTGTATCTTATAGATGCTAAGATCTTTGAACTTATAGTAAGAGCTGTTCTCTGAACAGAAATGTCTTTCTAAGTCATGTACATTTAACTGACACTGTTTCGTTTGTACTATGTCTTTATTTGAACTTAAGTGAACTATTGCTTCATATTTTTATAATATTCTTAGTCTCATAGCCTCATTTATATAAATGAATTGGTCTTTACAATACATTGCTGAGCAGGCAGGCTTATTAGCAAAGTGTAAACTTGAATTCCACCTATTGGAAAAGAGCGCCCTATGTCCAGACCAGGTCATGTCAGGCCTGGACCACTAAGCGCAAATTCCTTTTGGGGAAACTGAGGCACAACGCGACCATGGCTGTGCCTCATTGGGCAGCGTGGCTGTCTCTCACGGCAGGGGGTTGGGGCACTGGGAGCAGGCGGGACTGGCTGCCCTCACGTTTGCAGTGTTCCTGACCTGACCTGGCTTGTGCCACCTGCGATTTTCCACCCCAGGGTGGCCCAGGAAGTGGTCCCACCGGTTGTGCGGCTGGTTTTACCCTCAGAAAGACACAGGAGTTTGTAGCCCAGGCATGGGGAAGCTTTTCCCTCCCAGGGGGGGTGAGGAGTGTTTAAGGCAGCGGTGGGGAACCTCTTCTGTCCTGGGGGCCACACTGAAAATTAGCACAAGCTCCAAGGGCCACGTACAGGTTGGGGGGCGGGATGCTGAACAGGTGGGAGGGTCCACTCCAGATCATAGATCTGTGTTGTGGATCTGTCCCCGATCCTTGTGCACATGCCCTCCTCTCTGCCCCCTCATCCTGAGCTCAGCTGGTCAGGGCTTGGGGGTAGGGGCCGGAAATGGGGCACATAAAGACTTGCAGAGGGGCCGCATTTGGCCCCCGGGCGTGAGGTTCTCCGCCCCTGGTTTAAGGGGTGCGCATTCAGGAAGAAGAGGATCCAAATCATGGATCTGTCCCCTATCTCTGAGTGCCTGCCCTCATCTCTGCTCTCTTCCCATGAGCTCAATATCTCCGTTCTTGGGGGTAGGAGCCAAGCAAGCGCATTCCCCTTCCACCCAACGGTTACCATTTGGGGTGTCTGAAAACACCCCAAATCTAAGGACAGAAACGGGGCCCCTTAAAACCTAGCTGTGGGCAGCATTCAGCCCTGATGCAGACCCGGCAGTCAATTGAAAGCATGTCCCAAAGAATGTGGGAGCCAGGTATAAACTGCTGCTCCCACCCCAGAGGCATCTGCATCTCAATGCTGGGTGGGGATCCCGGAGGCATTTGCTAGGTCCACTTTGCTTCCACATGAGATTTCCATCTGACGGAAATCACGCCCTCTGCTAGGATCAAGGTCTCGGGAAGCAGGGGGGTGGCTCTGAAAAAGGGGAACTCCAAGGTGCCTGAGCTCAGCACCAGGCCTCACATCCCAGCAGAGCAGGGGCACAACAGAGAGCAGCCTCAAATCATCGCTCCAGACCCCTCGGGTAAGAGCTAGATTGGGGGTGGGGAAACTTTAAGGAGTGCACTCAGAAAGAGGCGAGTTCAGATCATGGACCTGCCCTCATCCTGCTCCCTTACTATGAGCTCAGTCTATCTGCATCTCAATGCTGGGGGTAGGAACTGGATCCAGGGGCCAAATCCAGGAGCTGGGAACGGGCCACATGAAAATGAGTTGTCAGCCACATTTGGCTCCCAGGCCCGAGGATCCCCACCTTTGATCTACTGGGGCAAGAGGGTTGGGGGGTTAGAGAATGGGATCCAGAGGGTTTTCCCTCTAGGGGACACCAGCTCACCGCCAAGAATAATGGGATATGAATCCTTGACTGCCAACCACCTGCTCTAACCCACTAGCCTCCACTCCCCTCCCAGAGAACCCAGGAGTCCTGGATCCCAGCCCCCCTGCTCTAACCCACTAGCCCCCACTCCCCTCCCAGAGAACCCAGGAGTCCTGGCTCCCAG
>QEPC01005212.1:451316-462965 GCA_003113815.1 Sphenodon punctatus
GCTGCAGAGGGAGGAGTGGGGTGAGGGGGCTCACTAGGGGGCGTTGGGCTGCAGAGGGAGGAGTGGGGTGAGGGGGCTCACTAGGGGGCACTGTGTTTGTATCCAGAAAGCTGGGGCAGCGAGATTGATCCGTGTGTAATTCTATCCCGCGCCCCTTTCGGCAGCTCTGCCTGGGATCTGTCCCAGCAGGAATTTGACAAAGGCGCTTGTGTGTCCAAGCAGTCACAGCTGGCACCGCCTGACGTTTGTGAGTGGCACACGCCGACACATGCCCCTCCCGCGCGCGCGCACACACACACACACACACACACACACACAGGGGCAGCGTCTCTTTCTCTCTCCCACGCACCCCCACCCCCTCACAACCTGCTTCCCCCTTAGCATTTGTGGGGGTCCGTGTCCGTGTCCGGCTCTGGAGCCAGGAACCATTTTAAAAGGTACACGGACACTCTCTTGTCCTGTTCTAGAGTAGCCGTATCAGACCCTAACCTCTAATCCCTCCAGTGCGCAAGCATAAACCTAGAACCGTTCCAGAGCAGAGCTCTAGATTAGGGAGTGGGAACCTAGGCAGAAACTCTCGGTCTAGATTTGGCCCTTCGTCGCCCCCGGGGCGGTGACGGCTTCCTTGCTGCCCCCCTCCCTGTTTCAAATGGGGCGGGACGGGGCTGGGGATCGGGGTTTATTGGCCCCGTCTCCCCCCGTTGCTAGAAGTTGCTCCCGGGGGCCGTGGCGTTCGCCCACGGGGAAGGGGGACAGCGGCTGCCGGAGAGTTAAGTTACCCGGCCAGGGCTGCCAGGCAACCTTGGCCGGGTTGTGCATGAAAAGCGCGTGGCGTGATTGGCGCACCGACCGGAGACGGCGGTGCTGTTCTTTGTGTCGCCACAGTCGGGAGCCCGCGCTCCGTTGGCGCAGCCCGCTCCTCCTCAGTCTCCGCAGGCGTCCGGGCCCAGCTTTCTGCCCCTAGTGCCCCTTAGGCCCTTTGCTAGGACCGGGAAGGCAGCTATGGGGGCAAAGAAGAAAGCGGCCAAAAACCAGCCGCGCCCCCGACGGGACATCCGGCGGCCCCCGCATCCGACTCAGGCACTGGGGACGGAGGTCCAGGAGGCCTCCGGGCAGGCGGGGGAAGGTTGGTTATTATCGGGGGGGGGAGCAGGCCCAAGGACTTCTGCTGAGCCCTCACTGCGGGAACGATTGGCAGGCTGTGGGGCCCTGCTCCGGACCATGGCTGCAGCTGGCGGGGGAGGTTACCAACCCGACCTGATGGCATCACAGGGGAGCGGTGGGTTGCCCCCGTCACAGAGTGAGGCAAGGGGCCAGGAGGCTCCGCCACGTCCGAGGAGGGGGGGCAGCGAGTCATCCCCCCGGCACGGTTCTTAAAAGACCCCCCAGCACCGAGGCGTTCGAGAGTGGCCCCCCAGGTCAGTCGGGCCGGGTTGGCCCCCACCGGCCATTCACTGTGAGCGGCCACACAGCTGGGCTAGAGACACCACTCGGACCCTTGCAAATGCTGTTGCCGCCCCCCCTGCCGCCTTCGGGGAGAGGAGTGGGCATGGCAGGGACCGATAGGCGTGAGTGCCGTCAGCCTCCGGGACCAGGGGTCCCCGCGGAGGACAAAGACCATGAGCTACCATGCTGGATCAAGGTTTTGGAACGAGCAATTCAGGGCACGGCAGAACAACAAGCAACCCGCGCACCAGCCCCGGCGGTGTCTGCAGCTTGGGGAAACCGAGGTGCGCCAAGCGGGATAGGAGCGGCGGGGCTCGCGGCTCTGGCGCAGACAGGCTGGGAAGGATTCCTTCGCGGATGGGGACGGGGCCCTTCGGGGTCTCAACCACCGACCCCTCCCACAGCCTTCACCTCCGGCCACCAAGGGGTAGGCGGCGGTTCCCAAGGGAGTGCAGTAGCAGAATCTCCCACCCAACCGTTGTGGTGGAATGGTTCACGGGTGCTGGCGGTCCGGTCCGGTGTGGCTGCCCCGGGTGGTCTCCTTCCAATGCCTTCAGCGCTCCCGCTGCAGACAGGCCAGGCGCTCCAGGTGTGGGCAGCCCCTGCCCCCCCTGTGGCCACGACCTCCCATGGCGGCCCCACCCAGGGGTCACCGGCGCTCCCTCTGCACGTGGGTCAGGCACCCCAGGTGTGGATGGCTTCGGGCCCCACAGCAACAACGGCGCCCCCTCCGGCGGGAGACATGGGAAGGTGACTGCTCCCGGGGGTAGGTTATGCGTCGGTGTCGTCCCCCATTGGGGCACACTTGCTACCGGCCACGTGGGGGAAAATATGGAAGGGCGAATTTGTGGATTTATTTGCCCTGTTGTTTAGGGACCTGCTGGTACACCCAGCGGACCCGGAGGACAAGAAGGAAAAGGAGCGCTTTAAGCGCCCTAAGGCCGATAGGAATTGGTCCAATTGGACCGCGGCCTTTGCCATCTACCACGGGGTGGTGATCCAGGCCTTCCCCGCCAGATCTGCGGATCTCCTTAGGTACGTGGACATTGTCCGCCGGGCGTACGAGTCAGGGCCCCTGGGGGCCTGGCTCCGTTACCACGAGGAGTTCCGGCATCGGGTAGCATTCACTCCAGGCACCAGATGGGATACCCAGGCACCCGACCTATGGTTGGATTGCATGGTGGATGGAGCCATTGCACCTAGATCCGACAGCGGCCACCTTCTGGCGAGAGGCGGCGTTGCTCCCACCAGTGACCTTTTTCGTGGCGAAACTCGACGGGCAGCGGGGAATCTGGCGGGACAATGCTGGGAGTTTGCGCGGGCAGGAAAGTGCTCCCGTCCGGCATGTAGATTCTGGCATTCCTGCCCCAACTGTGCTGGTCACAACGCTGCAGTGTGTCCCAAAGTCAGGCCTGGCCCCCTCCAGGACCACCTGGCCGAGGGGGGCAGGGCGGGGCAGGGCAGCCACCCCCGGCAAAGGGCCCCAACACCAATTAAGGTGGAGTGGCTGGCGGCAGCCCTCGTATCCAACCCGGAGCGGGCAGAGGTAGCCTATAGAGTTGATGGTTTCCGGGTGGGGTTCCGTATACCAGTGGGGGAGGTGCAGCCTCATAGAGCCCAACTTAAAATCAGTGTTGGGAATGGAGTATGTGGTAAGGGAAAAAACTGGCAAGGAGCGAGCAGAGGGTAGGATAGCTGACCCATTCTCTTCTCCCCCTTTCCCTAACTTGAAAGTGTCCCCACTAGGGGTGGTCCCCAAGAAGGCCCCGGGTGAGTCCAGGTTGATTCATCAACTATCTTACCCAAAACGACGCCATCCCCAAAGAGCTAGCAATGGTCAGGTATGCATCCTCTGACTGGGCAGTCGCTTTAGTGAAGAGCCAGGGTTCAGGGGCCCTTCTGGCGAAGTGCGATGTCAAGTCTGCTTTCCGCCTTCTCCCAGTTCACCCAGATAGCGTCCACCTCCTCGGCTTCCACTTCCAGGGCCAGTTCTATTTTGATAAGGCCATGCCCATGGGCTGCTCGATTTCATGTTCGGCTTTCAAACGCTTCAGTTCTTTGGTTGAATGGGTGGTCCGGCAGCACACCGATGGGGGAGAGATCACCAAATATTTGGACGATTTCTTGTTCATCGGAGGCGCGAGTACCAACGAGTGCAAAAGGTTGATGGAGTCATTCCAGGAGGTGGCGACTAGTTTGGGCATCCCTCTAGCCCCGGAGAAATCGGTGGGGCTGGCCACGGTGCTGCAGTACTTAGAGACAGAACTGAATACGGTGGCGGGGGGGTCCCGGCTCCCGAAGGACAAACTGGAGGAGATTAGATCTCAAATTGGGTGGTGTTTGGCGGCTCGCAAGGTTACTGTGCGGCAGCTCCAGTCCCTGATAGGCAGCCTGAATTTCACCTGCAGGGTGGTGGCTCTGGGCAGAGTTTTTTTGTCACGTTTGTATGCTAAGCTAGCAGGTGCTCTCCAGCCCCACCATCATATACGGGTTACCCGGGACATGAGGGAGGATTTGCAGACGTGGGCTTCGTTTCTTGCCAATTTCAATGGAGTGAGCTTATGGAGAGAGAGGTTCCTGGTGGAAGCCGAGCTCCAGGTTCACTCCGACGCGGCTGGGGGAATGGGATTTGGGGTGGTTTTTAGGGGCAGATGGTGCAGGACCCCGTGGCCCCCGGCATGGATGGAGGATGGGATTACTAGAGACCTGACCTTCCTTGAGCTCTATCCCATTGTCTTGGCAGCACACCTGTGGCACGGAGGAGTTCGCGAGCCACATGGTCCTTTTCTGGTGTGACAATGAGGCGGTGGTGCACATCATCAATGCCCAGTCATCGAGCTCACCAAAGGTCATGGGGCTAGTTAGGGCATTTGTGCTCACCTATTTACTGTTCCAAGCCAAGCACATGCCAGGTGGCTGATGCCCTCTCTCGCTTCCAGTTTCGCTTGCTCGCACCTGGAGCCAGACCAGACCCAGAGCCCTTACCCCAGTGGGCATGGACCCCTGGATGTTAGAGTTGTTCCACACTGTCCAGGGATCCCTGGCACCCCGTACCAGGGCTGCATACGGAAGGGCGTTCACTGAATTCCAGGGCTACCGATCGTCCCAGGGCTGGAATCTGGGCTTTCCCATCCATCCTGGAGCCCCAGATGCTTCAGTTCCTGCTTGATCTAAAGCATGGCGGGGCGGCAGTGGGCACTATTGCGATTAGGTTAGCGGTGTTAGCATTTATGAGTCGGCTCGCTGGCCACCCACCAATGGATAGGGGATTGTTTGCGAGAAGGCTGCTGGACTCATGGGCTAGAGAAAGGGTTACCCCCCCCAATTAAAGGAAGCCGCCCGTAACCCTGCAGCTGCTGGCTGATCTGTGTGAAACCCTGCCCCACATCTGCTCATCCGAGAGCCAGGCCAGGTTGTTCTCCACAGTATTCTTGGTTGCCTTCTTTGGGGCTTTCAGAATTAGCGAGGTGGTGGCTGACTCTTCCAGCGATGAGCCTGGGAGGGCACTGGCCATCGAGGACATCAGGCTTGGGGAGCGGGAGGTAGGACGTCAGGCTAGGGGAGCGGGAGGTAGGACGTCAGGCTAGGGGAGAGGGAGGGAGGATGTCAGGCTTGGGGAGCGGGAGGTAGGACGTCAGGCTTGGGGAGCGGGAGGTAGGACGTCAGGCTAGGGGAGCGGGAGGTAGGACGTCAGGCTAGGGGAGCGGGAGGTAGGACGTCAGGCTAGGGGAGCGGGAGGTAGGACGTCAGGCTAGGGGAGCGGGAGGTAGGACGTCAGGCTAGGGGAGCGGGAGGTAGGACGTCAGGCTAGGGGAGCGGGAGGTAGGACGTCAGGCTAGGGGAGCGGGAGGTAGGACGTCAGGCTAGGGGAGCGGGAGGTAGGACGTCAGGCTAGGGGAGCGGGAGGTAGGACGTCAGGCTAGGGGAGCGGGAGGTAGGACGTCAGGCTAGGGGAGCGGGAGGTAGGACGTCAGGCTAGGGGAGCGGGAGGTAGGACGTCAGGCTAGGGGAGCGGGAGGTAGGACGTCAGGCTAGGGGAGCGGGAGGTAGGACGTCAGGCTAGGGGAGCGGGAGGTAGGACGTCAGGCTAGGGGAGCGGGAGGTAGGACGTCAGGCTAGGGGAGCGGGAGGTAGGACGTCAGGCTAGGGGAGCGGGAGGTAGGACGTCAGGCTAGGGGAGCGGGAGGTAGGACGTCAGGCTTGGGGAGCGGGAGGTAGGACGTCAGGCTTGGGGAGCGGGAGGTAGTCCTGTGCCTGCGCCCCTCCAAAACGGATCGGAGAGCTAGGGGTTGCACGGTCAGGCTCGCCCAGGCAGGTTACCCAGGGTTGTGTCCAGTACGGGCGCTCGTGCAGTATCCGGCGGTGCACCCTCCGAGGCCAGGCTTGCTTTTTTGCCATGCAGACGGGAGGTTCGTCACCACATATCAGCTGATGTCGGTAACGCGTTCAGCACTTTCGGCCCTTAACATACCGGCAGGGCTGTCCGGAACCCACTCATTTAGAATAGGGGCGGCCGGTTTCGCTGCAACAGCAGGCATGCAAGAGCAAGAAATCAAGGCCATAGGCAGGTGGCGGTCCCGGTGTACCGGGCCTATGTCAGGGCCCCGCTACCCGTGACCCAACAGTAGCGATTTGTTTATCTCCACCTGGTCCCTCCCATCACCTAAGGAGCCTGGTATGGAGCGTGGGCCACAGCCTGGTTCGCTGGGCAGGCAAACCGGAATCGTGCTGGGGAACGCAGCTGGGACGGTCGACTTCTGCGCCGATTCGCTGGATGGGCTGCGCAGGCCTGCGGTGGCGGCAGTTGCTCCCCACGTCGAGGAGGGAGAGTGATAGTCTAGTGATACACCTCAGGGAGAATGACTTGGTGCAAGTGAAGGGAGTCCAGATGTTGGGAGGCATCAGGAACGACATCTGGGCGGTGAAGCCAATGTTTCCCGGGCTGCAGTTAGTGTGGACAGATCTGGCAGAGCGGGTGTCGCCGGGCGGCGGGGTCCCGCCGAGAGAGATAGACAAGACCAGGAGAACCATTAACCGGGAGATAGGGAGGTGGTTGCGGGGACTGGGTGGTGCTACTATTGGCCACCATGCCCATATCACACCGGAAACCGGAATTGTTCAGGCAGGACGGGGTTCACCTTTCCCCAGCTGGAAATGAGTGGTATCTGCTGGCATTGAAAGAAAGGGCAACGGAGGTTTCGGGGTCTGGAATTTAGGTGGGGGGTGGGCCCGTCCGGCAGGGACCGGAGGACCCTTAGTAGCAGGGGTCCGGCACTGAGTTTGTGGTAGGAGCTAATTAGAATGAGGCATCGCCATAAGAGATGGGGTACGGCTGGTGGAGTCCACTCCCTGGCAGAAGTGATTGCGAGGGCAGTAGGGACATGTCCTGTCCCCAGCGCGAGGGCGCGACCCTCCTTACTCCGGTCTGAAAAGGGGCCTTGCCCCCCTCCCAATAGCCCGCTGCGAGGGAGGGGGAGGCGTTTTGAACAAGTTAAGAGGAATGGTATATTCGGCCAATCACTGAGTTCAGAGTCATTGCTAGGGGAGGGGCTGGACCCAAATCACCGCGTGATTGCCGCCCACCCATTCCAATCCGAAGTTAATTACAATCTGATTAAAGACTGTGGCCATTTAAAATCCATTTAATGTGTCCTGTCTCATTTGGGGGGTGCGTCGGCAAGTACCTCCTTAAAATGTAAGCGAGCTTACCCTAATCTAGAACGCCCCTCTGCTAGAACAGAACTCTGCAACTAGGCTAGCGGCACCCTAGGAGCACTCTATACAAATGTAAATGCACCTCCGAAATGTTCTAGAGAAGCCATCTGGAACCATAGGATTCTCAAACCATTTCAGAGCCGCAGTGAACAGTCAGGAGAACAGCGTACTTGAATCCCAAAATCCTCAGTCTAGAAAAATCCTTTGGAAAGCTAAACTTGTCCCCCAATTTGGAGTGCTGATCTAGTACCCAAGTAGAATCAGTAAACTTCACACTATAAAAGTGAACAGATTTCCATTTCAATCTAGAGCAGGAGGCAGAAAAAACCTCCTGGTCTTGCCCTAGTGCTAGATCAGGGCGCAAGAACCAGGAAATCCTTGCTCCAGAAATATAAATGCATTCTCTGCCAATTGAAAGCACCGAACTGGAACAAGAAAATGCTGGGGCCTGCTCAGGAGTCTAGAGCAAAGCAATCCTTCCTCACCAGCAACAAATGTAAACAGCCCCTCCCCCCTGAAATGGTGTTTCACATGACGACTCTGGATTTACCCCAGAAAAGCTGAGATGAGAATCTGGCCCTGACCCCATTGAAGCAAGCGGGTTCCAGTGCAATGACCTAGGTCAGGAAAACTATCCCTCTTATGCTAAAGGGCTCTAGAACAAGAAAACAATTACTCTAGCCAGAGCAGTGACCTGGAACCGCAAGGCCTCTCGGTCTAGAACTGGGAACACCTCACTCTAATGTAATAGCTCCAATCCAGAGAAGCCACCTTGGACCCCAAAAGGCAATCCACCCGTCCTTCAGAAGGAGTCTAGAACCATTCCGATGCGATAATCTAGGCCAGCAACAGCCAGGAGAGCAGCACTCTCCAATTCAGAAACCCTGACTCCTGGGGCACCTTCTACAAGTGTAAGAAACCACCATCTAGAGCGCCGTCTCCCGTAAAGGAGGGGATTCTAGAAACAAGAATTCCTTGCTCAGAAACACTTGTTGAATACTCCCCTCCCCATTCCAGAGCAGTGAGCTAGACCAGTAAAGCACGCATCCATCCATCCCTACCTCTGTCCATCCATGTCACAAAGTGGGGGATGGGGCCACTTGACCTAGGACCGTGCTCTAGAACACCGGCACACCCATCACCCATGTTCCAGAGCGGTCACTCTCAGGAACTGTGGCTCTGATTGGCTCACGGACAGTCTCCCTCAACCAATCTAAGCAGAGGCTGTGCAACTACACAGCCTGTGGTTGGAGGGATTGGGGATGACCCTGTCAGCTCTCTGAAGCTAAGCAGAGTTGGGCGGGCCGGGGGAGTAACTGGATAAGAGACAGGGGAGAATAGGGGGTTCCAATCTGAAATGGGGGGGGGCATTTCCGGCTCCAATTTGGGACTGGCCCGTTTGGCCGGGTGGGGAAGTTGGGAGAATGGGGGCTGGGGCCCGTTCCTTGGGGGGAGGGCTGACTGGGAGGGGGCAAGCAGCATGTGTAAATACCTACAAATATTTCTTGTTCTCGTAGACGTCGTGCAGTTTGAGGACGTGCGGGTGCTCGATCAGCTTCAGAATCGCGATTTCCCGCTCCACCTGCCAAGACAGAAGGAGGGATAAGGGTTCTGGGAGGGGCTTGGGCCAGTGGGTTAGAACAGGGGGCTGGGGGTGGAGTCCAGTGGGGGAGCTCAGGGGGGAGAGGGTCTGTGTATTTCTGGCCTAAGCCGTCAATCTGTTTGGAGCTCACACCGAACCACTCAGTTCTCTCCTGGGGCAAGCCTTGCTTCCCGCGCGGAACCATTGCATGGGGCCTCCTGTCCCCCGTGCCCATGTTCCTGTCCCTGGGCGCTCCAGAGCATGACGCTGGGTCTCTGCCCTGCTGGAGGAAGCCAGGGTCCCACCCTTTGCCTGCGCTTCCAGATTCGACAAGAGTCTTCAGAAGCTTTGCCCCCTTTCACTGCGGGGAGCTGCAATTGCTCTTGGCCAGAATGGAGACAATTTCTGCCACTCTTTCCATGGTCCAAGTCCCAGCCTCCTCCTCCATCACCTGAGCCCCCCAACCCTAGTCCCCACCCTCCCTGGTCCCACTCACCTTCATCAGCACCGACTCAGAGAGCTTTTCCCGGTTAACAATCTTGATTGCTACTTTCTGCCCTGTGATGCAATGCACCCCAAGTTTCACCAGCCCTGGGGAGAGAACATAAGAACATAGTCAGTGCCAGACTGGGTCAGACCAATAGTCCATCTGGCCCAGCATCCTGTCTCCGACAGTGGCCAGTCACGGTGGCTTGGGAGACGCCCCCAACAGGTCACAATGGGGGATCCATTCCCTGTTGTTTCCCCCCAGCTCCCGTCATGTTCCCTGATCCTGTCTGGCTAATAGCTGCTAATGGACCGATCTTCCAGAAACTTGTCCAGACCTCTTTTAAACTCAGCTCTAGTACTGGCCCTTACCACAGCCTCTGGCAGTAGATTCCACAACCCAATTATACGCTGAGTGAAAAAATATTTTCTTTTATTTGTTTTAAACTTGCCACCCATGAGTTTCATGGAGTGTCCCCTAGTTCTAGTACTAGCTGAGAGGGTAAATAACTGCTCCTTGTTTATTAGTTCCACACCACTCATGATTTTATAGACCTCTATCATATCTCCTCTCAGTCGTCTCTTCTCCAAACTGAAGAGCCCCAACCTACCAAGCCTCTCCTCATACGGGAGCCCTTCCATGCCCTTGATCATTTTTGTTGCCCTTCTCTGTACCTTTTCTAGTTCAGCTATGTCTTTTTTGAGATGGGGCGACCAGAACTGCACACAATATTCGAGGTGCGGTCGCACCATTGATTTGTATAGAGGCATTATGACATCCTCAGTTTTATTCTCTATCCCCTTCCGAATAATTCCTAACATTCTGTTTGCTTTTTTGACTGCTGCTGCGCACTGCGCTGTGGATTTCATTGTATTGTCCACAACCACCCCCAGATCCTTTTCCTGAGTGGTAACTCCTAGCTTAGTACCCAGCATTGTGTACGCATAGTTTGGATTATTTTTCCCTACGTGCATCACTTTGCACTTGTCCACATTAAATCTCATTTGCCATTTAGATGCCCAGGCACCCAGTGTCGTAAGATCCCGTTGCAGTTCTTCACAGTCTGCTCGTGTTTTAACTACCTGGAATAACTTGGTGTCGAGAGAGAGAGGGAACAATGGGTTAGAGAGAGAGAGCCCCTTGCTGAGCCCCCCTGCCCCACTCCCTGCAGCACAGCACACCCCACTCCCTGTGGCACTGCACAGCGCCTCCTAATGAGACCCTGGCCCTACAGCTCAGTGCCCTCCACAGAGCCCCCCTGCCCCACTCCCTTTGTTCCAGAGCCCCCTACTGAACCCCTCCACCCCACTCCATCTGGCACAGCGTCCCCTACTGAGCTCCTGCCCCACTTCCTTCAGCAAAGTACCTCCTTCTGAGCCTCCCACCTCAGTCTATGGGGCACAGCACCCGCTACTGAGCCCTTGTCTCACTGACCTAGCCCCACCCCTGAGGCAGCTAGATCCCAGCCCGGCCCCTGGTGAGGAGGGATCCCTACAAGGAAAGGTTTTGCTGAGATGTCCCAGGCGTAAAATTCAGTGTTCGGTGGCATTTGTTAGAATGGTTTGTTTTTGCTTGTTCTAATCTGCAGTTTCATTCACTGAAAGCATTGATTTTACAGAGAGAGACACCAGGCAAAGAGATTGGGGGGGGGGGGGGCAGCTCCCCGCCTCTCAAGGTACGGCCAGATTGGGATTGTACCAACAAAGCTCTCACCTTCACAGGACTTTATCAACTGAGACTGAGCCCCCCATTTTGCTGGGAGCTACATAAACCCCCCCCAACTGAGACTGAGCCCCCCATTTTGCTGGGAGCTACATAAACCCCCCCAACTGAGACTGAGCCCCCCATTTTGCTGGGAACTGTATAGACCCCCCCAACTGAGACTGAGCCCCCCCCCCCATTTTGCTGGGAGCTGCACAGACGCCCCTGACAAAGCCTGGGAACACCATTGTGCAGGATGCTGCTGCGTAGACTCCCCACCCCGGCTAATATCAGGGCCCGGTAGAAGAGACCTCCCCCACTCACACACGGCAGCTCCTTAAAGCCCCACAGAACAGACCCCTCCCAGCCCCATGGAACAGGCACCCCCTCTGCTCCATAGAGCCCTATAGGAGAGACATCCTTTAGCTTCACAGAGCTCCGTAGGACAGAAACCCCAAATTCTGTAGCACCCCATAGAACAGACACCCCAACTCCACAGAGCCCCACAGAACAGAGATACCCCCAGCCCATAGAACCATAGAGCCCCATAGAACAGACCCCTCAGCTCCATACAGCCCCATAGAACAGACTCCCCAGCTCCATACAGCCCCATAGAACAGACTCCCCAGCTCCATAGGGCCCCATAGAACAGACTCCCCTGCTCCATACAGCCCCATAGAACAGACTCCCCAGCTCCATACAGCCCCATAGAACAGAC
>QEPC01005212.1:482836-497238 GCA_003113815.1 Sphenodon punctatus
GGGGGGGGGGAGTGGGTTAGAGCAGGGGGAGGTGCTCCTTCCCTCGGCAAAGGGATCTCAGCACTATGGACACAGACTGCAGGGACGGAAGGGATTATCCTATAGCAGCAGGTTAGAGCGCTCCTGCGCCTTCTCTTCCCTCATAACTAATGTCCATCTCCCCACTCCCCTCCCAGAGAACCCAGGAGTCCTGGCTCCGAGCCCCTCCCCCCTCTAACCCACTAGCCCCCCCTCCCCTACCAGAGAACCCAGGAGTCCTGGCTCCCAGACCCTCAACCCCCACTCTAACTGAGCAGGTTAGAGCGCTCCTGCGCCTTCTCTTCCCTCATAACTAATGTCCATCCCCCCCCTCCCCTCCCACAGAACCCAGGAGTCCTGGCTCCGAGCCCCTCGTAGATAATAAAGTCTGTGCACGTAGATGGATTATACGTATAACAAATATATGTATGTCTTATGTACGTCTCCCACTGCCCTCTCATAGAGAAGAGAATGGGTATCTGTATGTAGCATTGACGTGTAGCATCTACATAGAATAAACTCTCCACTATATCCTAGTCACGGATACCCCTTCTCTTCTATACGAAGAGAGAAGAGAGAGACGTACATTTTAGCGTGTAAAACCCACTGGGGCAGGGACCTGTCTCTAATAATAACAATTTGTAAAAGTGCCAGATACACGGCTGGTGTGTATATCAAAAATTAATAATAATATTTAATAATGTATATAAAATGTATGTACGTTTGTGATACGTCTAATCCACACCCAGCCTGGTATTATTTTAAAACCTCACTCTCTCTGTTGCATAACGTGGACAGGTCAAAACAGCATCACGTAAACATGACCCAACGCGGTTTCAAAATCTAAACTCAGGAATGAGCTAGAATGCACGCTTCAGTTTTCTATGGCACCTCTCCCCTTCCAGCAAGCGATCTCAAAGAGAAGGCTGGCCGCCACATTCTGCACCGACGGCAGCTTCCGACCAGTCATCGCGGGCAGCCCCGCGCAGAGTGCGTTGCTCCAGTCTAGCCTGGAGTTTATGAAGGCCCAGTGCCAGGCCCAGGACGAAATCCTCACTGACATGGGTCCAGGAATCCAATAGCATCAAGATGAGCCTGAAGCTGCCATTCAATAACCTTCTCTAAAAAGGGAAGATTAGAGACAGGACCATCGCTGGCCGGGGAGTCGACATGGCTGACAGATGGTTTCTTCAGCAGGGTCGGACGACCGCAGTTTTGAGGCCATCAGGCACAATGGACACCTGCCCTATATTCCACCCCATCCTTTATTCCTCTGTTTTGCTCTGTTTCTTCAGACGTAGCAGCCATTTGTTTTATCCTAACACTGTCTAGTTACAGGTCACTTTTAGTGATTTACTCTCAGTAGCCACTGCATTGTTGTATTTCCCCTTTTGTACGTTCTCCTCTTCCTCTCCCCTCCCTCTGAGTTCAGTGGGCAATCCCCTCGCCCCCGCGTGGTATAGACCTCTGCTTTGCCTTGGCTTCTTCATTTTGTAACCCCAGACCTGCCAGAGGACGCTGTGAGCTCCGAAAGCTCGTATACCTCCACCCACTGGAGCTGGTGCAATAAAGAGAGCACTTTACGACTTTGTTTGGGACACGGCAAACCTGACTTTCTCTACACACCTGAAAGGAGGCATTGACAGCCCTGCCGGCAATGGCCCCAATGTCTCCCAGCTGGCTTTCACCAGCCAGGCCAGGCAAGGATCCAATTCACAACTGGTCGCCGACACCACTCCAAGCACAGCCTCTGTGTTGGAGTGAGACTAACTGAACTGATCTAAACAAACTGGACAGGACCGAGCCTCCATAGCCCCAAACTCTGCCCCTGCCCCCAAACTAGCAGCTTCCCGCGTCGAGCCAAATACGAGTGTCTTTATCTGCAAAGTAGGTGGCAAAGTTATCAAAGCGGGCAACTAACGGCTCGAACTCCGGGTGAAGAGAGCCAGGATTTAACAGGCTCTTCACCCCCTGGAAGAGCACTACTAAATGGTACGTTGCAGACGCCATGGTGGCAGAGAAGAAAGCTTCCTTCACCCCCACCGTCAAGGCAAAGTCCTTCAAAACCTGTCTATGCCACAGTCGAGTGGCCACCGGCACGCTAACCCTTCCGCTCTAGCATGATGATGTCACACAGAGCGATGCTGTCCGCACCCTCAGACACATTCATTGCCGGCCCAGGCCATGACTGTCGATCCGTGTTAATGTCACACATGCAGCAATAGCGTCACTCAGAGTCATGATATCACAGGGGCAGAAGATTGTTAGTGATGATGTCACTGAGAGTGATGATGTCATATTCAGCCCTGTCAGAATCCATCATCAGTCGGTGATGATGTCACATCCTTCACCGACATGGCATGCTCAGTACTGACATCGGGAGCTCTACTAATCAAGTTGCTGATTAATCACAATCATTGGGCATTTGTACACGCGCATTAAAGTTCCGGATTTTTCAATCTTCTGGGTTTACAAGTCCACAAGTAAGTTCCGGATGCATTTTTCACACACACACGCACACGCACACGCTGCCCTGAGGCAGTTCCTGGATGCGTTCTTCACACAAACACGGCCCTGAGGCAGCCTAAAGTAGCCGCAGCTGTAGCCGTGAGGGGCTGCCATGGAAACCAAGTGACCCCAGCTGCCTGGAGCAAAGCAGTTCACCAGGAGAACCTTTTCCACACAAACGTTCTGGGAGAAGTTTCACGCAGAGGTTCAAAGAGTCGAATGTTTAAGATCTGGGCGAGTGATTTAGACACACAGGAAGTTGAGGATGCAACAGCAAACCTGCGGGAGGAATGGGTGTGTGAAAACACCCAGTGACTCTCCTTCCATGAGTTACTGCTGCTCCTGCAGAGCGCTGCCCAGCCTGGGCAGGAGTAGACACAGTCAGTCTCAGCAGCGATGTGCGTTGCCAGGCACGTGCTTACGCTCGGCAAGACGCAGTCCCACATTAGCATAAGCGAGTCATTTATGTTTCCAGTTTTACCCTGCCCTTCCCAATAAGGCTCGGGGAGGTTTACAGGACACATGACAACACATAAAGCAACTAACCACCCACCCACCCACCCTCCATCAAACCCCACCCAACCCTGCCCCTGCCGGCCACCCAAGGGGAGGGAATTCCATCGTTGCGAGGCAGCCCCCGAGAACGCCGCTCTCCTTCACGGGCAGTTGGGCATCCTTGGCCGACCGCAGAGGCCACCACAGCACGCAAGGGAAGTGCCGTCTGTCCGGCACGGCCAGGGCCCGAGCCACTTAGGGCTTTACGGGTCTGGATCCCTGGGGAAACAACCCCCCAGTGACCCAAGAGAAGCCGGGACGCCGCATTCGGCATGAACTGCCGCTCCCCAACGGCCACCGAGGACCTTAGGCGCCAATGCAGGGCCCTGCAACATGTATTTTTCATACATGTTCCTTAATAATAGGCCTAGATGGCAACCCTAACTGGCCAGATATAGAACTTTTAGAGGACACTTATGAGAAATACAGGTTGCAGGGCAGCACTGGCTCCAATACAGCCCTGCAANGGGTCAGGGGGATTGAGGGGCAGTGACAGAGCTGGGGGAGCAGGGGCTGTGGGTGGGGATTGAGGGGCAGTGACAGAGCTGGGGGAGCAGGGACTGTGGGTCAGGGGGATTGAGGGGCAGTGGCAACAGGATGATTGTGCACTAATCTTTCCTTTCTCTTCCCAGTTCTCCTGGTCTCGGTGGCAGAATGTCTCGGTGCTAACCCCGGATGACAGTGGCCAGAATGACACTGACGAGGCTTTGGGCTGTGGCGAAAGTGCTGACTTCCAGTACGTTCTCTTCCCAGTGGTTTACAGCCTGGTCTTTGTGCTGGGCTTGGCCGGGAATCTCTCTGTGCTGGGCTACTTTGTCCGCACCAAGTCGGGCACCGCTCCGGCCAACGTCTTCCTGGCCAACCTGGCCACCATCGATCTGCTCTTTGTGCTGACGCTGCCCTTTCGCATCGCCTACCACGCCCTGCGCAATGACTGGATCTTTGGCGAGGCCGTCTGCAAGATCACCGGCTGCCTCTTCTTTGCCAACCTCTATGGGAGCTCGCTCTTCCTGGCCTGCATCTGCCTGGAGCGGTATGTGGCAGTGGTGCACCCACTGCGCTTCCTCCAGCTCCGCAAGCCGCGCTACCGGGTGGCCATTGCTGTCGCCGTCTGGGCGGTGCTGCTGGCTGCTGTGCTCTTCCTGGGGCTGCGCGGGCCCCTCACCAGCCAATTTGCTGACGGCAGGACCGCCTGTCTGGAGAACTTCTCCTCGGGCTCCTGGAAGGGCCGCATCTCGGGGGTCAGCATCTTTGCCGCCGTGGTCGGCTTTCTGCTGCCGCTGGCCCTGATCTGTGTCTGCTACCCGCTCATTGCTCACCAGCTGCTGGCAGCCCCGGGGAGGCAGCCAGGGTCCCAGGCTGTTCGCCGCAAGGCCCTACGCACCGTGCTGGTGGTTCTGGCGGTCTTCCTTGTCTGCTTCGCCCCCTACCATGTGGTGCAGCTGGTTCACACACTAGGGCGTGTTGGTGCCCTGGGTGGCTGCCCTCTCATCCACTTCACCTATGCGGCCCGCCGCGTCACCATGGCTCTCACCAGCCTCAACGCCTGCCTGGACCCCCTGGTCTATTACTGCGTCGCCGAGCGATTCGGCTGGAAGCCCTGGGGCTACTGCTGCCGCCAGGAGCAGTCAGCCAGAGGCAGCAGCGACCCGCCAGGGAGGAACGGAGCCTCTGCTGTGAGAAACACCACACAGATCACAGAGGGTTGAGCAATGCTGTGTCCCAGGGAACGGACTCCAGTCTCCCAGCTGGGGGCAGGACTGCGACACTGTCCAGGGTTCCAGGCTGCTGTGTACCAGAAGGCTCCAAAATGCTTCTCCCCTTTACTTCACAGCACTAGCATCGCCATCTCCCAGGCAGCAGAGAAACCTGGGCCTCGGAGTCATGGAGAAATCAGAGACATGGAGTCCAGAGAGCGCTCGGGGGAAAGAGGGACCCTTCTCTTGGGGTCTCTCTTCTGCTGTGTTAGATTGCAGGGAGCAACGCTGCTGGGTCTTGGCAGGGAACTGTGACTCCTGTACCCAGACCCCTTCGCTCGCAATGATCCAAACTAACTGACTGTGTCTCTCCCTCCAAGAGTGACCTTTCATGCATTGAGAACGCTCACAAGCACGTGTGTAAGAGAGCGCCACCTGGTGACACTTCCTATAATGGACTACATTGCACAATGTGCTCGTGTGTGCTCATGTGTGTGTGTGTGCTCGTGTGTGTACTACACACAAATATGCAATGCTGGTGTTTTTTAACTAGGGCTCTGCCCAGGGTCAAGTATTTGTGTTTATTTGTATCTGCTTGTGTTCACTGTATTTTCCCCATTGCCGTCAATGAACACACAATGAGCGCAGGCCTCTCCACGTGGGTTATTTCAGCACAGAAGTGCAGTCACAGGCCTATAAGAGCATTAAAATGAGGGTAAAACTGCTGCTAAGTCTGCTACCAATTTTGAAACAGGGCCACTGGTTTGGGGAAGGTGGGAAACAATGCTGGCTTGGTGAGGGGTTGTTCGTTGGATGTGGGGGGAAATCGGGCCTGGCTCTGGCTTAGGGTGACCAGAAATGCAAATTGTAGAGGCCACATATGAGAAACAAATTTCTGCTCCACAGGTAAGTTGCGCCAGAACTTTAGTTTTAAATACCTGCATCACAGGCTATACTGGGGCAGACTCAGGCTACTTTCAGACATGTCCCCCCCCCCCAATTTGGGCTGTGAGGGGGGGAATGCGCAGCCTGAAGATGTGTGGGATCGGCCGGTCTGAAAGGCCCACCCCACCCCCGGCGCGGCTTTGCCAGCAGAGATGCGCATGGGTACAGAGCTTGATTTCCTGTTCTGCATCCCTGCACGTCTCTGCCGGCAAAGCCACGCCGGGGGGGGGGGGCTTTCAGACCAGCCGATCCCGCGCATCTTCAGGCTGTGCATTCCCCTACACACCCAGCCAAAATATGGGGGGGGGAGGGGGGCATGTCTTAAAGTGGCCTTTGTTGATCTATATAATCTGAGGATACCAGCCATAGCACGTCTGGTACCTGTCTTTCCTGGCATTGGACTATGTTTTGTCCAGGTAGCTCTGACCGGGAAGAGCATTCCTAAGTATGTATCTATGAGAAATGTGGCAAATGATGAGAGCCAAATCTCCAAGTCTACCTTGTCCGGGCACCCAAAACCAATGGCTTGTGACTTTGTCATTTTATGTTCTGTACAGTATGTTTGCAGATAGTTCAGCACATTCTGTAAGTCTTTCTGAAGCCACTTTCAGATCTGTCCCCTCATGCACATTTTGGCTGCGGAGAGGGGGGGGGGAGGATGCGTAAGCCAGGATATTCACAAAGTTCAGCCACTCTGAAAGGCCCCTCATGTGGCTTTGCCGGCACAAACACCCACAGAGATAGGCCTTTTTTACACGGACGGCGCAGCAGCGCCAATGGGTGGAGACGGGTGTGGATGGGTGGGTGAGCACACCCAGCGAACACCCGGCGGCACCGAGCAGGGAGACATTTACATGGACAGCGCCGCAGGGGATTGTGGGAAGGAAAGGGGTGGGGCCAGCAAACACCCAGCGGCCAAACACCCATCCCGGGGAGCACCCGGCAAACGCCCGTGCAAGTACACGGACAGCCGGGAACGGCAGGGAAGTCCCGCCCGGCACAGAGACGGCACAACATGGCCAACTGAGGGCAAATGAAGCCACGCAATGTGGCCCTGCCCCTGAGCCGCCAGGACCCGTGTGGCGGGGGAAGGGAGGGGGATGGGATGACAGCTGCAGCCGGCTCCACACAGCCCCGGCACAGAGCCCAGACAGCCTGGCGCCAGCCCCCCCCCAAACACACACACGCAGCAGGCAACAGACGCACACAGGGATGGGCACAAGGGCCTCGGGGGGTCGGGGGGGGAAGGCACCCACACAACACCCCCCGCAGAGGCACCCGCACAAGGGGAGAGGTCAAAGCAAAGCACAACACGGACACACTGGGAAGGAACACAAACGCCTTTAATGAAACAGGGAACCAGCAACAGGGGGCAACAACCACAGGGCAGGGAGGGGGCAACAGTAGGGGGGGCAGCACCAGCAGCCGCAGGCCCGGGACAACCCCCGGTCAATAGGGTCAGCGACCCCGGCGCCAGCGCTCGGCCTGCGCGCAGCCCAGTCAGTGCAGCCGCTCCAGCAACTCCCCCTGCTCCCGGGTCTGCGCCGCGATCCTGGCCTGCCCTGAATGGACAGAGGGAGAGGAGACCGCCATCAGAGACGGCCCCGGGCACCAAGGAACAGAACCCCCCACGGCGGGACACAGGCACTGGGCCCAGCAAACAGCCAGCACTCGCGGATGCCATTGAACAGCCGCCCCGCCGCCCGCTCCAGCTGCCGCACCATCGTGCCCAGGCGCAGGATCGCCAGCAGCACGACAACCGTAGCTGCAGAAGAGAAGGGACAGGGCAATGGGGAACGCCCGCACCAATGGGCCCTGGGACTCCTGCATGAAGGGGGATTGGTTGGACCAAAGGCCGGGTCCACATCAACCCCTACTCACGCTCAGCCGCCCAGCGCCCATAGTGCCGCCGCCCATCCATCACCACCACTATAGATGGCCCGCACCAACAGGGGGCGACAGCAGAGGGCAGCAGAGGGAAGGGGCAGGGCCACACCAACACACAGGCAAGTCCAGGGGGTGCCCGGCCGACTGCCCACTGCCAATACCACCCCTTGAGCAAGCCCGGGCAGCAGCCAGGGGAACACCCACCACACAACCGGCACCTACCCCACCGGCCCAGAGCCCACCAGTATACACCAAGCACACAACCACACAGATGTGGGCAGGAGGGCTGCCAAGGGGAAGGGGCACCCAGCCACCACAGCAGCAACAGAAGCAAGGCAGGACAGACCATCACATAACAGCATTTTATTGGCGCCTGGGGAACGCAGGCCCCCAAGCACAGAGAGGCAGAGCAGGGGGGGCGCAGGTGGACCCACGGCTGGGCAAGAGAGGCACAACAGGAGGGCACAGGAGCGGCCATGCAGGGCGGGTGAGGGCACCAGGGCAGCCTCAGCAGGAAGGAGCAGCAGTCACCCAGAGGGGGCAATGGGGTTCAGGGAACCAGGCGGCAGCCAGCAGCAATGCAGACGGCAGCGCACAGCCCGATTGGAGGCACGGGGGAGGGGGGGCGGAGTGTCAGGCAATGCACCAGCCAGGGCACTGGGGTGGCTGCAAGTGGGTGGCGGCAAGGGGCTGCTCATGGACGGTCCGGTGAGCGCTCCCGGGCGGCGACCCCTCCCAGGCGAAGTTTCGGAAGCTCGGGAGCACATATGAGCATCCGCCAGGAAGCGGGGAAGGAGCAGATCCGCACCGGCAGCCTCAGCCCGCACAGCTGGAAGGTCCCTCACCGATCGAAGGGCAGCGAGCTCCACAGCGGAGGGGTCCCCGGTCCGGAGCGCGCCACCAACCTTGGGGGACAGCAAGCCCAGGTCCCACAGGAGGGCCCCCATGTCCGAGGGTGCGTGCGGGATGCCGCAGGCATGCAGGAGGCTGCCGGTGTACCGGCCAGCAACAGGGGGGCCCCCTGACAGCAAGGCGAGGCTGAACCCGGGTAGCTCCATCATCAGGTGAGCCGCCGTTAACTCCACAGCGGTCCACGGCACGACAACGGCAGCTGGGTGCCCCCAAGGAGGCTGGCACAGGGAGGTGAAGCCGAGCTCAAGGGAACAGGCCTGGTGACCCATCATCCACATGTACCGTGACAGGAGCCAGAAGCCATCCTCCGCCAACAGGGGGTCACCCACCAACAGCTGCATGTCAGGGCTCAGCCAGAGGGATGCATGTCCGCACAGGGAGACCACCCCTCCCCAACATCCCTGGCTGAGGGCCCCGGACAATGACCAGCCATGGCAGGAGTGGGGCCCGCTCCGGTGGGGCAACAGGCGGGAGATGGGGCTGCCGCAACTGGAAGAAACACAGACCAAGTGGCTACCCTTGCCCACAGGTGGCCTTGCATTCCAGAGATAGTCCATCCCGCTGTGGACAGGGTGCCGTCCACACACAGTACGACAGGGATGCAGCACAGGTGCCGAGAGATGAAGGGGGCCACGGCCAGGCACTGCACCAGGGCATGGAGCTGAGCCAAGCATTGTATCCACACCGTGCACAGCTGTAGCAGGCAAAGGCTGACCCTGGCTGGGGGGACTGTAGTGCGGTTGTGGACGCAGGGTTACCCTGGGGTGCGTGCGGTCTCATTCCTCCCGGAGGGCATGCAGCCAGCGAACTCGCAGGGATGCTCATCCAGACACGGCACCCGGTTGCTGCCCCAGCACACCCCCAGTGCAGCACCAACCGGTTCCCTGTCCCCACCGGCCTACACAGTACATAAGGGACCCGCTGCAGGCGGTCGGGCATGGGGCAGAGGGGCTGTAGCACAGGATCGAGCAGCACGCTGAGAATGGCGACCCTGGGCTGGGTGGACACAGAGTAGCTCCCGTGATACCAGGGGAGAGTGGGTCGTGGGCACTGGCCACACAGCGGAGTGCGTTGCGATCACGGCACGTGCCAGCGGAGTGTGGCTGGGAGTGGGGAGCTGCAGAACCATGCTGCCGGGGGATGCGGACCCACAAGCCAGGGACACGCTGCTGCTTCTCCTGGGTGCAGCCTTCCTGCTGCTGCACATGCTGCTACAGCAGATAGCCCTGCTCCGCCTGCCGGTCCGCCGGTCCGTCCTCCTGGGGGCACGGTGGCGGAGGGCAGCAAATCTCAAGAGGGCGGCAATCATGCGATGGGTGACGCGGGCGGCCGTCCAATGCTGCACCCTGTTGGGCCCCATGGTGTCCCAGCACTGGTGCACGGGGCCGGCTCAGTGCCCCCATGCCAACATGCCTAGGGAGGGGCGTTCTGGCACATCTCAGAGGAGAATAGGGATGCCATCCGCTGCCGTATCGTTGCCCAGGCAGCCGAATGCCGGACAGCGCCCGACCCACACCCATGTCCATAGGCCTGTGTACCCCTTCAATAAGGCTGGGTCCTACCTGTTACCTGCAACCAGGCCTCTATTCCATGTGTGGGCTAGGGGGTCCCGAGGCTGGGTCCCATGGGTGCGAGTGCCCTCCCCTCGCTGTTGGCCGTGGGGTGCGTGGGCCCCACACAGCCCTGCCGGCAAACACTCGCCGGCTCGTCTGTGCAAGTTCAGTGCACACCTGTTCCTGCCACCTCAACTGCGTGAGGCCTCGCTGGGCTAGCCCCCAGCCCCGTTGGCTGGACAGGGACTGTGCAGAGCCCACAACATGCCGGTGCCCCCCTGCACGCCGCACCCCTCCCCCGGCCACATGTCCCAGGACAGAGGAAGCGACAGCAAGGTAGAGGTACAACACATTTATTGGAGGGGGAAATGTACAATGGAAGGGGGTGGGGGTTAATGTCTGGGGTGCCCTTTCCCCCTCTTGGTCACACCTGGGGGCCACAGACCGGCGTGCCCTGGCTGCAGCCAAATGCAGCACTCGGCGGCTGCACGGCCCGGCCTCCCTGTCATCCAGTGGCCGCTCCACACTGGCCTCCACTGATGGTCCCTGCATGGAGAAACAAGATTGGGGTAAGCGAGCCTCGTGTGCACTCACCTCTGTTCCATGTCGGGGCCCAGGCCAGTGGGTGCCCCATGGTCATCCAGGAAGCCCCCTACTCCACACATGAGCATGACTTGTGCCGTAGGGCGCTCCCTGTTGGTACGGGCCCCTGGATGGCACACCCATGGTATTATGGCACATGCCCGTTCCAGTACAGCGTCACTGAGCAGGTACACATGCCTCTGGCAATGGCCGTGGCTCCACAGCACGTGTAGTGCGTGTGCTCGGAGTGGGCTCAACAATGTGTTCCCTACTGGGGTCCTGCCTCGTGCAGGTCCCCGGATTCCCAGTGCCCCCCCCCCAGTGTTGCACCCTCAACCCCCAGGGGCCTGGGGTGCTACGGCCTTACCGGAGGGGGTGGGGTGGCCACCATGGGCAGTTGGTCATCCTGGGGTGCACGGCCCTGGGGTGGGGATATTGCCTCCCGGTGGAGGGGTCAGGGTGGCAGCAGGGGCTCCTTCCGTGGCATGGCGTGGCCTGTCGTGCTGGGGGTCACACCGCAGGGCCTCCATGGCCTCCCCCATGAGGTCCATGAGCCCTGACCCTCCAGCCTGTCACAGGCGCGCTGCTGCTTGCGTTGGAGGGCGGCAGCCTGGCGCCTGTCTCAGAGGTGCTCGGTGCACGACCGGGCCATTATGGCAGCCAGGATCTCCTGGTCCCTTTCCCCCCCTCCCCTCTGATGAGCTCCCTGGTGAGCGCGAGCTCCCACGAGTGCTCCTCGGCTAACCGTTGCAATTCCACCAGCAGCTCCCTGCCGAGGTCCTCCCTCCGGCGCCGGTTCCTAGCCGGCATCTCCCGGTTCTGCTCCACGCTGCTGCTCCCCTCGCACCAGTGGGCATCTGGTCTGTGAACGAGAGTTTGGACGCAACGTTAGTGCTTCCAGCCTGTGTGCCCCGCTGGCTGCTACCGCCGGACCCGGGGTGCCTGGTGGGGTGGCCCCCGTAGTGTGGTGGCTCCCCTCAGCCCGCCCCTGTGGGGTTCCCCAGCCCTGCCCTGTCGTAGGATGTCCCCCCGGTCACTGATCACCGCTGTCACAGCCCAGCCTTGAACCCCTGGCCTTGGGAACCGGCTAGGAAGCTCCCTGCATCCTGCGCTATTGACAGGCTGCTGCAGGGAGTGTCTCTTTCCCCTTCTTGGCCTTCTCCTCCTCTTGCCGACTTTACGTCTTGTGTGCACCTGGGGAAGGGCGTGGCCCACCTGCCACAGCCTGATTGGCTCCCAGGGATATTTAGGGCTGCTGGGAGCTGTGGAGCTTCAGATCATTCCTTGCTCAACTCGGTTTTGCTGCCTCTTGTTGTTTGTGGTTGTCAGTCTTAAGTGTGTTGTGTTCCCTCGGTGTTTCCTTGTGTGCTAAACCCTTCCCTTCCCCTCCCCTTGCCTTCATACCTGCTTGTTATAGTGTGTGCCGTGGGTGTGTTGGGGCTTCCCGTGCCCAGCTCCCTCCCCCTCTCTGTGTTGTCTGGTGCTTCCTATTCACCCCTTGCCCTGGTTGTATGTTTAGTTGCTCTTTTAGGTTGTGTAAATCCTGTTGCGCTTGATGTTCTGTGTGGATGGTTCTTACCTCCTTTATGTCCTGCTGTTCTCTCCCCATTGGCCCTGATGCCCCTCAGGGCTTGTTCCCTCATCCTTCCCCCCCCTGTTCTATGTTGCTGGTTCCTCAGCCCCTCTGCTGCCCTTTAGATTTGGGCTCCTCTAGCCCCCAGCTCCTGCTTCTAGACTCTCCCTTCTTTACCTTTAGTCCCTTGCTCCTCCCCTTGCCCCCTAGTCTTGGCTTCTTGCTCCATTGCTCCCTAGTCTCGGTTCCTCGTTCCCCTGGTTCCTTGTTCCTTACACCTGATCCCGCGCTCCCCGGCCTCTGGTTCCTGGATTCCTCGCTTCTGCCTTCCTGGCCCTCAACCTTGATGATGAGCCGTAAGCCTTTTTAGACCAGCGTGGCTGGTCCTTATGCTGAGGGCTTAATCTCCTAATGTATTGGAGAGTGGCTGAGAGGTTTCCTCATTTAATCTGAGGGACATCCCAGACTCCCTGCACCCCGTCTCCCCTCCAGCCTCCCTGCTTCCCCTCCCCTTTCCCTGGCTCCACCCCGGAGCCTCACAGCCGTGGGAGGGGCCCTAGACGGTCGGGTGTGCCGTGGGAGCCACTGTGGGTCCACCTGCCCCTCCCGCCTGACCCCTGCCCCTGTTGGGCCCTGCTGGTTGTGGTTGCATGCCCCCGGGTGCCCCACCTCCTCCCCTGGCCCTCCCGTGGCCCCCTGGCCAGTGTGCCCCGTCGTGGAGGGTTGCCCACCTGGGGGGGGGGGAAAGCTGCCTGGTCCTCCTCCTCTGCAACCTCCACCTCGTGCACTTCCAGGCTGCCTCGTGCTGCAATGGGAAGGGGCACCATTAGTGTTTGGCGATCCCCGGCCGCTGCGCCTCCAACCGGGCCATTCCCCACCCCAACACCTGGCCTTGCTGGGGTGCACGTACCTGGATCCGGTTCCTCCGCTTCCTGGGGGCCGTCCTGAGCCTCCGCTGGCTCTGCGCGCGCCCCCTGTCCCTGTGGCCGGGTGACCTGTGGGTTTGGGGGGTGCGCGCAGAGTGTGGTGGCCTGGTGCTCGGATCCTCGGGGCGCCTCTTCCCCCTGTGGGATGGGGCTGTCCCCTCCCGCTTCCTGGCTGGGCTCGCCAGGGGCTCTCTCCCCCCCCCCCGCCCCACTCCGTGGGGTCTGTCCGGGGGGTTGCGTGTTGGCCCTGGGTCTGCTCCTGGCGAAGGCGCTGCTGTGCGTGTGGGAGGCCACGATGTCACCGTCCGTGCAGAGGAGCTTGTTCAGCTCCTCCTGGAACTCGACTGTGTGCACGGCCCGGCCGGACGTGAGATTGTTGTCCTTGATATGTTTATATCCGCCCCTCGAGTCCTTTGCCTGCAGCGTACACTGGGTGATGCCCCTATTGTACCCCGGCCGCTGCATCTCCTGGGCGATGGCTTCATAGACCTGTCTGGGCTTGTAGCTGCCAACCAGGTCGTGCTGGACCCTTTTGGACCCCCACACACGTATGAAGTCCCTGACCTCCTGGCGGGACCAGGGCTCCCTGTTTTGGGGCCCGTGTGTGGGGGGCCGACCGGCTTGGTGGCATGGGGCCTGCCCTGTGGACGTAGTAGCCATGGTGGTGGTCGTGTCCTGTTGGGAGTAGTGCGATAAGGGTTACGCCCCCTCCACGCACCCGTGGGGCCTGCCCCGCCTTCCCCCCTGGGGTTTCCCCCTGCTCACCTGACTGTCTGAGGGCCCCTCCTCAGCCATCGTCCCGGTGCTGCAGTGCTCTGTTGTCCGGGAGCTGTCCTGCGGGGATGGGGGACCGGGTTATCACCTGCCCCCTGCCCTGTGTTCCCCGGCCCATGGTGCTGGGCCTGGGGCACGGCCCTCCCATGCCTGGGGGTGGGGGGTGTTCCCTCGCACTCACCTCATTCTTGCTGCTGCTCCTCGGGCCGTGCCCCTGGGAAGTTCCTCGACCGGGGAACGCGTTGGTGTGGCCCCTGTGCCAGGACACATGCGCTGCATTACATCCTGGCTCATCATTTCCCCTCCCATTCCCCCCCGCCAGGGCACCCCCCTCGTGCCTCCTGGTGTGTGACCCCCCCCTTGTACCTCCCATCTGGCCCCCGCACCGGCGGTCTGGGGCCCCCTCTTGTGCCTTCTGCCTGGGGCGCATTCTCCCCTGCACCGCCTTGCCGGGGCTTTCCCCCCCCCCCGG
>QEPC01005212.1:515136-535025 GCA_003113815.1 Sphenodon punctatus
TTCAGGAAGGGGAAGCCAGTGAAGCGAAGAGAGGAGGGGCTGCACATGGTCGAAGCGACTGGCGAGGTGGATGACCCTGGCAGCAGAGTTTTGGACAGAGATGAGGGAAGAAAGGTGAGACCGGGGAAGGCCAGTGAGAAGGAGGTTACAGTAATCGAGGCGAGAGATGACCAGGGCGTGAACAAGGGTTTTGGCAGAGGAGACAGAAGAAAAGAGCAAATCTTAGCAATGTTATGGAGGGAGAAGCGACAGGATTTGGCAACAGAGTTATTCATGACAAGTTGGGAGGATTTTTATATAACCTGAAGCCCTTGCTGGTCACTAGTAACAGAAAACATAAACTTTGATGAACAATAAATCTTCACTCATTTTGAGATCAGAGATCAGCTTCCTGATGGATATACGATACTTTGTGTATTAACTTCTGTATCTGAAGTTGTATTTTTACTGACTTTGTGTTAATTATAATAATAATAATTAATAATAAAAAATAATATGGGTGTGGCGTTCTGTTTGCGCTTTACCGGGCCGCCCTCAAACCTGCCACCGAGGCTGGGCTGACAGGGAAGTTTGGCTGTTACTGGGCTTTGTCCTTGCTTTGTAAACCTTCGGTCGGACTGGTAACCTTGCGAAGAATTCGGTTGTTGGGGCACAGACCTGCATTGATTGAACGAAGGGCGATTCTAGCAGTAATACGACATGGTTGAAGATGGGCAGTAAGATCACTTTTGTGTTTGTTTCACCACTCCCTGTGCTCAAGCTCTCTGGCACATCTCCTTGATCTTCTGGAGGGTCTTGTCTGTGGTTTTTGCAAACAAGCCTTGTCCATCAAATGGGAGATCTTCAAGCCTCACCTTATTATCTGGTGTCGTGCTATGGACTGCAGCCAAGCCATGCACAGTCTGCCGTGCGCATTGCCGCTGTCAGCTGGTGGTATGCTAGTTGTATGCTTTCCGCATGAATAGCTTGTTTTTCTGTGGCATCAGCTGCTGTTTGAGATCTGGACCAGAGGGTGTGCTGGTAAGCTGCCATCACCACAGCATAATTGGCTGTTCTCACAAGGCAAATATGGCCTAAGAGAACCCTTTCCAGCCCAGTATATTGAGGTGGTGTCACCCTTCCTTGTCAGCAGGCGAGGCCTTCTTGACTATGTCTGCTGCGGGTCTGCTGGCCGCCGCCGCCACTACCATCGAGTTAGGCGTAGGGTGGTGTGTTCCACTGGGTACAATGCATCAGCAAGCTTATTGATTGGTGAGGCCGAAGATGGGGTGGACCAAGCCGTCTTGGAAGGCTCCGTTAGCTTGTCAAACAATGGGAGCATTATGTGACCTCCTGCTAGAATTCCAAATACTGGCCCTGATGGTGCCGCCTTTGCCACTTTAATCAGTATTTGGGGCGTTGCATTCCATGGAAGCGTTTGACATCCTCGGTGGTTAATGAGGAAGATGGATCGGATATACTGTCATTGGACGGTGGAGTGAGATGGTGTCTTTATGCATTGGGTCTGCGGAAGACCGTGGTAAAGGAGGTAGAATCCTCCTCGGGTCATTGAGATTCCCCATGTCGATAACTGGCCAGGGAGTCAATGTCAATAGATGACTCCTTGACCAAGGGCCAGACGAAACCATCCTTGAGGCAGCGTGGAACCCTGCCCTCCCGAAGGGAGGCATTGACCACCCCCGCCAGCAGTGGCCCCAACGTCTCCCTGGTGGTCTTAACCAATCAGGACGGGCATGAATCTAACTCATAAAATGTGGCTTTAACATCCTCCGCATCAGCGAGCGAGACCGTCTGAAACTGATCCCATAAAACAGGACAAGCTGGAGCGTTCACTGCCCCTGATTCCCCTGCTGTTTCAAGTGCAGCGTCAAAGTCGAGGTGAATGCAAGAGAATTTATCTGCAAAAAACTCAATAGAGGAGGAAGTTGGTGCTTTGGGGTTCTGTGCCGAGGAGAAGCTTGGTGCAGGGAGAGGTTTGGGCGCTCCTAAGGGCTTAGGTGCTGCTTCCTTCTTGTCTCCAAGCTCGAGAGCTAGATGAGCTGCAGATTGGAAAGAGATTCCTGTAGGATCTCTCTTGTCCTTTCCCCAGTGAAGACGGCTGCTCCCCTCGTATCAGGCTTACTAGATCGTCCTGCGTGGGCTGAGCCTGAATATCGGTTCCACCCCATCCGGACTGAGGCTCACGGAGCAGACGCTCCCACAATCTGGGAAAGATCCTTCTAATCTTTGCTGGGCAGCTGGCACCGGATGGTTCGAGCTGAGGCGCTGCTTCCGATCTTTAACTGCCCTTTTGCACAGGCTGCGCATCCCGTTGGGACGTGCCGCCTCCTCCTCCGAGGCAGTAGACGCAACGGTCCTGCTGATCTGAGTTCAGAATCAACGTAGTGCAGGAAACGCAGGACTTGAAGCCGTCTTTCTTGCCGGCGGCTGTCGCCATAATGGCAGGAAGAACGGTTTAGCTGCTTCGCTGATTTCTCCGGTGAAACCACAAACTTTAAGACCTAACTATAATCTGACTAAGAAAACTGCAGCAATGAGAACTACGAACTATACACTGAACTAATGTTTAACTTGTAATTTCTTGCAGGATTAGTATCCAGAGCGCTGGAGGCGGTAAAGGAACTGAGGAGATGTGCCCGCCCCCTGTATACTCCAGTAATCGCGGGGTGGCGGTGGCGGTGGCGGTGGCGGTGGCTGTGTGGGTGTGGGGAGGGGAGTGGCAGGAGCCCATTCAGGCTTCCAGAACTTTCTTCAAGGAAGCGTTCACAGAACTGCTCTTAAAGGGACAGTATCCAAACCTGTGATGAGGGGATCACGTGATCCCATTAATGAGGATCATGGAGCCACTTGAAGAACTGAGTGTGTGCAGGGGTTATTTTTTTTAATTATTTTTTTATTTATAACGTGTATCCCGCCCCTCCTGCCCAAAGGCAGCTCAGGGGGCAGGATGGGGGGCTCTGGCGTGTGTGCTGGGGGGGGGGGTCTGTGCTGTGTCTCTCATCCCCCTCTCTCTCTCCCCCCCTAGTGGTTTGAGGCCCCCGATTACCCCATCTTTGGCCCGTTCCGTGCCTTGCGCACCCAGCGGCCACGCCAGCCCCTTCACCTGTTGCACCCACAGCTGCAGTGGCGGATCTGGGAGATCGTACAGGAGGGGGCGAGCGAGAGGGTGCAGAGGAACCCCCCCTCTTCAGGGCTTCTGGGTAAGAGACCCCTCCCCTCTCCCTGTAGACACCCCATAATGCCCCCCTGATGGAGGCAGTGGGGTAAGGACCCCCACACCCCATAATTCCCCCTTCCCTCCCCCCAGTCTCAAGAAGTCTCAGCAGACGCCTCCCCAGTGACCCTATACCCTCACCCCCCAAGATCTGTTCCTCACAGCTCCTATGCGGGTTACACTACCCCCACCCCCACCGACACTCTCCCTACTCTCCCCCCAGGGACGGTGTTGATGTTGTCTCTCTGCCAGCGGGTTCACCTCTACGAGTTCCTGCCATCCAAACGCCAGGTCACGCGATGCCACTACTACCAGGCCTTTGCCGACACCGCCTGCACTCTAGGCGCCTACCACCCGCTGCTCTTCGAGAAGGACCTGGTGCGGCGCATGAACCGCGGCTCCTTGGCTGAGTTGGCCGAGCGGGGACGGGTCACCCTGCCTGGTTTCCCGGTGCTCAACTGCACTGGGGGTGGCTAGGAGACAGAGCCCCTCCCCCATATCCTGCTGGACCCCTACATTGCATGGGGGAGCACTGGGACAGGGCACCCCAATATCCTGCTGGACCCCTAGATTGCATGGGGGAGCACTGGGGCAGAGCCCCCCAATATCCTGCTGGACCCCTAGGCTGCTAGGGGAGCACTGGGGCAGAGCCCCCCAATATCCTGCTGGACCCCTAGGCTGCATGGGGAGCACTGGGGGCAGAGCCCCCCAATATCCTGGTGGACCCCTAGGCTGCTAGGGGAGCACTGGGGCAGAGCCCCCCAATATCCTGCTGGACCCCTAGGCTGCATGGGGAGCACTGGGGGCAGAGCCCCCCAATATCCTGGTGAACCCCTAGGCTGCTAGGGGAGCACTGGGGCAGAGCCCCCCAATATCCTGCTGGACCCCTAGGCTGCATGGGGAGCACTGGGGGCAGAGCCCCCCAATATCCTGGTGAACCCCTAGGCTGCTAGGGGAGCACTGGGGCAGAGCCCCCCAATATCCTGCTGGACCCCTAGGCTGCATAGGGGAGCACTGGGGGCAGAGTCCCCCAATATCCTGGTGAACCCCTAGGCTGCATAGGGGAGCACTGGGGCAGGGCACCCCAATATCCTGCTGGACCCTTAGACTGAATGGGGCAGCTAGAGGTGTGGGGATCCCCCAATATCCCCTTGCACCCCCATACTGCATGGGGCAGCTAGAGGTGTGGGGACCCCCATTATTCCCCTGTACCCCCATACTGCACGGGGGCAGCTAGTGGTGTGGGTACCCCAATTATTTTCCTGTACCTCCATACTGTGTGGGGCAGCTAGCGGTGTGAGGACCCCGTGTGATGGACCGAGAAGAGCTGTGGTTTGGCGAGGCTTCTCCTCTAGCTTCCAGCCACTTGTTCACGGGTGGACACTCCTAGTCCCCACTACCCAGTGCCCCAGTTCCCTGTCTCCGCTGGCTGCACCCCCACGAGGTGGGGCAACCCGGGTTTGCAGAGAAGTTGGCCCTCTATGCAAATGTCATGTCCCTTGAGTTTGGGAGAAGGATGGGGTTTCTCTGGGTAGAGAGAGACTCAGGCTTCCCTGGAGGTCTAAGGGGCACTGGAACCCACACCCGCCCCACTGGAGTGGAGGAAAACAATTTATTTTAACAAGGTATAAGAAGAAAGCCAGTTGGTAGGAAAGGTCTGGCCAGGCAAAGTTATGGCAAGTGCAGGCAACTAACACAAAGTACCAGGCAAACCCGCAAGTTGGTATTTCCCTCCCTTCCCTTCCCTGGCTCTCCCTAAGCCCGGGATACTCACGACCCCTTGTCCCTGGGCCGGGCCGTCTCCTTTGTGGCAGCCGATCCTCTTGGACGCTGGGATGAATGAAGGGCGTTTATCCCTTCCCCAGCCTGGAGCTGGGCTCTGCTGGGAGTCTCCTATCTAGTTCTGGCTGGGGGCCGACAGGAACTGCCCAGCCCCCTTTTGTCAGAACTGGGCGGGTGACGTTCTCTTGCCGCCCCATTGAGAGGAGCTTGGGTGCGATTGGTCCTCACTGTCGTACCCTGCCCTGCCCCTCATGTTATCGCTTCCCCCAGCCCCTAGGTGGGTTTCCTTTACCTAATTGTGCCTCCGCCCCTACCCCAGAATACAATGTCATGTGCCTTAACAGAGAGAACAAAACGCTCCTTTCAGCAAGTTACAGCCATTCACAATTACACAACACCCCAAACATCTATTGGCTCAGCCCCCCCCCCCCGGTCTGGTGACACACACCCCCTTGAAAAGAACACACGGAGAGGGGCAGACTGTCTGTCCTGGAGGTGCGGGCATCCTCGGAGTGGATGGGGAATGAAAGATTAGGGAATATGGAAAATTCAATAAGTGGCTTGCAAACAAAGGTGGGAATGTTAAGAACTGACGTAAGAAAAGTTGACCAGGTTGTTGTAGAAATGAGAAACCAAGAAGACGAAATTCAAGTAAGTTGTCACAAATTCTGTGGGTCTACACGTCATGTAGAGCAGAGATTACATGAAATGGATGAGAATGCAATTACTAGTAATGAAAGTCAAAGTAGTCTATTAAGAATGTTAACATGGATATGGTGGCGTGCACTCAGATTCCTTTTCCCAGAGAGAAGATAGAATTAAAATGTCTAGTTGTTCCTGTAGTGGTTTTTTTAAATCATGTTTTGGTGCAATATTATGTTGAAAGAAATGTAATTCTGCCATTTTTTAAGAAGTGTGTAACTATAATCTTATGAAGATAAAGTTTTATGTACATGTTCATTGTATAATTTTATATACAGCTACAGAGACTGAAATAGTCCATGATGTTGAATAAAAGTAAACTTTATTTTCAGAGGTTTTTATTATTAATCAAACATTTTAACATTAACAAACCTATTCAAAGCTATTAAACATATTAACATATATTAACAAATACTGTCAAGGTGTTTATGATGTTTTCTTATATATTGTAATCCACAAGGAATGATTCCATTTTCTCTTCTATGATATGTCCTTGTATGCTTTCTGTGCATCAAAACCATCGGGTAGTACATTTCTTTGATTTATTTTCTTGGGCCCTGCTATTTTTTCCATTGAATACATGTACCAGAGTCGTTTTACCCATTCAGTTTCTGTCAGGTTCTTTGCTGATTTCCAGTTTCTGGCTAAGACGTTCAGTCCTGCTAGTGTCATTAACGTACAGGTTTCTCGATGGTGTTTCATGAGTGGAAGGTCTGGATACAGTCCCAGTAGTGCTGTTTCTGGACGAAATGGTATGATGAGACCTGTCGCTTTAGTCATATTCGACCATATTATACTCCACAATTGTTGTATTTTGGGACATGGCCACCAGCAATGCAGGTAGGTACCTTGTTCTCCACAGTCTCTCCAGCACCGATCAAGGCCTGGGCCATCTATTTTTAAAAAATGGATTGAGGTAAGATAATATCTTAAGATTACTTTAATTTGGATTTCTTTGATTTCTAATGAGCTCGCACAATTGTGCATTTGTTTTCCTATTGTGTCTATTGGTTTGTCATCCATTTTTTCCCCTAGTTCTTGTTCCCATTTTTCTATGGATAAATTTGGTTTGTTGGAGTCGGCCTCGATCAGTGCTCCGTATAGTCTTGCTATTAACCCTTTATTTGTGGAGTGGCTTAGCAATGTTTTTTCTGATAAGGTGGGTTTTCTTGAATAATGTTGTATTTTATTTTTATCTGTAAATATATTTTTTATTTGTAGATATTGTAGCGTATCTATTTTTGTTTTTGTTATTTGTTGTAATTCCTGTAGTGTTACGAACTGGGTGTGTTTGAATAGTAGTTCTGCTCTATGTATATCGTGGTTGTCTCGTATTTTTCTTAGTTCTTTTGCTACATTATCTCTGTCTAGTGTTTGTGTGGTTATTGGCGTATAGGGTGTTTCTTCTAATGATATTTTAAATTTTTTGTGTGTCTTGTGCCAGTATTGTATTGCTACGTTTGCAAATGGATGGTCTGTTGTTTTTCTCATTTTCGTTCTGCTTTTGTTTGTTGTTATTTATTTTAAATTTATATTCCCTAATAGTTCTTTTTCTATTTCTACCCAGGTTGTGTTTCTGGTCGGGTGATACCAGTATCTCAGTGTTCTGAGTGTTGCTGCTTTAAGGTATGCTCGTACATCTGGCATATTGATTCCTCCTTTCTCTTGCTCCTGATTAATGTTTGTTTATTCAGTCTATGTTTTTTGCCTTTCCATATTGCTTCCATCATGTTTTTTTCACATTGTTTTATAAATTTAGGTGGGAGTTGCACCGGTAGTGCCATAGCTTTATATAAGATTTTGGGTAATGCTATAATTTTGAATAGATTTATGTTTCCTAGCCACGAGGTTTTGAATTTTTGCCATAAGGAGATCTCATTTTGAATTTGATTCAGTATGGGGGGGGAAGTTTGCTTTGTATAGTTTAGTGTGGTCTTTCGTTATATTTACCCCTAGATATTTGAATTGTGTTTCCGCTATTGCGAATGGTGTTTGACTTGCAATATTCTGGGCCTCTTGTTTATCTTTTATAAGTATTAATGCCTGTGATTTTTGAGGGTTTATTTTATATCCTGATATTTTACTGAATTAGTTTATAAGTTTAAGTGTTTTTGGTACCGTGTTGTGTGGATTGGTCATGTATATTAGCATATCGTCTGTGAACAGGGATAGTTTGTGTTGTGTATTTCTGTGATTTCTTGTTCCTGTCTTATGGCACATGCTAATAGTTCTAGTGTGATGTTGAATAGGAAGGGAGATAGTGGGCAGCCTTGTCTGGTTCCTCTTGTTAGGGGGAATGGGTCTGATAATTTACCATTTATTAGTATTTGGGATTTCGGGGTTAAATTGATAGCTTTAATTGCTTTGAGAAAATTGCCTTTAAATCCCATTTGTTCCATTATTTTATACAGGCATTCCAGCTCCACTCTGTCAAAGGCCTTCTCCGCATCTGCAGCCAGAATCAATGCTGGTGTTTCTGTTTTCTGGGCTGCATATATTAGGTTAACTGCCTTTCTTATGTTGTCTATTTCCAGTCTATTTGGGATGAATCCCGTTTGATCTGTGTGGATAACTTCTCCTATTATTGCTGCTAGTCTGTTTGCAAGCGTTTTCGTGAATATTTTGTAGTCCGTGTTTAGTAATGATATTGGTCTGTAGATACTACATTCTTCGCTGTCTCTACCTGGTTTGGGAATTAATGTAATGACTGCATCATAGAACGTTGCTGGCATTTTTTGTGTATGAATGTTGTAATTGCATGTGTTTGTTAGATGTGGGATGATGGTTTTACTAAATGTCTTATAAAATTCTGTGGGTATCCCATCTGGTCCACTTGCTTTATTCCTTTTAAGTTCTTTAATTGTTTGTTTGATTTCTTTAACTGTTATTGGGGCGTTAAGGAATTTTAATTGATCTGTATTGAATCTGTCTCTTATACACATCTAGATGTGTATAAGAGACAGCTATTTCACTGCGTATTTTTTTATATTTCTAATTGATTCTTTTTGGTGGGGTGTTTTCTGTTTTCTATATGTAAGTAATTTAATTGTGTACTGAGGGGTTCATTTCTTTCCATTCTTTGTTTGTTTATTTTTGCTTTTATAGCTATAAGTTTGCCCCTTATCACTGCTTTCATTGCTTCCCATAAAGTTTGGGGGGATTGGACTGATCCTATATTCATGTTGAAATATTGTCTAAGATCCTCTTCTATTTGATTTTTTTATCCATTCATTTTTGAGTATTCCCCTGTCTAGTTGCCAGTTCTGGCCTTCTGGTTGTGTGGATGTATTCCAGTTGAAGGACGTAATTAATGCATTGTGGTCTGTGAAGGTTATGGGTATAATCTCACTGTTTGAACATCTGTATAATGTGTCCTTTTCTAATATCAAGTGATCTATTTTCGTGTATGTGTTGTGCCTGTTTGAGTGAAACGTGTAGCTCTTTGATGTTGGATTTAGGCATCTCCAGGCATCTATAAGGTCATGTTGTGCTAGTGTCACTGCTGTGTGTTTTTGGGTACGTGTGAGTTGTGTTCTGGTGGAATGGTCCAGTGCCGTTAATGGGGAGTTAAAATCTCCTTGGATGATCAGCATTCCTTCTGTAAGCTGGGTTATTAAAGGTATGTATTTTTGAAAAAATTGGTGTGTATTCTCATTTGGGGCATAAAGGTTAACCAATGTTACTGGTTGGTTTCTGATTGTGTCTTTAATAACAAAAATCTGCCCTCTTTATCTTTTTTTTTTCTGTTAATGTAAAATCTGTTGAGGCTGTGAATCCTATGAGGACACCAGCTTTTTTTCCCCCTGCCACATGAGGCATATATTTCTTTTATCCCTCTAAATGTAAATCTTCCCAGGTCTTTTTGGATCAGGTGTGTTTCCTGTATAAAAAAAAATCCTATTCCCTGGTCTATAATAAATTCTGCTACCTTCTTTCTTCTAATAGGATGGTTTAAACCCGTAACATTCAGTGAGAGGAATTTTATTGCTTGAGTTTTCTTTGATGCCACTGCCATTTAAGTGGTTGTGTTTTATTTTGTTCTGGTTTTTTCCCTTTAAGGGATCTTTTGTGTTGTTCCCTGTTGAGTGTCTGCGTGTGGATTCCCTGTTTTGTGTACCTGTATTTGGTTTTCAGTCTTGACAAGTTTACAATCAAAATTAACAACCTTAACACAAATAGACATGGCGCTAGAAGATGCTTTAGAGCAGATTGGTAAATTAAACAGGAACTAGTCATCGGGACTGAATGATATTCAGAATTCTGAATTAATTCAAATATGAAGCAGAAGTATCAGTTTCTAAAATCAGTCTTAAGATAGTGAATGTAACACCAATTTTAAAAAACTGCTCCAGAGGCAATCCTGGATAATACAGACCAATGAGGCTGACAATGATGGGCAAATTAGTAGTTTCCAGAACTAATTAGACATGTTTAAAAAACAATATGATGGGAAAGAGCCAAAATTGCTTTTGTAAAGGGAAATCATGTTTACTGATCCATTACCATTCTTTCAGGGTGTCAATAAGTATGTGGATAGGGGTGATCAAGTTGATGTAGTGTTGATATATTGCATTCAGATTTGCAGAAAGCCTTTTGACAGGTCCCTCATAAAAGACTCTTGAGAAAGCTAAGTTGTCAGCAGAAGGGACCTCTCATGGATGAGCAACTAGTTAAAAGATAGGAATACTTGGTCATTTTTCACAACTGAGAGAAGTAAACAGTGGGGTGGCTCTGATATTTAATGGGTCTAATGCTGTTTAACGTGTTCCTTTATGATCTAGAAAAGAGGGTGAAGAGTGAGGTTGCCATATTTGCAGAGGACACAAAGTTGTTCAAAATAGTTAAGTTCAAAGCAGACTGCAAAGAGTTCTAGAAAGATCTTGCACAGCTGGAAGACTGGGCAATAAAATGTCAGGTAAAATTCAGTGTTGGTAAGTACAAGGGATGCACATATGAAAAAAATAATTCTAACCATATATACACAGTGTTGACTTCTAAACTGGATGTTGCCACTCAGGAAAAAGATCTTGGAATCATTGTGGCTAGCTTATTGAAAACTTTAGCTGGATGTGTAGCAGCAGTCAAAAAGGCAAACCGAATGTTAGGAATTATTGAGAAAGGGGTAGAAAATAAAATGGAGAATATCATAATGCTGCTATATAAATCCATGATGCAACCACACATTGAATAGTGTGTACAGTTCTGCTTTATGTGTCTCAAACAAAAGCAATAGTAGAACTGGAAAGGTGCTGAGAAGAGCAACAAAAATGATCAGAGGTTTGGAATGGTTTGCATACAAGGAGAAACTCAACTGCTCTTCTGCCTGGAGAAGAGACTGCTGAGGAGAGAGATGATAGGAATTTACAAAATCAGGAGTGGTGTGGAGCAAGTACAGAGGTGAGAGTTGTTTACACTCTCTCCAAATACTAGAATTAGGGTCGACCTGATGATATTAACTGGCAGCACATTTAAAGTAAATAAAAGGAAGTGTTTCCCCCCCCCTCATTAACCTGTGGAACTCATTGCTAGAGGATATTATGAATGCCAACAGCATAACTGAGCTCAAGAAAGGATTGGATAATTTCTTGTAGTATATGTCCATAAATGGCTGTTAGTCAAGTTTGTCAGGGGATGAGACCTCTGACTGATGGGGACTAGGAGTGAATAGCAGGAAATGGATCACTCCATTATGCCTTGTTGTGCGCTTCTTTAAAGCAACCAAACTGATCACTGTTGGAATCAGGATACTGGGCCAGATGGACTATTGGTCTGTCACAGTATGCGCACTTCTTATGTTCTTAAATGGCTGACAAGCGTTTGGGGGTAAAAAAAAACGCAGCAAAGAAAAAAACAAATAAAAGAATTAGCAAGGGGAACGCTTAGGGCATGAGCCCACCAAAAAAAACCATTGAAAAAGGGCCGCTCACCTGCCTGTGGCAACAGAAACAAGCGGCAGAGGCAGTACAGCAAGAAGCAGGGGTGAGTGATAAAATGGCGGCCGCGTCCCTCCCCAATGCACCGGGAAACATAGAGCCAGATGATCAAGCCACCATGAACACAATATTAACTGAAATAAAAGCTGCAAGGGCAGAAGCCCAAAAAGATAAAAGAGAGGTCCTGGGCAAAATCAATAAAGTCAATAAAACAGTGGAAGAGGGAAATAAAAAGCTAGAGATCATAAACAAGAGAATGGATCAGGCAGAAGAAAGAATTTCTAACTTAGAAGACCAGGCGCTGAATACAGACAGCGACCTGGCAAAAATAAAAGAATCCCTGAACCAGCTCAAATATAAATGCGAGGACCTGGTGAATAGATCCAGATGCGGTAACCTACGCATTATGGGCATCAAAGAGAACAGTGAAGCAGGGGGAATGCATGAACTGCTTATGCAAATTCTTCAAGAAAACTTTCCAGATCAACCCCAGCTCCATAAGTACAAGGCTGTTGATCAGATAGTGCAAGTCAATAAATCAAACATGAAGTCCACGCATTCTAAGATACACTGAGATTCGATAACTGTCCCCTTACCCTATGGTTCAGCTCAAGTTCATCAGCGTATCTCGCGGCTTTGATGTCCAAGCCGGGCCCAAGTCTTTTAGATAATATGAAAGTCTTTAGTTCATGTTTGTAGCAGCTCTTCTACTGAGCTGTTCTCTCCTTCAAGTCCAAGATGGAAGTGTCCTCAAAATCTCTAGAGATCCTGTCCCTTCTTCTCCCCTTCGCAGGGGCTTTGGTGACTTCCTGTGTCCTCCTGCTATTGTCATTGTAACAAGGTGGGAGGGCGGACCTGGCCGTTGCTTGGCCATAAACTGTCCACTTGTTATAATAAAGGGAATCTCTCCCCCCACTCTGGCAACTGGTTTCAGTATATTGCTCCAACTGAGCTTACAATCGGTTAACCCTTTATATTACATTACACGTATCCCCGAAATGTGTGTCATCTCCCCCCAAATGGGTGTGTCGCCACCATGTCCCCATGACAGTAGCACTCCATACCCCTTCCTATACTGTCTCCAACCAAACCGTATCCAACCTCTCCACCCACTGACTCATGTCAAACCGACCTATCCTTCTAGTACCCAATCTCTTCTCCATACGGTACGGTGCTGTAGACCTCTTCTGTCAACTGAAGTTGAGAGACACGATGTTTATCCTACATTAACTGCACAGACAAAAGTGCATGCACAACATAAGGATTTCTTTGATTGCTTTCAATGTGACATTTTATTAACAATGTTTGCTTAAAATTACAATTCTATTCCCCCAAGCAACAGTGATTTCTGGAGATTAAACATTAATTTTCTAGAACATTCATGTTAAGGTAGCCTTCTAAGTAAAGCTGAAATCGCCTGCAAAAGATTTTAGTCGCAACTGGAAGTCAAGTGGATGAAAACTGCCATGTTAAAGGTAGATGGAGATTCAATATAAATGAGAAACTGAATGAAACCCCCACCCCCTCGACTGGCCAGCAGCATCCTTCTTTCTGGCAGGGAGCGCGCGCACGTGTGGGGTCTAGTCGGTTAGAGGGGGGGGGGCTGGAAGCCAGGACTCCTGGGTTCTCTGGGAGAGGAGTGGAGGCTAGTGGGTTAGAGAAGGGGATGTATTTTATTAACAAATTCACATAACGCTACATACCACAAACCAAAACAAAGCAACCAACTTAAAAAATACGAAGACCGGATAATTTTCTGTACACCCGAATGATACTAAAATATATCCAACGAATCTAGAATTCTACAACTGTACTCAAAAAGTCTGTAACTTATATATATACACACGCAGTCCGGCTTTCGTCCTGGGTTTGGCACTGAGACTGCACTTGTGACTTTGGTCGACGACTTGCAGCGTGAATTAGATCAGGGCAGATAATCTCTTCTGATATTACTAGATCTGTCAGCAGCATTTGATACCGTTGACCACGAGATGTTGGTGGCTCGTCTGCGGGACTGGACTGGGGTGGGAGGAGCTGTTCTTGAATGGTTCCGCTCATTCCTGGCCAGGAGAACTCAGCAGGTGATCCTAGGGGAGGTTCATCATCTTCCCAGGACCTTACGTGTGGAGTCCCGCAGGGTTCTATTCTGTCCCCTCTCCTGTTCAACATGTACATGCAGTCGTTAGGCGAGGTCGTGAGAAGGTTCGGTGTACGTTGCCATCAGTACACCGATGATACACAGCTTTACTGCTCTTTTTCTGCTGACCCAGACCTGGCAGCCTAAGTGTTTGGTGGCTGTGGGGGATTGGATGAGGGCGAGCCATCTGAAATTGAATCCCAACAAGACGGAGGTGATGCTGGTGAGGAAGGCTGAGGGGGTGGTGGCTTCTGTCATTGACGGGGTCTGTCCCCCTTTAGCCACCCAGGTTCATAGTCTGAGGGTGCTTCTTGACTCACAGCTCTGCCTGGATTCTCAGGTGGTGGCTGTGGCGGGGAGCGCCTTTCGTCAATTACATCTGGTACGTCGGCTACGGCCATATGTTTTGGACTCTGACCTGGCCACCATTGTCCATGCTTTCATCCCCTTGAGATTGGACTACAGTAACACACTATGTGGGGCTACCCCTGGTGACAGATCGGAGACTGCAACTGTTGCAGAATGTGGTGGCCCGTCTTCTAACGAGGATGGGTCATCGCGAGCACATTTCACCAGTGCTCCGTTCTCTGCACTGGCTTGCCTGTTGTCTTCCGGGCTCGATTCAAGGTGTTGGTAATGACCTTTAAAGCCCTAAACGATCTGGGCCCCGTCTACCTGCAGGACCACCTCATACCCTGGGCAGTGGTATAACCCCTGCGGTTGGCTGGGGACGCCCAACTCGAGGTCCCCCGGGTTTCCCAGGTGGCGACGATGGGGAGGGTGTTCTCGGTGGCCACACATACCCCAGAGACGTGGGGGAGAGAAGGGAGAGGCGAACAGCAGGAGAGACAAGGATACATTCATGAGGTTGAGTCCTGCTTGGCAGGGAGATGAAGCTCCATATACTTCTTTGCTCCTTCTGGAAAACCCTTCTCTGTCCTTTAGGAAGAAACGAGACTCTGGCAGGAAACCTGATTTGGACGCGTGCCTCTGGCTTCTCTAAGTAATTTTTCCTTGTCCTGGTACCTTAGAAATGTTATTATTATGGCTCTAGGAGGAGGGTCTTTTCCCTTTGGCTTGGGGTGCAACGCCCTGTGGGCTCTCTCAATTTCTATCTGCTATAAATCTTCCCTGGTTGGGGGGGGCAGGAAGGGGGGCCGGATAACACTTGCCATAATTTCTGGAGGATTCTGCCTTTCTCTGCTCCCTCTGGGACCCTGATCAGGCATTGATTGTTGTGCCTGCTTCTGGTTTCTAAGCCTTCTGTTTTTTCTTGTCATGCTCTAGCTCCTCCATCTCCCCATCTCTGTGTTCTAGCATCCCCTCTCTTTGGAAAATGCTGCCCGTTTTTCAATGTATCATCTCCATGAAATGAAGCTCTCGCTGGGAGAGAGTAAACTTTGTCTATGGATCATTTGATTTCTCCTTTAGTTTTCTGCAACTTGCCTTGAATGTCAGTGAGAACCACCATGATCTGGGCTGGGTTCCCGCTCTCCAGCTCTGCCGCCGTCACCATGTTGTCACTCTCCAATGTGTCCAAGCTGTTTGTTGGACCAGTTTTTATATTTTCAGGTCCCTGTCAGTTTCCTTCTTTTCTTGGGTGCATTTGCACAGTTTTTTCCAAGCGGTTTTTTCTATTTTTGAATATTTTTTTCAGCGGGCCCAGCGAGAGCTTCAGTCACATGCATCTGGCTCTCGCGCATGACTGTTGGCCTATTTCATTGTACATTTTATCAGGAGCTGAGGTCTAGATGGATTTTGCTTTTATTAGCAGGGAAGGAGTTTCTTCCAATGCTTCAGAAACTTGAAATTCTTTTAGCCTCTAATAATGCTTTGAATTTTAAATCTGCGGCTGTGTATGCTTTTTAAATTTCTCATCAATGGAAACAGTTGACTAATTATGGGTCTCTTTTGTATCACTTCTGTTTTTTATATATTTCTGTTTTTATCAGATGTATTTGTAAGTTGTATATATGGCTAACTGCTGAATAAATTAACTCAGGAGGCCCAGGGGTCAGACGGCTGGGAGGGCTATGGGAAGACAGTGACCACAGAGCTCATCCAGCTGCCCTCGGAGCAGTGGTTTTTGTTCCCTTAGGAGTAGGAGAACTCTACAGGTTTTCAAGAGAATATATGAGTAATTGCTCAGGACTTCAAGGGAGTAACTGTAATTCCTGTAGCGAGTTAGTTTAGCAGAACTCCCATCCTCACCATCTTAAGTCTCTCAGCTTTGAGGAACTTGGGCTAATAATTCAGAGCTTTATTTTTCAAGAGTCTTGAGCTGCATAAGCTGCATAAGCTGCTTGGGATAAACAAATCTTTTCTACAGCAAACTATTCTGTATGTAAAAATGTCACTTCTCAATGCTGTTGCTGAATGGGCATTTCTCCTTCTCACCATCTTTCAATATTTTTGACAATTGCTTTCTACTTTAATGTAAAAAAAAATCCCAATCATTTTTTTGGTTCTCTTGTCCAACCATGCACCACCGTAAGAAAACAGCTGAGGGCATCCGGCGGGTCCTTCTCTGAGCCCACCTGACATGGCTAAAGGAAAAAACATGTAAGGACCAAGTTTCTGGGTAAGAACCACAGTCTCGATGCCTCTTCTGTAAGGGAACGGGACATAGTACCGCGTTGCTACATTGTCCATGCAGATTTGTCATGTATCCTGTATATAGGCATATATTTTTTGACCATCTGTGTTTCAAATATATTGGAAATCAGAACTGGCCCCTCTGTATGATGACTTCCTAAAGAGTTGTCCTATAGTGACCTTTTTACTGAACTCTTGACCAGGTACTGGAATAGGAGATGTAATTAGCCAATCTGTCTCTTAAAGAAATAAACATTTTCTGTTGACCAGTCTCAAGATACGTGACTCCCAAGCAGGGCAAGAAGAGGCCTTGTTTGTTTGGAGTTTACTCATTGTTAATCCTATCTTAGATGATAGCAACCTGTTTTAGTATGTATCAACAGGCTTCTTACTATGTACTTTGAGAAAACCCTCCCTGTCAGCAGTTTTGACCTGACGTCATTTTTAGTTGACTTCCAAGCATTTCCCTCCATAAGAAGGGAGGGGAGAAATGGATTTTTCAGAAATAGTTCTTTCCTTGGAGCGTTTCTCACATCCATATGGCAGTATGTGACAAAGGACTGGGTAATATCATGCATTGAGTCAACCATAGCAATAATACGTAGAACATATGTTATATCTTATAGATGTTAAGATCTCTGAACTTGTAAAAGAGCTGTTCCTTGAACAGAAAGGTCCTCTTAAACCATGTCTTTTAACTGACACTGTTTCTTTTGTACTAGGTCTTTATTTGAACTTAAGTGAACTATTGCTTTATATTTATAATATTCTTAAGTCTCATAGCTTCATTTATACATGAATTGTCTTTACAATACTTTGCTGAGCAGCTGGTTTATTAGCAGAGTGTAAACTGAGTTTCCACATATTGGAAAAGAGCGCCCTATATCCAGACCAGATCATGTCAGGCCTGGACCACTAAGCGCAAATTCCCTTTGAGGAAACTGAGGCACAAAGCAACAGATTTCCATTCAAAAATAGATAAATTTCAAATCAATATTTCAAATTCTGGTAGGGCCCATCTGATAGCTCTGAGTTCCAGGACATTTATGTGAGCCAATTGCTCTTTTGAAGTCCATGATAACCCATTTGTGGAAAGCCCTAGTTGGGAGTGAGCTCCCTCTGCCCAACAGCGAGGCATTGGAGGTTAGGGACCCGGTGGTTGAAGGGAACATCTTTGCAGAGGTTTGTTTTGCATGCCCACCGTGTAGACTGTAAACTAGGTTCCTGAGGCATACAGAGTTTTACCAGGAAGTCCCAGAAGGAATCAAGCAGGGGGGGGCAGGCGTCCACTTACTGAAACATGCAAAGTTACAGGCTTGAAAAAGGCAAAGGCTTCATCATTTACACAAACCTTTTCTCTCAGTGCTGTCATTTCCCGTGAGAGAGTGCTGCTGGGCTTGTACATCCAGCACACATGCAGCAGTGCTTACCTGCAGTTAGATCTCCCTCCCCAGCATTAAATCTTGGGGGAGCTAATGATCCCATCACTCTGAACAGCTGGAGGCAGCAGCGCTGCTGAAACCGGGGGGGGGGAGGGGGAGGCTGGTTTGTGTTTATTTACATTTCTTACCCCACCTAAGGCGGCTCATAGAGTTGGAAGGGAGATCAAAGGTCATCTAGTCCATCCCCCTGCTCTGTGTAGGAAATCCACAGCGACAGCTTCCCTGACAGACACCGTCCGGCCTCTCTTTGAGAAACCTCCAGCGAAGGAGCGTCCCCCCTGCCCGCCCGCCCGCGGCAGCATCTGCTCTACTGCTCTCTAGTCTTGCCCTCAGGAGCAACAGAGAACAAATCTTTGCCTTCTTCTTTGTGACAACCCTTCAGGTACTTGGAGACGGCTCTCATGTCTCCCCTTAGTTTTCTCTTCTCTCAGCTAAACATGCTGAGCTCTTTCAACGATTCCTCATATCACTTGGTTTCCAGATCCCTGACCCTCTTTGTCGCTCTCCTCTGAACCTGTTCCAATTTGTCAATGTCCTTCTTAAATTGTGGTGCCCAGAACTGGACACAGGACTCCAGGTGGGGTCTGACTAGCGCAGAACAGAGTGGAACTGTGACTTCTCGTGACCTCAACACGACGCTTCTGTTAATGCAGCCTAAAATTGCATTAGCCTTTTTAGCTGCTGCATCGCGCTGCTGTGACTCATGTTCAGCTCTCACAGGTAAGAAAGAGGCAGCAACTGGCTAGCCTTCCAACCCCTCCCCACTCCAACACTCCTACGGAAACCTGCCAGGCGCCATTACCCCAGAGGGCTGTCCTGCAGGTGGCAACAAAAGGGTGCGGGCCGTTTTGTGGCTGTTGTGAGGCCGATGCAAGGTCTGCGAGGAGCCACCCCCTGACGACGTCCACGCCACACAACTTCGTCTGACCAATGCTGCCATCGCTGCCGGACCTCGAATGAACGCTCCGGGACCATCCACAGGCCAGGTTACCCGCTCTGCTGCCCAGACTGTTGCTTGCCACCTAGGATGCCTCCCCATATCTCCTTGCCCTCAGTTTCCCCTCTCCTTCTCGCCCTGCTGATGACTCCCCTCCTTCTCCCTCCCCCAATGGCCTTTCTCCAACCAACCTACCCCTTATTCTCACCCAGGCCCTCTCCCCCTCTTCACTCTCATCCCCCCTTGCCCATTCCCTGTAAGTTTCCCACCCCCGCCCCCACCTCCCCTCATCCAAACCTCGCACACCCAGACACTCCACAGCCCATTGTGGCCGGTGTGAGGCCGGTGTGAGCCCCAATCCCTTCAAATCTGCCCGCTCCACCTCCCCCAATCTCATCCACATCCCGTGGCTTCCCCCAAACCAATTACCTTTCTCCTGCTCCCTCTGGAACTGCCGCTCTTCCGTGGCTAAAGCCCCCGTCATCCATGATCTCTTCCTCGCTCGCCCCTTTCAACTCCTTGCTCTTACAGAAACCTGGATCTCACCCTCCAACTCTGTTACCCCGGCCACTCTATGTTCCAGGGGCCTTTCGTTCTCTCACCGACCCCGCCTTGAGGGCCAGGGGGTGGCGTGGGTTTCCTCCTTGCCAAGCCCTGCCAATTCCAAACCCTTTCCCCTCCTCCCTCCCTCTCCTTCCCTTCCTTTGAGGCCCACTCTGTGCGTCTCTACTCCCCCCTACACCTTCGTGTTGCTGTCATCTACCACCCCCCAGGTTCCCTCTCCTCTTTCCTCCCAGATTTGAATCCTGGCTCATCTTCTTCCTCTCCGATGACACCCCCGCTCTCATTCTTGGTGATTTCAACATTCATGTCAACTCACCTTCCATATCATCTATCTCCCGCTTTCTCTCCCTGACCTCCTCCTTCGATCTCCGACTCTGGACCGACTCCCCCACTCATACTGACGGCCACTCCCTCGACCTCATCTTCTCTCGAAATTGCTCTCTGGCTGACCTCTCCTTTGATCCCTGCCCTAATTCTGATCACTTCCTTGCCTCCTTCAGCCTCTTCCACCGACCCCCCTCTCCTCCCCGCGCCCCTTCCGCAATATGCAGGCTTTTACCCCCATGGAATTTGCCTCCTCTCT
>QEPC01005214.1:42359-75715 GCA_003113815.1 Sphenodon punctatus
CTTTAAATGTCAAAACCAACAGACAAAAAGATAAGGAACCAATAAATCCTTCCCACACAAGGTACAAGCGAGTTCCAATAACTGTCGAAGTAGGTACTTTCATCCTATAGTGCAAAAATCATGGCCAGTGAGCTGAGCTGACTTCAAGCAGAGTCAATGCAGAATTTGAAGAACAGAAAAGTAACAAGGACAAATGATACAGGGGCATGCAGGTCTTAAAAATAGCTGCCTATAAGCATGGGTGTTTTTAAACAAGCAAGGTTGGGGTCCATGGTTGGTGTGTGGGGCAACCCATGTACACGAAGTACATAGGAAGGGCTTCAAACAAGTGGCTCCCAGCATGATTGACCCATCCATGGAGGCAGCCACGCTGGCCTGCATGGGACACACTGGATTTTTCAGGAGATCCATGCGTGGCTGCTGCGTGGATCATGGGAGCATACCTCTCCACGCACCAACTTCAAACAAGTGGTTGAACATGTGGACGGTGAGGGGGCATGCATGGACACATCCCTTTTTAAAACACTTTATAAGAAGAGTATGGAACCTGTAACTTGACATATGGTGACACACTGTCCTAAATTTCATGAAGCTCCTTTGACTTACACTAATATTTAAACTGTTACAGATTTTATTCGTAATCTAGCCCCACCCAAGTCCAAATCTCAGAATTTAATCACTTTAAACTTTCCTGCCATTTTCTACCTTTTATTAATATTTTTATGGACTGATTTTCAAAATTTCTATTCACCTAAGCACCTAACAGCTTCCAACGAAATGAACCGGGGGCACTCATATTTTAAGACCTTGGCTTTAATGATTTCTTAAGGAACTTAAAGGCTAAAGTAGGAGCCTTTTTATATACTAAATCAAATAAATGAAATGAAAGTATCTGAAAGGCAAGAGTTCACCAATGATTTTATAGTGGAAACATTAGGTACAAACCTCCATCCACTGAAGTCAATGGATCAGCTCCCAGCGTCCCACTGACAGCAATGGGGGACGATGGGTGAAAACAGACATGACGCTAACCACCCTTGGTGGTCATTTATGCATGTTTCAGGGCTGCATAGGGCACCAATACAGTCCTGCAACATGCATAAATAACCACCAAGGGTGGGTAATGGGTGGTAAGCGTCATGTCTATTTTCACCCGATGATTCCCACAGTGGATGTTTTTACACGAGATGGGGTGGGGGTCTGCAGTCTTTGAATGTGGCGGCTATGTGGGCGCTGTACTTGGTGGGGCACTTCACACAAGCTTCTGAGTTTTCCCTGGAGTATCCCATATGTAGACTGGTGTGTGGGCTACAGGCGTGCACACACCCACGCTTTGGCTTCAGATGAGACCTCGCCCTATGGACAGTGAGTCTGTGGGAGGGGGTGTGTTGTGTAACAACACCCAGTGTTAGTGGTATGTTCATTCTTAATAAAAACATTTAAACAGTCACTTTATTAAAATGAGTAAAAATTAAAAAATAAATAATGAAGCCACTAATATTTGAAAAATCAAGCCGTTCATTTAGTTTCTTAAATACTGATTTAGAAACCTAACCAGGGGCTAGTATTTTTTATAAGATAGGCAATGATTAAAAAACTGAATATTGTTATATACAGTGGTTATGCAGAACTAAAGAACTAGTATATGAATTATTTTAAACTTCACTGAACAATTTATAAAAACCAAAGTATTTATCTATAACTATTAAACAAAAGTTTCAGATCAGAGCATCCCAGAAATCAAACTATTTCAGAATATGCTTCCCTTACTCTCCTGAAGTAAACATTTCCAGTAAAATGCATACATAGGATTCTTAAAGCAGCACTGTGATAACTAACGGCAGCCTCAGTGCAGACTGATAACTACAAATGATCTATTGCAGAAACCAGAAATGAAAGGGAAATATGTGTGTGTGGCCCGTGTACCACAATGTATTACCTGAGTATGCAAATACAGTGGATTTTTCTGTGTGGGTTTCATAAATAGATACATTTAAAAGACAGACCACATGTAAAGCAAAAATGACAATGCTTCACACATTACAGTAGCACTTAGAGCTATTAGTACAGCAACACTATCATACTGGGCCCTCGCTGTGCTGGGTGTTGTACAAACAATATATAAATATTTATCATGGCAGATTTAAAAGATTGGAGTAATCAATATCTACGGCAGGGGCAGGAATTGTTTGTGCTTATTTTTCTCTCTACCTCTCTGAGCTGGTTTTGGGGACATCACCTGACCCTTTGAAAACACTATATTGCCCCCTACACAGTCCTCTTTATAAATCTGATCTTAATTTCCCCCCACAACTATTTTATGGTGCAATTTTGATCCATTATAATCAATGAGAGTTTTGCCATTGACTTTAACAGGCGATGGATTGCACTCCTAAAGTTTTAAATGGTGCCATGCTGTAACTGCTTGTTCAGCTGATTCTTCTGTACTACTCCAGCAATCTGCTCCTTGAGGGCCTCACTTAGAGACAACTGCTGTGTTTCTTCCTGTTCTGTACTGTACTGACAAATACCCTTCTTAATAAATATTTTTATTAAGTTCCTGTAAGACTCTCAAAGCCTGTAGACAAACAGTCAATTTTATTTACGGCATTCGCCAAACACAACACAAAAACCCCCACCAAATTCTACTCACTCACAATAATGCCAATTGTTATGGGCATTATTTTAAATACATATGTGCTTTACCACCATGATATGACAAACGTACAACCTAATTTAAACAATATAGTCACGTGTTAAAATACATATTTCTTCCATCTGGAGACAGGGCTGGACTTAGGAATTTTGCATCCCTAGGCCCTCTAAGGCTGCTGCCCCCAAGTCAAGCCCTGCACCCATGCTGCATGTTCATGGGTGGGGGAGCTGTGTGTGAATGACGTGGCATGCGTGCCTGCGGTGCGTGCACACGCCCACCTAACACACATCCCCACTCACACACGCTCACCCCTCATCCCCACACACGGAGCAACTGGGGAAAATGGCGGTTGCTCCGTGGGTGCGGATGAGCAGTGGGCTGAGTGGAGATGTGTGCGCGGCCATGTGCACACCCCACCCACGCACCGACATTGCCATGGACCCGGGGAAGTCGTGTAAAAAGGGCCTGTGAGGAATCAGTGTCCCACTGCTGCTGCCGTTGCAGAGCTACTAGCAGGCAGACGGCGGAGGCAGGTGAGGGATGGGGACCCAGGCAGCAGGCTTTGGCTGTGGGCAGCAGCCTCCAGCAATGCAGGGAGAAAAGGAAAAAAACAGAGTGGGGTGGTGCCAGGGTCAGGATTGCCCCTGCCCCCCCGAAAACGCCACTCAAGACCTGGGCCTAGGGGGCCTGCCCCTAAGTCCAGGCCTGTTTGGAGATAAATTTGCAATTTTAAAGACTTACATCTGAGAATTAAATCATACTTGTGATATATCATGAAAAGGCTTTAATTTCTTGGGTGGGTAAAAAGTATGTGAAGGAAGAAAAAACGACTGGCTTTGTCACAGAAGTGAGTGTAATATAGCAGAATCAAATGAGCAGTCCTGTGGAAGAAGAGTACTGTTAATAGTATTTGTTCCTAAATACAATGGTGATAATGTACACTATGAAGCTTTGGCCTTGTATCTCCTATGCCTGAACTCAAGCAAGTCTCTAGAGGAGAGTCGAGCTAACCAGTTACTTGTTCTAGTTGATTTTTTCAAATGAACTACACACTAAGTACATGTAGAAGACAGAAACAAGAGAGGTTTTTCTTACAGGCATACAGAAACAATTAAGCTGCAATCTCACAATAAGCTCCAGGGAACCAGATACTGTACTAGTCCATAGCCAGCTCAAGACCAGCCTAAATTTGTAAATCATTTGATCAAAATTAATTAATAAATCAGACAAACAAATGCACAAATCTTAAGACTATATTTCATGTAACTGAAGAATGTTGAAAATATCCCTGTAAAATCAGCAAACTCCCCACAAACTGCAACAAAACATATTGTACAATATATATGTATATTGTAGTTGCAGATATACAATATAAAACTATATCCAAGAAGAGTCTCTGATGAATGGTCCCTGATACGCATGAACATTTGGAAGCGTGTATAGTTCTTGTGGAGGGAATTTGGGTCCCATTATTTAAGAACAGCAGTTGAAATGTCAAAATTGTCAATAGTTCCCAAATTACAATATTTAGAAGCTGGTCTAAAATCAAAGCCGCACACTTGAAAACAGGCTCGTAAGCATTGCATAACCAACCATTTAAAAAAAACAAAAACAAAACACATTTCACTTCTTCATGAGATAAATTTGCAAACTAAGGCCCTGATTGGTCTGTGCTGACCAACACTACTTGTGCGTGCACAGTGTGTATACATGGTGCCCTAGGCAAAGTTCCCTGCTTTCCGGTCGTGCCACCTCCCACATCTGCCACTGCAGCCCTGCTGTTTCCTCTGCTGGATGGTGGTGCAGTTGAGAGGGGGAGGACTTTGCTTGGGGCACCATGTGTATGCACCATGTGCACAAACATACAAGGGTATCTTTGGTCTGTGAGCACATGAGGCCTAAGGCCACTGACATCATCTGATAACTTGAGTGTGACTATGACACTTTTTACACGAGCGACACCCATGCATGAACACCCAGAAATCTGGGTGTTCCATGTGTGGATGAGTTTCGTGTACACGCCACGGTGGGTGGGTGTGCGTGCCCCCGTGAACACGCATGCACACCCACCTCCACCCATCGCACACGCACGGAGCAACCAGCGAAAACGGTGATTTCTCATGTGTGTAGATGGTGGAGGTGAGTGGAGATGGGTGTGTGCCTGTCTACACCCCCACCCCCCTCCAGCATAAGCACCGGCACAAACACACACGCGCGCCTGTTTAAAAAGGCCCTATTTTAAGTGGCTCTGGGATTACTGTGTAGATTGTGAAATTTACTGGGACTATTGTACTCCTTCCCGTTTTGCACACTGCAAAAAGGAAAGGGGGGGGGGACCAAACCCAAACTTTTATTACTTCCTGCTAAGCTTACAAGCCAGCAAACCCAAATGAAAATCATATCATTAACACTTTTCTTTTTCATTGTAAAGAGACCGTTAGCATAGGCAGACACAGACGTGCCTGAAAAATAGTCCGTCAAAACCATTTCCAAACACACACAGTGAATTTAAAACAAGATTAAAGTGAAGAATATTCAACCCAGTACTTTTTAACTATTCAAATTCATTCACAACTGTAATTTCATTCAACCTTATTTTCATAAAGTCATGTTTATATAAGAGTTTATCATTGTTTAAGGGCAAACTTTTGACATGAGCACTAGAAGGCTAAGGGCTTAGCATTTCTCAGCAACTATAGTGGAACTGTCATGTACTTTGTTAAAACTAGCCATCTTGTCAGTTTCCGAGTCAGAATTTCCTTTGCGGTCAATTTTCTGTAGAAGTGCTGGAAGATCAAGCACAGAAGAAATTATATAGTGAGGTACTGGAGAGGTGTTTTTTGGCAGTGTCACTGATTTATGTACCCAGACTGTTGCTTTCAAACCAGCATTCAGGCCTCCTTGAATATCTGTATCTAGAGAGTCACCAACCATCACACACTCCCCAGGCTGCACCCCAAGCAGACCACAACAGTGATGAAATATAGATGGAGCTGGTTTCTCTTCTTCCTGTTCTCCTCCCACCACAATGGCATCAAAGTACGGTTGGCAGGCACATGCTTCAATCTTCTCTCTTTGTGTTTGTTTGTCTCCATTTGTTAACAAAAGCAAGTGGACAACTTTTCTAAGTTCAATCAGCATGCCCCTTGTATCCTCTGCAAGGGTCAGATGCTGAAGACGTGTAGTTTTCCAGAGAAAGTAACATTCTGCAGCCAGATTCCGATTAGCCATGCCACCCATTGTTTCTTGTATAGCTTCTTCCCAGTGTGAAATCCTCAGATCAGTAATGCATATTTTAGCAGGATCACGACATTCTTTAAGGAGTTTTGCTTGGACCTTATCACAAATAGCACAGGCTTCTTCTTCGTCATATTGATGTTTTGACTGCAAGACATTTATTACCTATGAGGAATGCAAAGGAAAAAGAGGGGTTTAAAAAAAAAGCATTCAGGGCAGAGTTTGCCAGCTTTCCTGACATTGTGCCATATCCATGATTACTCCCACTTGAATAAACATGAGTAAGGTTGGCAGAATTTGGTTCATAATCAACAGTGACATGTATGATTAACACAAAACGTATATAAAGCTTTTTAAATACATTATCAAGTAAGCATCACAAGAGCATATTTGTTCTGCACCACAAAGGCACCATGCTTTCAAGGGACACCGTTCTTTCCTGATTCTTCTCATACCTGCTAGCTGACTAGTGGGGAAAAACAGCCCAAACTCTACCCATTCCCCATCAATTTGTTCCCTCATGAAAGCACTGGTGGTACACAGACCCTGAGCTACAGTTCAAAAATAGCCCAGGTAGCACACACAAAGGAGTGGAATGGATGTTAATGTAGTTATGTGAGTAGAGTTGGCAAATTCTTGCCCTTTATTTGCAAGGTGCGATTTTCATCTTGGTTGCTTAAACCATTTTTGACACAGCCCTTACGAAGTATACCTGTACTGTATAACCCCAGAAGCACTGTTCCTCCTAAAGTGCACAGCTGCACTAGCACACACACACTCTCTGGTTGGCTTATAAGCCCACTACAGCCATGCACAATCAGGCGAGGGGCAGGACAATCCTCCACCATTAAAGTCAGGGGAAATTTTGCCATTAATTTTGATGGGTGGAGCACTGTTCTCCGAGGGTAATTTCAGACGTTACAAAATCGCCGTTCACCACACTGACTCACAGTGGTTCCCGTGCAGTGGCAGCGATCCCGTGAATGTCTGTTTGACCTCCGCCAGATGTTCACCACAGTGAATCTTTTGGCGGGAGTCAAAGCTAACCATGGTTCTGGACCTGCGACTGGCCGGTGCAAAAGTCCCCCCGCAGCGGCAATCACCTGGAAAAGTACAGAGCTAGATTTCCATGCGCTGCACTTTTCCAGGTGTTTGCCGGCAAAGCCACGCGGGGGGAGGGGGGCCTTTCGCACCAGTCAAACCCCGTGCAAGTTTTGGCTTCCAGATTCTCTCCCAGAGCCAAAATATGCACAGATCGGCCCGGAGCTGAAGGTGCGAATGTGGTCCAACTCCAGCCCCTTGCTCAATGCAGGATTTGCCATACGCAGATCATCCCAGACATATGCATCCAGCCTCTTTCGAAAACCCTCCATTGATGGAGAAACCACAACTTCTCTGGGTTGCCTCATTGCTCTTCCAGTCAGGAATTTTTGCCTGATAGTCTAAATCTCCCTTTCTGCTGCTTCTACCCACTGCCTCTTGTCCTGCCCTCCATAGCAAGAGAGAACAGGAGTTCTCCTTCTTCTTTATGGCTGCCTTTTAAATATTTGCAGACTGTGGTCATATCCCCCCTTTTAAGTCTTCTTTTCTCCAAGCTGAACATGCCCAAATCCTTCAAACTCTTCTCGTATGATTTGTGTTCCAAACCCTTATCTTTGCTGCTCACCTCTTGCACCTCTGCACCCTTTCCAACTTTTCTATGTTCTTCTTTAAATGCCTCAAACTGAGCACAGTACTCCAGCTGGTGTTTATCAAGAGCTGAGCAGAGTGGCACAATGACTTCCTATGTTTGCTTACAATGCTTCAGTGCTACTGCTATTGCAACAACCTAATAGACAGCTATCTAACTTGCTACAAAATATACAAAGTCCTTTACTAGCTGCTGAATTTAAAAAGGCCAGCAGTTACTTCTTTGGCTCAATTAACAGGGCTTTAAAAAGAAGTCCTGAAGGTAAAGAGCACAAGTGTATCTTACGTGAAGGGATGCTATATGTAAGTGTGCTACGGGTAAGTGACTGATTTCATTTTCCAAACTTGCTTTTTTTTCGGCCCATCATTGGTTCAACAATCGGATATTTTAAAAACTGCATAAATGCTCCAAATTAGCATAAATTCATGCAAATTAGGAAGTGGAGGCAATTTTACGCTTGCGTGCATATAGCATTTGAAATATGAACCCATGAAAAAAATAAAATTTCTATACATGCTGAGAGAAAGTTAGAGAGCACACCAGGACCAGAATTAGCCTCCAATAAGTAGTGCCCACACAGGCAGCCTCTACACACACCACCACCACAACAGACCAACCTTGCAAACAATTCATATGGGTGGCCATTCCCGCTCCTCCCTACCTGCAACACTCTCACCCCAAGCCCCACCCAACTGCTTGTCCTCTGCCATGACACATAGCCAGACACCATAAACAGGAAGCCACAGCAACCAGTAACCCCTTCCAGCCTAGGAGCAGGTAAAGCTGCTGCAGCTGCTTGCAGTCCCGAGTATACCAGGGGAGGAGAGACATGCAGGAAGCTGCTGTCCTCCATGACATTGGCTCTTCTCCCATGCATCATGAGGGGGGCCTGGGATTTGAGCCACCATGGTGTTTATTTCATGTGTGTCTTTTAAAAGCTCCCAGCAAGGCTGTGGGCAGGACGGGGAGGCTACTGGCCACGGACCTAACTGCCGGTGTGGCTGGGCGCCCCGTTTCGTGGCTTTCCCCGCACAGGGCACTCTGGCTTTTTCTCCAGTGCCTTGTGTGTGGCCAAGAGTGGGTGCTGCATGGGTCACAGGAGCACACCTCCACCCACGCCACCTTCACATGGGCATTCAGGTCCATGGTTGATGGGTGGATCGGCATAGTTGCATCTCATCTAAAAACACCCATGAATGGGTGAAGTGTTTGTTTGTGTCTTGCTCCCCTTTCTACCCTGCACTGTCTCACCGTCACAATTTCACCTAAAATGTTTGTCAAGTGTCACTTGATTACATGGCAACAGAGTAAAAGTAGTATAGGGATATCTTTTATTGGACCAACTACAGTTGGTGGAGGTATGCAAGCTTTCGGACCTCATAGGGTCCTTAGTAAGGCAAGTCAGAGTTAGAACTTTCTCTGCGCTTGATTACATGTAACTTCCTATGGGGAATGAGCTACGGCTTCGTCTGTGTGGCACTGTAAATGCCATCATGTCAACTGGACACAAAGTTGTTCCAAATATCTTCTATAAGATATCGTCTGAGCTACCCTGTCTTCACATATAACTTTTGGGACCAACCCTTAACCCCTCTCTCTCTCTCTCCCTCTAGAGTGTTATGTTAATTTAAAGACATTACTGTGAAACTATAAAGATATGCACAGAGATAGATGGATTCTGGAATCCATCCTGAAAACAAGGAAATGGGCCCCTGGTGCAGAAGATGGAATTCCCTCCCCCTCCCTCTGATGCAGCTGCACCAGAGAGCACCCCCTCCCCCAGCTTGTGGGCTGCGCTGCATGTTCCTATTCTAACTATACCCTTTGCAGCAAACACTTGCTAGTACTCAATGGCATTATTTGGGCATAAGTATTTCAGAACTGTGGCCAGTTAACAAGGCACAAGGGGGCAGAATGAAAAGCAGCAGGGACTGCCTGCGAGGAGCACTCGCTACTGTTCTCAGGATGGGATTGCGAGGAGGAGAGGTACTAAGTGGAATGGTCACGCTATAGGCGCGGGATGGGGGGGGGGGAGAGAGGCATAACGTGGGGCTGTTCATGCAAAACGGATTGTTTTTGGGGGTGCAGGGGACAATGCTATCAACGCTGCTTTTAGACTAGGAAGGTCCGGGCTGTGACTGTCAAGAAAGGGGCTGTCCCGGCAGTGCTGCGGGGGTGTGGCCTGTCCCGGCAAGTGCTACAGGCCGGGGATGCTGGTGCTAGGCTTGCCACTTATGCAAATTTTGAAGGAACACTTATGAAAAATACATGTTGCAGGGCCTGCATTGGCACAAGTGTTCCTTAAAAACCTGCCTAGGTGGCAGCCTGGCTGGTGCCCATGCTCTGCTACAGACGGGCTCTCGCTGTCCCGAGAGTGGGTGCGGGGGCCGGGCTCTCTGGGTCAGGTGCCGCCGGGGAACGCGCCCGCTTGCCCCCGTGCCGAGCGCAACCGCGAGCCGGTACCTTCTCTATCGCCCTCCTGCCCGCCGCGGCCGTGTCCACCAGAGTGTTGTCCAAATCGAAGAACACGGCCTTAACCCCCTGCAGCCCCATAGCGCGCCCCGCTGCCAAAGCCGACGCCTGCGCCGCCGTGCGCCAGCTCCCCGCTTCCCCTGCCGCTGGTCTCGCGAGAGCTCGGGCGGTCCCGCGAGCGCTCAGTTCCAGTCCCCTTCCTGAGCGGGGCGGCAGAGGAGGATTTAACAGTCCCCGCTGGGGTCCGCCCCTGCCTCGAAGGACTTCGCCAGGGGCTTCAAAGCGATCCATCCAGCCGCTTCCCAGGTGACTCCGACAGCGCTCTCCGGCAGGTGGAAGGAGCGAGAGTGCCGATTGATCACTCCAAAGAGCCTGGTTAAGTCTGACTGAGGGTGTGGGGCTTCACCCGCGTTGAGAGAAGAAAGCCCCACTGTTGATATTGGGACTCGAAAAAGAGCAGAAGGGAAATGCACAAATATCCGGAAAGAAATATCTTTCTCCCGGAGGAACAAGTACTTCGATGTAGCTGCACCTTACTTTGGTTGTGTTTCTGTATTGTTCACACGAACAGTGCACTAAACGGAAGTCATTGTGGAGTAGGAAGAGAACTATCAGGAGCATATACTCCCCTCTGCTTTTGACACCGCAGGTTGTTTTTAAACAAGCGGGGAAGGGGCATGGCTGCTCAGCCACTCGGGTGCGTGGGGAGGGAGTCTAATGGGTGACCCAGGTGGCTACCTCAATAGCCATGCTCATACTCCCCCTGCCACGGTCCATGGGGGAGGGGGAAGCATGCTGGACTGGCCTCTGAAATTGACATTTCCCCCGCATGAGCGCTGGGGAACCAGGCTCCTCAGCACTTGTGGTCAATTCCTGCGACGTGCAAAGGCCATTTCCCATGCCCACAGCGCCTGTGAGTGTCAGACCTGTCTGCTGATGTGGGTGGCTGCCCTAGTTCATACGGGCAGGGGATGCGTGGGCACCTGTTGCTGTGGTCTTTTTGGCTTTCCCTGCACAGTGCACGCCGGATTTCTCAGCATTGTGGTATGAGCAGGTGCTGAATAACTCACAGGAGCATGCCCTCCCCCCCTCAGATGGGTGGTTGGATGAGTGACATTTGGGTGGCTAGGATATTTTTTTTTATTTTATTTTTTTATTTATTTATTTATAAATATTTGTTAGCCACCCCCTCATGGCTACGGCATCTCGGGGCGGCTTGCAACATAAACACACACAATAAAATTCATTAAAACAATGTTTTAAAAATACAATCCCCCTCACCCTCCCCTCCAAAGGCTTGGGCGAACAGCCACGTCTTGCAGGCTCGCCGAAACGCCAACAGACCTGGGGCCAGACAGTATGAGCGGGTGCTGAATAACTCACAGGAGCATGCACACCCACCCACCCTCCACTGTCAGATGGGTGGTTGGATGAGTGACATTTGGGTGGCTATGCATGGTAGCATCTTGTTTAAAAAGACCCCAAGTAACTAGTTTAGTGGATCGTGGGGCATGGAGCCATGGACATAATGTATCTTGATTTGAGCAAAGCATTTGACAAAGTCCCCATGATATCCTTGTTGACAACCTGGTAAAATGTGGGCTAGATGACAATACCATTGGGTGGATTTACAGCTGGTTAAAAAACCATACTCCAGGAGTGCTCATCAGTGGCTCCTCATCAGTCTGGAGGGAGGTGTTGAGCAGGGTACCGCAGGGCTCTATGCTGGTCTCAGTGCTGTTCAACATCTTTATTAATGACTTGGATGAGGGAGTAGAGGCTTCTCCATGAACCAGAAGTTGCCCGGGCGCCATTAGAAACAGCGGCAATGGGCAACTCCTAGGTGTTCTGAGATACGGACCTGGTAAGTCCCCAATAGCCAAGGTCTTACAAGTTTGCATCTCGGAACACCTGGCACTGCTGTTTCTAATGGCACCTGGGTCACTTCTGGTTCACAGAGAAGCATCTAACCACCCCCCTGCCTGGAGGGGTTTACCCAAGCTGCAGTTTTAAAATATGGGAGATAGCGCTCCTGTCTAAAAATGCTCAGTTGCATAGAAGCCATCTGGGTAAACGCCTGGTAAGACTGTCAATATTTAGGGAATTAGCTCTCTTTGGATCGGGGGACCCACACACCCTGGTTTGCACATACGAGGGATTCAAAGAGATGGGATCTTAATCATAGTTAGATTTATTTAGTAGTTCACACATTTATAACACCCAGTCTGTAATGATCCAGCAGCAGTTACCTAGCTATACAGTATCCCACACCCAAAGTCAGTCTTACATGCCTTGAAAGTTCAAAACGGTGGATGTCATCTGTCAGGAGCAGGAGATAGGTGATGGCCTGGTCTGATCAAGTTGTAGGACTCCCTATGGAGTCCCGGAAAGGATCAACAGCCCACGGACACCAAGTTAGATGCCAAGCGCTGAGATAATGTTCTGGTCTCTGCTTCAGTCTTTTATAGTGTTTTGGGGAGATGTTCTTTAGTATGCATATTCCAGGGTGCTTGATTGTGCAATGTGCTTGTTTGTATTCATCTTAAGGGGTCTGGCTGTCATCTCCCTTTCCCATTCATCTGGAGCCTGGGTGCTAATGGTCATATTAGCAATTTGTTTGTTAGTCAGGGTGGCACTTGATAACAGGACATCTTTTTCCCTCCCTTCAGGCAGGGAGCAGATATGCTGATGTGTACGCCTTTGTTATCTGATCTGGTGCAAAAAGGGTGATGGTCGCTTGAATGACTGCTGCTTGTCGGCTGGCATCTCCCTGAGCAGGAATATCTCCTCCTTCCCCTCCAGGCGTGAAAGAGATATTCTGCAGGGGTGTTGCTTTCAGTGTTTTGGGTTGCGTAAGTTGCATACAAGCACCCTCTTATCAAGCACCTTTGTTTAGTCCTTGTCGGTGCTTTGTTCCAGGCTGGGTGCAGTTGGTCAGCAATATGATGTAAATCACTGGTCTTGCAAGACATGATGATGTGGTTGGGAGTTTATGAAAGTCATGTGAGATTATTTCCCACACATAGCCTACCTGGCTATTTCTAGAAATCCTGCCTACTGGATCAGTACAGATAATACAGAGCTTTGGTACAATAGTTACATGCATTTTCAAATATGGTCATTGGTTCCAGTATATTAATTCTCATAGTATATTACATACAATCAAATCGCAACAAGACAAAGGAGTTAACTGCAAGAAGAGAGAGAGAGTTTAAAGACTTGCTTAGGAAAGATAAGGTTTTTTTTCTTTTGACCAACAGCATGTGAAGAAACTTTGAAATTGCTCTGGTAACATCAGAACTGAGAGAAAAGGAACTTGGAAATAGAATGGACTGCTGCATAAATAGGATTTTAGCCTAGAACTCAGAAGTAAGATAGATTTACATTATCTATTATGTTTATTTGATTTATTGCACTCTGAGCACTATCTTGCATTGCATATTAATCTTGTTTCTTATAATAAACTTATTTAACTAAGCCAGTGTTCTTAAGTGAATTCCTGACTTTGAGGTAACACAGTTTGGAGTGATTCTGAGTCAACATCCAGGAATCCAAAAGCTTCAAGATGAGCCTAAAGCTGCTGGGCAACCATCTATTCAATAACCTTCCCATAAAAGGTTCTGCTGTTTCTGTTACTCCGACAGCAGAGAAAAAGCTTAACCTGGTAGTAAAAAAACATGGGAGGTCAGATTCAGGAGAGTGGGACAGTCCCTTTCCCTGATTGCTTGGAAAGGGGAGGTCAGAATAGGAAGCAAAATCTGTTTGTGACTGTTTTGTGGTTGCAGGGAGGGAAAAGCTTGAAAAAGTGACTATGGGCACATTCTGATGAATTGTAGTTACATTGCGGAAACCACTCCACTTAAATAGTCTCAAGCAAACAGATACACCAAACTGAAGTAGTGTCTCAATACCAAATTCCCCTCCACCCTGCCAAAGACTGTGTTCTTTGGGTGGATCAACTAGCAACTTGACAAATCTATGCTGGCTTCTGTTAATCGCTGCATTGTTTTCTAGATGGGGATGGGTAGCTGGGCAGGCATTCTCTGCTCTTGTGCTGTGGAACTCTCCGCGGGGGTTCGCCTCAGCCCAAGCCGCCTTGTGTTCTGCCGTCGGTGTAAGACCTGGCTCTTCTGCCTGGTATTTGGTTGAGGAGAGGGTTATGGGTTGGTGTGGTTTTTTTAAAATGTTTTGTGGCATGCTTTTTGTATGTGTATTTTTTAAGGTTTTATGTTTGAGATTTATATTTAATATTTTTATTGTATTTTTCTGATGATGTTGTTCACCACCCCAAGCTGCCTGAGGCAGGAGGGGCGGGATGCAAATTTTATAAAATAAATAAATACATTAGATACTTAACAGATTGACCACTTTATGATCTGTTCTAGTATCTTTCCAGGTATCGATGTCAGGCTGACTGGTCTATAGTTTCTCAGCACACCCTACCCACACTGCCACCCATCCACCACAACCAGAAAGAGACACGCACCCTGCTGCTAGAACGACAGAGAGGTGCACCCCCTGAACACGCTGCCACCCACCTGCCACAAGACCGCATATGTGCTCCCACCAGCTGCCACCCTCCAGAACGAAAGAGAGAGAGAGAGACACACACCATCTGTGCCCACACACAATCAGGATGAGTGAACGAAGTCACTCTATTTCTCCTCTGTCTTGCCCCCCGGGGCGATCTCTGTGATGCCCTGCCAGTCTGCAGGGGTCCAGTGCTGCCCCCCTGGGGTGATTGATGCCCTACCAGTGTGCCTCTCTCACACAAGTCCTGCCCCCTGCCCTCCAGAGTGTTCCCTGCAAGTTGATACCTTACCTGACTTTGGTGTGCCAGTACCAATGCCTACTCTGCTTCTCCACCACCACCTGCCATCAATGACTGCTCCTGCCTCTGTGTGTGTGTGTGTGTGTGTGTGTGTGTGTGTCTCACACTCACACACACACACACACACACACACACACACACACACACACAAAGTCCTGCCCCCCTGGGGCACTCTCTGCAAATTGATACCCTGCCAGATTTTGGGGTGCCAATGTCAGTGCGACTACCTGCTGCCTCTGTTCTTCTGCCTGTCTGTCTGGCACTGCCCACTGCTGCTGCTGCCATTGCACCTCTCTCACAAGTCCTGCCCCCCTGGGGTACTCTCTGTAAGTTGATACCCTGCCAGACTTCGGGGTGCCAACACCAGTGCCACTGCCTGCTGCCTCTGCTCCTCCTCCACCTGCCTTCCTGGCACTGCCCATTGCTGCTGCTCCTGCCAATGTGCCTCTTGCTCTCTGCAGGTCAGTTCCCTGCCAGACCTTGGGGTGCCAATGCCTGCTGCCTCTGCTCCTCCGCTGCCTGCCACCACTGACTGCTCCTGCCAGTGCATGTGTCTCTCACAAGTTCTACTACCCAAGGCAGTCGCTGCAAGATGATACCCTGACACATTTTGGGGTGCGACGGACAGTACCAAATACCCAGAACAGCTTGCCACTAGTGTTCACCCTCCTGCCTGCTGCTCCTCTCCTCTCTCCCCCCCTCTCTCTCTCGTCTGCCACACTTTGGGGTGACAAAGCAAGCCTGATTGCTGCTCATCTGGAAAACTGCTGCTGCTACTGCTACTACCAATCTCTAGCCTCTCTCTCTCCCTCTCTCTCAAGTCCTGCCCCTTCCTCCGGGGCAATCTCTGCTAATTTAAGCCCAACAGACATGGGACAGCATGTCTCTTTTGCCAGTTCTTGCTGCTTCTTAGTGCCAGCATGCACACTGCCTGCCTGTGCCCCTGATGCTCCATCTTTTGCCTGCCTGCTTTGTGCCAGTCTCTCTCTGATATTCTGCTTCCAAGAAGTTGAAGTCTTGCTGGGGCATGCACCACCATCTGTCTCCTCCTTCCTCTGTGAGTTGCAGTGTCTGCTGCTTCAGTGCCCGCTGCCTGCCAGCATCTGCTCTTGCTCTGTCCCCTGTCCGCATGCTACATGCCAGTCTCTTTGGGGAAGGGGAAAAGTCCTTTGGAGGCAAAATAAAAGTGCTTCCTAAACCCTAAAGTGATTTCTTTTGGAATCCAATCCAAAAACAAAACTAAAACAAAAATAATATACTTTTTGCAAGTGAAAACAAAAAAATGACAATTTTACAAATGAAAAACAAAGTGGGCCCCTTGTGCGCATCCTTATGAAAGGCCGACTGTGACCGCTGCGGTCAGCCAGGAGCACCCTCTTGTGGGTACCCCCTGCCAATCTTGTCTGTACGATAGGGGCCCACAGAGAGGTGTTATCAGTCGCTGCTCCAGTATTTTGAAACTCCCTTCCCCTGAAAGTCTGCCTGAGCCTGAGCATATCCTGAAGGTGGTGCAAAACTTTCCTTTTTGGCAAAGCATTTGGCAGGTGGGAATAGGGTTTGGGGGGTCAGGGTAGGGATTTTAGGGGAGTTTATTGTAGTTTTATCATTTCCTCCCCCCCCTGTGTTTTTATTTCCGTAGGGTGGGGTATCAATTTTAATAAAAAAATTGATTTATTTAATAAAAAAATAAAATAAACTTTTCAGTGGCGTAGCAACTTGTTTTTTTTGTTTAATTTTTTTTAAAATTGCCAATGGTTTTACTTCTTTTTACTGTTTTTATTGTTTTAGTAACCCTTTCCTGTATTTTAATTGTTTTTAAATGCTTTGTGAGCCACCACGAGCTGCCTTAGGGCTGGAGGGAGCAGGATAGAAGTTTTTAAATATAAATAAATAAATGTTGTGGTGGTCCTGGTCTCCTGTCCCAATTATGGGCCCACCTAAGGGCAAGAGGCTGGGGTGTCCAGGGTTGCAGGCAGGGCTTTCCCATGAAGGCAGCACATTTTCAGCACCATATCTCCCCTCCTCCAGAGCAGTAGCATTGAGGAGCCCCACCAGGAAGGAGGTTTTAAGAGGAGGTGGGGCTCTGAAAACTTCCTTCTTGGCCCCCTTTGCAAGACTAAAGCCTGCTGTGTCTTATGAAAAATTAGTATACTACATGTGTTGTTCTCTCAACTATTTCAGTCAGCTTTTCCAGAGCGACTGTCACAAACAGACAAGTGGTGCCTCAAATTTAGTTCAAAATCTGGCTCCAGAGGGTGTTTTTAAACTAGAGCAGTGGGGGTGGGGGCATGGCTGCTGAGTGGGATGGGGGCGGGGTGCCCACGCATGGGAAGTGTGTGAGGAGGGCTTCACACGGGCAGCTCCTGGCGGTGCTCTGTGTGGGGCCTGGGTGGCTGGTGCGTGGGTCACGGGAGCACATCAGTGACACCACCGTCACACAAGCAGCTGGACGGTGTGGACATGAGTGGACGTGTCTCATTTAAAAACGAGTTACACTCTCTGCAGTTGACAGGGTTCTCCTGCGTAAAAGGGGTTCTTGATGCCAGGCAAAGAAACCTGCAAGTCATTTCACAGTATCATTGTGCAAGCAAACTATGCGTGATGCCAGATGATTGTGATGAAACTAGGTACAATATGTGAAAGCTCAAGGAAGCTGTGTAACAATGAAAATCCAAAAATGGGGTGCTTCTGGATAACATTTTGCATACAAATGATGTACTCTGAGTAAGTTTAAGTAGGTCTCATAAGGTCAGAGCTGTACTATCATTCCATTTTCTGACAGTCTGGTAGACTGTCCTTTTTGTGACTAAAGGTGAGTGCAGGAATTGCACCATATATGAATTTTTAGAATGGAGGAAATTTGACTGGAAATGATCTACATAAAGAAGCTTGCATAAGTGCACTAACTGGATATGGTTGCAAAAGTCGGAAAATAAAGCTAAGGGAAAGCAAAGTGACTTCTGCCAAATGCACTTTGCATTGAAGAATAGCATTGTGTAGCAAGTTTTTCCTTTTTCAGGTTGATCTCCATTCTCTTTGCTGCAGTTTTTCCTCATCAGGTACAGAGGTGCCAGTCCTAAAAACCCTGTACTGGGATTGTGGGAGACTTTCTCTTAACTGCATTTATTATATTTGGGCTTTTTTAAAGATTGTTGTGATAGTGTGGATGACAGTCCCCATCATTCCTTTGCTTACACATTCTGAGTTGTTGATTGCTGGACTTAGCTTGCTTGCATTCAGTGTTGTCTGGCACTGGCGCTAACCTTTTGCTCTGACACCAATCCCAAAGGACTTGTGCTGGTGCTAAGTGCTAGAGCCAGGGCTAAACAGCTGGAAGGTTATGCCTTTTAGCAGTGAAGTACTTCAACATTTTTAAATCACTTCTCTGATGGTAGGAGTTTATCACAGAGCGGTTTTGAATTTGCTATAATCGGCTGATGTCTTTTTGTAATGTGATTTGTCCAAAATACATGCTGCTTCATTTGATATAACACCGGTTCTTTATAGTTTAGTGGGATAGGAGAACAACATGCATAACTGAGCATTTGCACATTCAATAAACAAGTAAATCAAGAAAGCATTAAATTCAGCTTTGGGTTTTTCACACTGCAGTGACTTGGAAGAAAAAGGTGGAGAAATGTCCCTCCCTCAGACAGCAGCCGAAAAAACAAGGGGTTGAGACCCCTACGAAAAGGAAAGCTGGCATTGGGATAAGAACCCAGGGAGGTGTTTGGGAGCTCATCAGAGAGTGCATGTGTTGTGTATGGCCCTTTTCACACGAGACGCCCCCACCCATCTCCACACAGTTTCACCCATGTGAAAGCCGAGGGGGATGGGTGGGGTGCATGCGCACTCCCGCATTACACCCACCTCCATCTATCTACACCCATCACCTGCCCACGGAGCAATGGACTCCAATGCCCGATGCTCCATGGGTGGAGGTGGGTATGTGCCCGTTAGACTGTTGTCGCACCCGCACCCACTGCGGTCCATTTAAAAAGGGCCTATGTGGGAAAAGATAGCTGCTGCCAGAAGGTTACCACCCTGGGCCTGCCCTAAGTTGAGGCAGGGACAGCGTGGGTCAGTGACAATGGAAAGGTTTTACTTTAAAGGTATTTCTTCTAAAATGTGTGACCTGCGGGCACTGATGTTCATACTTTAAAAAACAACAACCAGAGTCAGATCTGTATCCTAACCATGTACTCAGTTTTAGGCTTTTGTGCGGAGAGCTGGATAGAGAAATTACCAGGAATTCTGAAAAGCTATTGATGCTTCCTCAGAGGGACGGGAGGAAGACATTTTGTAAGAGGTAAGATTGTAAGTAGGCCACTAATTCACCTTACTCTTTAGTGTGTTGCTTTTAACTTTTACAGTTAGGAATCTAAAATAGCTCAAAAAAACCTTCCTTCCCGAGTGACTAGAATTAGTTAACAGCCCCAATTTTAACTTTGCCCCTGTTACCCTAGAGAAGGGATTCTCAAGCTTTTGTTCATTTGCAGACACCTAAAAATTTTGTATGACGGCAGGGATGCTTTTGGAAATATACTGTGAAGCAAACATTATTTATTATAATAATTACATACTATATACATAGTTAGATAACTACTGTCAAACTGTTGTGATAAAAAACAAAAATAATACAAAGAAAGCTGCTCCTCCAGCTGCTGCTCAGAAAGGAACATTTAAGGAGGCTGGATCTAAAATGGATCTTCTCGCGGAAGCTGGAATGCCTGCTCCCACGGTTGCCCAGGAGGGCAGAGTGCTGTCCCAATTTTTTTTGCTCCCAGCCCTGATCCTGGGTCCTCTCTCACAAGCTAATGGGGAAGCTAATGGGGAATCTTCTTCTTGCGCAGCAGACTCTCCCTTTTCTTCTCGCCCTCCTCCACCTCTGCTTGCTTCGCTGCTAAGATAGCGACCATCTTGCTTCCCTGATCCCATGTGCGCCTTGCCAGCGCTTCCTCTTTCGCCTGGACCAGGGAACTTGGAAAGGCTTCCGGAGCTGTGAAACCTACCCCAAGGCTTTTGGAGCCTTGGGGCAGTTCAGATGATTAGTGGCAGTCATCAGAACATAAGTTTAGCAGCTGGGGGCAGGGGCAGGCAGAGCAAAAGCAGCTTGTTTCTCATGCACAGGGTCTGTGGACCACAGGCTGAGAACCACTACCCTAGAGGCTTCCCTACAACTTGTGTGAAGGTACAATTTTCACATGCACAGCAAGCAAACTGTCACAACAGTTTGACAGTAGTTATCTACTATGTATATAATTATTATAATAACAAATATAATGCTCGCTACACAATATATTTCCGAAAGGGCCCTCTTAATTATTCTCCTCTTATGATAGGGAAAACTTCAGTAGTTGCTTAATTTTCTACATGGTTCTGCTTCACTATTGTATCTATGCTTTGAACAACATATATTTTAGGGCAGGGGTGGGAAACCTCAGGCTCAGACTAAATGCAGTCCTTGACCAGTTTTTATTTGGTCCCTTTCCAATTCCTGGACCAGTTCCTACCCTCAACCACTGAAAAACCAAGTTCAAGATACGTGAGCAGAGATGAGGACATGCACAAAAAGGTTCATGATGTATTGTCTTGATCCATTCTGTATTGTGATCTGCCCTGAGCCCTTGGGATAGGGTGGGATAAACATTTAAATAAATATTAGATTGACTGATTTTTTTATTTATGGCCAAAGTCAAAATGAATATTTACAACCCACATATATACATATCAACAATTATAAAATATATTCACACACAACATGCTGTAACTCTTGAGTAGATTCAATATCCTATTAAATCCATACAATATAAAATTTATTCAATATAAAACTCTACATAGATTTCCAATTTCTATTACTCTATAACATTTGTTGCAAGGGCTCTTTCCCTCCCAGAACTTACTGACAGGACCGTTTGACCTTTTATCTATCTATTACAGATACCCCACCCTGCCAAAACTTGCCAATTACACATTTGTCCCCACAGTTTGTTTTGTTCTTTGGGATTTTATTGCCTTGACCGCAATCCTATGGGCATATTGGAAGCGCTATACATAATAGTCTTATAGTTTCCTGATCATTTTCTTTCTTATTCCCTGTGCCGCATGAATGAACTTAGCCAATACAATTATATTATCTATTGCTGTATCCTGGAGTATTTTGGCAGTTTTCTCATGTGCTGACCATCCACTTGTTATGTCTCCCAAGGGGAGCCACCATTTCCTCCTTCCCTCTTCATAAAAGGGACATTCCCATAGAACATGAACAATATCCTCTACTTTTTTCAATTTGCAAGGGCATAATCTTTGTGCCTTGGGAATCTTTGCCCACCTTCCTTCCTGCATCTTAGATTCCAACTGAGAGAAGCGCAACCTAGTAATCGCCTGTCTCAAATGACATTGTGGTATCTTCAAATACGATGCAGGATATTCTGATGGGAAAACATATTGATTCATCAAAATATGCCTCAAGTTTCCCACTTTTGTCCTATCTTCCTGCAAAGAAATATCTGTAAGTTGTTTTATGATAAAATCTTTTTCTGTTGGCATTGGTATTAAATCTGAATTTACACAAAGAAAACCAAGCCCCATTTTTTCTATTTCCCGTTTGACGTCTTTCACACAAGTTTTCCTCCCCTTCAGGGAGCCTACCATTTCCAGGTAGATTCTCTTAGGTATATGTGTTGAGGGGGAAAGACCTGACCTTTAGCCAGTAAGACAGGGCTCTGTGTGTAGCTCGTCCCTACGTTTACAGCACCTGTTTCAATCCTAATCAATCATCGAGGGGTGGACCTTTGAACCCCCAGTAATTTCTTTAGGAAGGTGGCTTGTGTTTTTTCTATAACTTCACAAGCCCTGGAGTCCAGTCCCCAGAGCTCAGCCCCATAAAGAAGAATTGCTTCTAATTTGGCTTCTGCAACTTTCAGGACCTCCATACATGGGCGCTTCCCACAACGATTATAGAAAGCCATAATCCCTCCACCTGCCTGCGCTGCCTTCCACTTTGCCCTTTGTACGTGGTCCACCCATGATAAAGATATGAAGAAGGTAATGCCCAGATAAGTAAACGACTTTAGCACGTCCAATTTTTCTTTGCCAGTTACCCACCCTTGAGATTTGCTTGTGCCAGAAATCATTACTTTTGACTTGACTGCATTCACCTTCTTTAAATAAATAAATAAATGACTGGACCCTTCTCTCATGAGTGTATCCTTTACGCCCCCCCCCCGCCTCCAACTTCTTCTAAGCCCTTGGCAGTTGTACTAATTTTTAAAGTGGCTCCTGGGTGGGAAAAGATTCATCACTCCTGTTTTAGAGTGTTGACGCCGCTCTGTGTGCAGAGATCCCAAATCTCTCTTGTAAGACACTACAGCTTTGGGGTGGGGGTTGTCTATGCCCCCTTGTCCAGGCTAGACATAGTAAAATTGCTCTCTGACCTGTCTCTGAAGTACCAAGAGACTATGAGGAGAATTTGTGAATGATTTCACTCTGAACCATTAGTAGACACTGTACAGTAACTGTTCAATGTGTACCATGTAGATGGCTAATATGAAATGCTTCAGTATTATGCCTCTGGGGAAACTCCCAAGGGCCACTTTTGAAAATTAGTTCAAGCCTCAAGGGTCATATAGAAGTTGGAGGCAGGAGTGTTTAAGGAGTGTATTCAAGAAAAGCAAGGTCCAGATCATGGATCTGTGCCATGGCTCCGTCCCCTATCCTTGGGTAATTTCAGATGTTACGATACCACGGTCAACCACAGTGAACCCCCTGTGGTGACCCCGGTACCGTAACATCTGTCTGCACCCAAAGAGATTCCTGCCAGATGTTCACCATGGTGAACCTCCGGTGGAAATCACATTGACCACGCTTTCGGACCTCCGGTCACCCAGAGGTCCAAAAGCGTGGTTAGAATGACCACAGTCTGGGATCGGCGGAAAGCAACGTCTGTTACCACCCGCTGCTCCCGGATCATGGTCCCGACCACGGGACAGGATCAGGCGCAGCGGCCGCTGTGCCCGCCCATCTACCGGAGGGCAGGCGGCCGGGGGAGCATGGGGAGGCGGGACTGTGCGGCGGCACGTTGCATCGCGCAGCCCTGCCCCTTCTCCAATCCTCAGTAGGAATCAGGCCAGCACGTCTGAAGGATGGCCAGCCTGATTCCTGTCTGGGATCCGGAACAGATCCCGGACCATGGTTGGATGTAGCGAATGCACGTCTGAAATTACTCCTTGTGTATATGTGCTCATCCCTGCACCCTTACCCTGAGCTCAGTCTTTCAGTGCTTGTAGGTAGGAACTGGATCCAGAGGTCCAGGAACTGAAAAGAGGCCAATTTAAAACTAGCTGTGGGCTATATTTGGCCCCTAGGCATACTTCTTAAGTGTCCTGGATTTTCCAGGACATTCTTAACACCTCTTCTGTTATCTCTCCGGCAGAAACTGCTGCAGAGTCTCTAGGAAGGGAGGTGTGAAAGATAGCAATTTACTAGCCATCAATGGGACAAACCATGAATTTTAAAGCAGGGATGTCTTGGAAAATCCAGGACACTTGAGAGGTATGGCCCAGGCCTGAGGTCCCCCCTCCACCGCCCTAGGCTGCTGGTATGGTTTTGGTCAAGTTGAGTGTTCAAATGTATTTGTAAAAAGTGGTCTTATATCAGATGGTCAGGTCTTGGGGGTATATTGTCAGTTAGGTTGGTTTTTTTTGTTATTGCCACCTCCCTTGTTGTTTCCCACCAAGGTAACTATTCCCCACGAAGGTAACTATCCCACATTAAAGCCCTAGGTAGGCACTCTGATAACAGATTCACAAGTTAAAAGTGCAGATAAAGGCCACTTTTAGATGAGTGCCGCCTGCTTGCGCCATGAGATCATGCGCCTTGTAAAAGTGCCACAGACATCTTTTAGACGTGCCTATACATGCCGTATTTCTGGTTGTGCATTCTTTAACAGCGCAAATTATCACGTATCACGGAGACCTGGCTGGACAATGAGTCGGGGCCTATATTGGCTGACCTTGTTCCGGCTGGGTACTCCATGCAGCATCAGCCTGGGCTGCGGGGGCAGTGTAGCCTCTGTTTTTAAGGATACATTGTCTGTGAGGAGATTTCCTCTGCAAACCATCATGGGGATAGAGGGCCTGCATTTGGTGTTGGATTTGGCTGGAGACAGATTAGGGATACTGCTAATATACTGGGCACCCACCTGTATGGCAGCTTCCCTATCTGCACTGACTGAGCTGGTGTCGGGGGTGGTCTTGCGGTCTCCCAGGGCGATAGTCCTGGGGGACTTCAATATCCATGCCAACGCCAGTCTTGGAGGAGCAGAGCGTGAGTTCATGGCCGCTATGGCAACCATGGGCCTGTCTCAGAGGATGGTGGGCCCCACACACATTGGAGGACATACCCTAGACATGATGTTTTGCAAAGGCCTTGAGGCGGGGGATCCATTAGTGGGGGAGGTGTCAGCAGAACCATTGTCATGGACGGATCATTATCTCCTCCGGGCAGGTATCCTGGCACATGTCAGCCCCCGGGAGGGTGCAGAACCAATTCGGATGGTTCAACCCCGACAGCTTATGGAACCTAGAAGGTTCCAGACTGCTCTAGGGGATGTATCCTCTGATCTCAATGGCTGCTCAGTCGATGACCTCATGACCGTGTGGAATTCTGTGTTGGTGGAGGCCATTGACCGGGTGGCTGCCAGGCATCTGCTCCCGAACTGCCAACAACGCAGGTCCCTGTGGTATACGGAGGAGCTGTGGTGGATGAAGTGGGAAGAGCAGCGGGAAGAGTGGTGGTTAGAGTGATGGTGGCATCACTCGTGTGCTGAAGTTGACCGATTGCGGCATAGAGTCTGGTTACATACCTATGCTGTGGCGTTGCAGGTAGCAACGAAAGTTTTCTTTGCTGCCCTCATTGCGTCTGCTAAGTCACGCCCAGTGGAGCTTTTCCGGGTGGTGAGGGGGCTGGTCTGTCTGGCCTTCCTCCGACTAGATCTAGAGTCATCAAATGCCTGCTGTGATTTGTTTGTGGACTTTTTTGCAGATAAAATCGCTCAGATCCACCAGAGTTTTGACGCAACACTTTTAGCAGTGGGTGAACCAGAGGCAGTAGAAGCCCCGCCTTGTCCTGTTTTGTGGGATGAATTTCAGAATGTGTTGCCCTCAGATGCAGGGTATGCCCTGGGGTCTGTTAGAGCCACTTATTGTGAATTAGACCCATGTCCATCCTGGCTGGTCAAGACCAGCCGGGAGACATTAGGGCTGTTGCTGGAGGGGATTGTCAACGCCTCCCTGGGGGAGGGCAGGGTGCCGGACTGCTTTAAGGAGACGCTGGTGTGGCCCCTGCTCAGGAAACCATCATTGGACATTGGCGTCCTGGCCAGCTATCGGCCGGTCTCTAACCTTCCCTTTTTAGGGAAGGTTATTGAGCGGGTGGTGGCTCGACAGTTGCAGGAACATCTGGACCAGATTAACTTTCTCAATCCCTCGCAGTCAGGTTTTCACCCTGGATATGGCACGGAGACTGCACTTCTGGTCTTGGTCGACGACCTCTCCCGTGAGTTGGACTGGGGTCATTCAACCCTGCTGATCTTATTAGATCTCTCAGCTGCATTTGATACCGTTGACCATGAGTTGTTGGTGACTCGGCTGCAGGACAGGGCAGGGATTGGCGGGACCGTTCTTGAGTGGTTCTGCTCCTTCCTGGCTGGGAGAATCCAGCGTGTGGTCCTGGGTGATTTTTTCATCTTCTCCCCAGGGCCTCACGTGCGGGTGCTGCAGGGTTCAGCCTTTGGGGGAGGTTGTTAGGGAGTTTGGCGTATGGTGTCATCAGTATCCTGATGACACCCAGCTTTCTCTCTCATTTTCATCCATCTCAGGCCCAGCAGTCTCAGTGCTTACCTGGTGCTTGGCAGCTGTGGGGGATTGGATGAGGGCGAGCCGTCTGAAGTTAAATCCCGACAAGACGGAGGTGATGGTCCTGGGGAAGGCCGGGGGAGTGGTGGCTCCCATCATTGATGGGATCCGTCCTGCCCTGGTATCTCAGGTTCATACTCTGGGGGTGCTCCTGGACCCACAGCTCCGCCTGGATGCCCAGGTGACAGCTGTGGTGAAAGGGGCATTTTGCCAATTACATCTGGTGTGTCGGCTTTGTCCGTATGTCTTCTTCTTATTATTATTATAATTATTATTATAATAATAAACATTTATATAGCGTCAGCCATGTGCCTGGTGCTGTACAGAACATAGAAATAGACGCGGTCCCTGCCTGTGGCTTACAATCTAAAAGACAAGGATGCGGAGACAGGGAGAGGGGACAGCGGGAGAGACGGGAGAAGACAAACAAACATTCAGGCGGATGCGAAGTCTCAGGTGCATGTGCTTGGCTTGGTTACAATCAGGTTGGTTGCAGCAGTCTGCAGAGGAGGGCAGACAGTAAATATATGGGGAACGACTAGCAGGCATTGGGAAAGGCGGCGAGGAAAAAGTGGGTCTTGAGGAGGGATTTGAAGGAGCGGAGGGAGGGGGCAAGGCGGATGTGGGTAGGGAGGGAGTTCCAGGCATGGGGGGCAGCGAGGGAGAAGGGTCGAAGGCGGTTAGGTGAGCAGGAGAAACGAGGGAGAGTGAGGGAGGGGACAGAGGAAGAGCGGAGAGCGCGTGCAGGAGTGCGTAGGGAGATTAGGTCCGAGAGGTAAGGGGGAGCTTGGTTGTGGAGTGTTTTGAACGTGAATACCAGGAGTTTAAACAGGATACGTTCAGGAAGGGGGAGCCAGTGAAGAGAGAAGAGGAGAGGCTGCACATGGTCGAAGCGACGGGCAGAGTGAATGACCTTGGCAGCGGAGTTTTGGATTGCGATAAGGGGGGACAGGTGAGAGCGAGGGAGGCCAGCAAGGAGGAGGTTGCAGTAATCGAGGCGAGAGATAACCATGGCATGAACAAGGGTTTTGGCCGAGGAGGTAGAGAGAAAGGGGCGGATCCGAGCAATGTTATGGAGGGTGAATCGGCAGGATTTGGCAACAGAGTCAATGTAAGGTTTAAAAGAGAGGTGCGTGCCAAAGATGAAGCCCAAGCTACGGGCTTAGAGAACAGGATGGATGGTGATTCCATCGATGCAGATGGGCAGGTTAGAGGGAGAGGAAGAGGAGGGAGGAAAAATGAGGAGTTTGGTCTTGTCCATGTTGAGCTTGAGTTGACGTCGGGACATCCAGGCGGAGATATCAGAGACGCAGTTGACGAGGCATAAGTGGACAGAAGAGGAGAGAGAGGGGGTAGAAAGATACTTTTTTTGCTTTGTTTGCATGAATGCAGCCTTAAATATTATCCCAAAACTCTGAAAAGCAGACATGCAAAGCATACCTGGAAATTGAGCTATTTTGATTCAAGCATTAATAGATTGAATTCCAAATGAAAGAACCCGATTCCAGCTGCACCTGATCTGGTTCCAAATCCAGGCCCTTACTCCAACCTGTTCGTCCATGCTTTTATTACCTCGAGATTGGACTACTGTAATGCACTCTACGTGGGGCTACCCTTGGTGTTGGTTCGGAGGCTGCAGCTGCTGCAGAATGTGGTGGCTCGTCTCCTAACGGGGACGGGCCGACATGAGCATATTACACCAGTGCTTCGCTCTCTGCACTGACGGGCCTAATTCAAGGTGTTGGTGTTGACCTTTAAAGCCCTGAACGGCCTGGGCCACGCCTACCTGCGGGACTGCCTCACCCTCTGGATCCTGAATCGGCCCCTACGGTCGGCCGGGGGCGCCCTCCTCAAGGTTCCCTGGGTTTCTCAGGTGTCGACCTTGCGGAGGGCGTTCTTTGTGGCCACACCACGGTTGTGGAACTCCCTCCCATTGGAGGTCTGCCTGATTACTGACCTCCCCTCTTTCCGTAGACAATGTAAGACCTGGCTGTTCCACCATGCTTTTCCTGAGGGAGAGGGGGGTGGGGGGGTTGGGTTGGGGTGTATTGTTTTTATATTGTGTTTTAATAGTGTTTAAAAATCTTATTATTGTTTTGTTTTAATATGTTGTTAGCCGCCCCAAGATGCTTTTAGCAGGAAGGGGCAGCATATAAATTTTATTATAAATACATAAATTAATTAAATACCTTGATATGTGAGGTATTTAATTTGCGCTGTTAAAGAATGCACAACTGGAAATACGGCGCATATAGGCGCGTCTAAAAGCTGTCCGCGGCACTTTTACCAGCTGCATGATTTCCCAGCGCGAGCAGGTGGCACTTGTCTAAAAGCAGCCTAAGACCCTGTTCCTACCAAGATTAAGTTTTAACTCAGTAAACATATTTTTAATCCATGAGTTTCTTTGTGGAGACTTAATTCACATTAAGTTTACAACCTTATAACTACAGAAAATGTAGCTTTCTTTCCCCAGTAGACAATACTTTAGGTATAACCTTAAAATTTACTGTCAGGAGATCCCAATAAGGCCAAGGCTTCCTATAAGCCTAACGCTTTGAGAAGCTGCTACCTTTCCCCTACCTCTCTGCTCGCAATCCCTTTATCTCTGGTAATTGTTAATGTGACTCATCTGGTTTTGCAACTTCTAGTTCTCATGCAAACAAACATTCCTACCCTGACATTGCTTAAAATATCATTTTACATATGTTAGCAGCTTAACAGCAAGATGGGAGGAGACCCAGAGCCTCCCCATCATTCCCTATAAAAGCCAATATATTTTCCATTTCCTCCCTGTCTCCAGGCCTTAGATTTTCACACCCCTTCCCAGCTGTTTACTCCTCATTGCACAAGTCCCACCCAGGAGGAAATTACGTAACTCATTCCTTACAGTACTGGCTGAAACCAGTTGTACTTTACAGCATTTTGGTGACGCTTGTAATTCCGGACTGTCCCCAGGGCTGCAATTTCCCTCACTGAGCAAGAGGAGCAGAGTAAGTAGTGTAGTGCATAAATTAATCCTTCACTTCCCCACACCAAAGAGAACAGGAAAGACTCTGTAAGGAGTGGACATACTTTCTAAGTGGCAACAACCATACAGCAAGGTACAACAATGTTCAAGAAAACTTTTGTTGAGGAAATTGAGACAATTTTAGCTGATACTAAAGGGAAAAACCCTGAGGATCTGCTGTTCACCTACCAAGGGTTGCTGTATCCTAGCCGCTTGTGTAGCGCTGAGACCTTCCAAACGCTGGACACCATGGAAGCTAGAAAAGATGATGTGTTTCTAGCCGCTTATCCTAAATGCGGTGAGTATTGACTCTTAGGTGCAAAATTAAAAGGGGACTGCCCATAAAGTATGTCATGCAAGAAGAGGGAAAGGGGCTAACAAAGTAATTACAAAGTGTGGCAAGGGGGGTGGGGGAGGAAGTATTGGACAAGATGTGATGTCACAACCATATGCTTGCTTATCTAGCGCAATCATTTAGCATGTGGGTATTTACAGATACATTTACTTTTCCCCCCTTCCTTTCTCGCCTTCTCTCTGTACCTCTAGGATACATGCTATTATTATTATTATTATTATTATAAACATTTATATAGCGCCAGTCATGTGACCTGGTGCTGTACAGAACATAGAATTAGACGCGGTCCCTGCCGGTGGCTTACAATCTAAAAGACAAAGGGGGGGGGGAGACAGGGAGAGGGGACAGTGGGAGAGACAGGGGAGAAGACAAACAAACATTCAAGCGGATGCAAAATCTCAGGTGCGTATGCTTGGCTTGGTTACAAAGAGGTTGGTAGCAGCAGTCTGCAGAGGAGGGCAGACAGTAAGTGTACGGGGAAAGACTAGCAGGCATTGGGAAAGGCAGCAAGGAAAAGGTGGGTCTTGAGGGATTTGAAGGAGCGGAGCACTAGCACTAAGTGTCATGGGGAAGGGAGTTCCTGCTAGCAGTAGGGGCTGGGTTGTTTTCTAGGTTATTATTACTCTATTTCTGTTTTGTTTGCTATGCCTGCATTTTTCTTTGGACACTTTCACACATTACCTGGAGTGGTGGGGCACAACTTCCAGGATGGCAATCGCGTCTCTATTGTCATGGGAATTAGTGCATGTAGAAATACACAATTCCGCTTTTCTCCCTTGACAACACTTGCGCATGACCAGGTCCCCAGATGTAGCTCTTACACTCATGGGTGTTTTCTCTTGTTGCCATAGAAGAAAAGTGGAAATGCGCTAATTCATATGACAATAGAGATGTGATTGCCATCATGGAAGTCCCACCGCCCCGCTCCCACTGCCCCTCTCAGGTAACATGTTCAAGCACCCTTTGTGTGGTTCCTTCTATCAATAATACGAGTGGGAAAGCATCCTTAAAGCATCTTGGAGGTGGGGCGTGGGGAATAGGATGGTAAACCCACAAAAACTAAAAGGCGGATGCAGGTGCAGTTGTAGAGCTTAAAACCACTTTTTAAATAAAATTGACTAGATTGAATTTGGTGATGGTCCACTGTACTGAGTACAGGGTAGGTGATCTAGTACTCCTCACTATCTTCCAGCTGAGACAAAATTAATGTTATCTATATTGACTTTACTCTGCAAATACTGATGCAAATTTTTAACTTTTTCCATTGTAAGTAGTCTCTGAAAGGCCTCCATCAGAATCCTCAGAATCAGGGCCTTACTTTTGACTTGTGAATAGCTATTGGCCAACCAGTATACAAAAGTTTCTGAAATGAATGCTGGATATTTAATAGGCTGAAGTTCTGAAATCCTTACTTGACTCATTCAGTTTTATGTTACAGGAACCAACTGGATTCTGCACATTTTGAACGATTTGATAGCTGCAGTTCCGAGCAATAAGGATATGCCACCACCAGACCTCATCCAAATGCTTGAATTTGGAGTTCCAGAAAAAATACAGGTCAGAAAGCTTATTTCTAGCAGACAATCTATATTTTAAATTAGTTGTTTTTGCAGTATATCGTACAGAAACCAAACCTTTACAGATACACTATACATTTATGTATCAGAAGAAATGAAGGAGAATACTCTTATTGTAGAGTATACCCTGCAACTTGACCTTGATCTGAACCCGATGAGATCCAATTTATAGTGTCTGGATCAGCTCAGCAAGGGGTAGTTTTGATCTCACTAAGTTGGGTTCAGGTCAGGCCCAGTTTGGTGGAGGGGAGAATTCTGATATCTGTCTGGTTCTGATTTCGATCAGAACCGAGCATTTCATTGGGTCAGATCAAAATTGGAATGATTTTTTTTTTTTTAAAATAAGCTATTTGTACGTGCATAAAATGCCACTACCACTATCCAAAATGACAGCACTGGTACCACCACCATTTTAGGGATGGACAGTGCCATTTTGCACATACACAAATGACCTCTTTAAAAAAAAAATATTTCAACCAGGATTCTAATTGGAATTCCAGTCAAAATAACAAGCAACTCTTTCATTTCACAAAAGTGTTTACGAAAACAGAACAGTTGTTCCAAACCAGCCCTACCTGGGTAGGCAAAGCGCTCTCTCAACCATCAAGGAGTGCTGGGACATCATGGCGCTCTGCAAGGGGCAGGGCTACATGAGAAAAGGGAAAGAGCACTGGGGCAACTTCACTCTTACCCTTGGTAATTCCTCCCGCTACAGAGTAATGTGGCATCTCAGTGCTCTGAAAGGGGCGGGGCCACTTGGCCTCAGGCTCTGGCTAGGCTTGACCTAACTGGGACTGAGCTGAAAAGCCTGTCTTGGATAAGGAACTACCATAACAAAGGTTCTTCAAGGAAATCCTGTCCATTTTCACCTCCACCCTCTCTTTTGAGTGCTAGTATGGGGTCATGAGGTTTTGAGCTCAGGGTTAGGAAGAACTGAGTAAGCAGTGTGCCCCCTTACCTAGTCTCATGTCTGTGCATGTGTAGGATCTTGCACCAATGGGAAGGGGCACAGGTCCTCTACTGGTCAACTGCAGCTTAGAAGTTTCTGGAACACTTGGCTGTGTGTGCATCCATCCCAATGGCGTGAAGGGAGAAAGGCCTTTAAAGAACCTGGTCCTTTGTAGAAGGAAAAGCATGACAATGGTTGTTTGTAAAAGTAAGGAAACATTTTTAAATGCTCAAAATACAAGTGGCTTCAAGGCTGCAGCCTTAGTGTTTTCAATGCTAGCTCCTTTGGAACCATTTGGAAATCTCTGCTAAAATTGCTTTGTTTTCCAAAGAGAGCAGGTGGTTGTCATTTTGGTCTAAAATGTAAGAGATGGAGACAGTCATTCAGAGGATATTATTTACTGGACCAACCACTGTTGATGAGAGTGTGCAAGCTTTGAGCCACTTCTCAGGCATGAAGACTGACTTCTTACATGTTTGAAAAAAATTATTTTATTTATTCATTTAAATGTATATGCCCCCCTTCCTAAAGGAGCCTGTGTAGCCCCAAAACTTGCATACTTTCACCAAAAGTAGTTGGTCCAACCAAAGGAATCATCTGAATTACTTTCTCTCTCTTATTTTCTAATTCACAGCTTTGGGGATGTCAGGTGCAGTGCTGTAGATGACACTATGGGTATTTTCAGACGTGACGGGCCCGCAGGTGGCCACACTTTGACCCACATGGCCACCTGCATTACCGTCCCCTCGGAACCGACCCACCAGATCCCCCAGGCCAGATTCACAGTTTTCCCAGGCTGTGGCAATTTTTAGACTGGGCCGTAACTCAGGCCCATCACCAAGTCATAGCCCAGGCTAAGCGCTGCTGCAGCCCAGGGAAGCCATCTCCAGACCGAGGTAGAGCAGGCTGTCACATGTGATGACCTGCTCTACCTGACCCCAAGCTGGGTCCTGGGCTGCTCTGGTCAGGCGTGGTGGCCTCTTAGGCCACCGTGCCCACCTGTCAGGGAGGAGGATGGGCTGTGGTCAGCACAGCATGGGGGTGGGGCTGTGCAGACCCATGGCTGCACATTGTCACTCCCCCCCCCCCCATCCTGGGCCCCACCACGTTTGTTTGGCAGCCGGGCCAGATCCTGCCTGGGGTGAGGGCTCTCACCTCAGGCAGGATCAAAGCGTGACCCTATACAACAAAGCCAGGATGAGGAGAACCATGAAGAGAGACTACCATTTAATCTTTTCCTGAACAATATAGAATCTTAGAGTAAATGTACAGATAGTATGAATTGCCAGCCTTTTAGAAGTAGAAATCATCATTTTATTTCCTTTTTTTTTGCTTTAGCGGATGAAAAACTTGCCATCTCCACGTGTGTTTACCTCCCATCTCCATTATGATAATATTCCCAAGTCTTTCATTGAGAATAAAGTGAAGGTAAGTGATCATCTCAACTGTTGCTGGTGTTGCTCATTTCATAGGCAAATCCAGCTGTCAGACTCTGAGGTACGGAGCCGTGGGGGAAACCAAGGAGGGACAAGGAAGGCCAGAATTACCAGGTTCCAGGGGACGGAACTGGGGAGAGGGAAACAAAGAGGGAGGAATCTAGGCCTGGACACCGGGGGGAAAGGGTGGCCCCAAGGCGACCCTCTGAAACCTCTCAGTCGCTCTCTTG
>QEPC01005214.1:78178-94436 GCA_003113815.1 Sphenodon punctatus
CCCCCCCCCCACCATGTGCCTCCTGCTGCCCCCTCCCCCCGGCCCCTCAATTTACTCACTGGTGGCGGCTCCTCTCTCTCCTCAGGCTCCTCTCCTCCTGCTCCTGATGGCTGCACAGGAGCTCCCAGGCCCAAACTGTTCAGTCAGGCCTGGGAGCTGCTGCGCAGCTGGCTTCCCCAAGTTCCACCCCTCCCTCCCAGAGTTGAGTCAGTTTGAGGAAGGGACTCGGGGGGGAGGGCGGCTGGGAGCTGCGCGTGCGATAGGAGCTCCCAGCCCCCCCCCCCCGCCCAGGTGGGACACTGGGCAGTTCATACCTGGGCGCCTGTATGCAGTGCCCTGGTACGGACTTAGCCCTGCCCGACCCCTGCAATGGAATGTCCCCTGCGGCACTATTCCATTGCAGGGTCCCTTTATGCGAAATGGACGGCGCTTCTCCCTTTATGCAGAATGGGCGGCTAGAAGACGCCTCCCTTTTGTCCCTGAAGGCTTCCTTAGGAAGCCTTTGGGGTGGGGGTGAGAATGTTCTGAGGCGGAGCCATCTCGAAGAACCTGGTTTAGAGCAGCAACCTTCTGAAGGTTACTGCTCTAAACCAGGTTATTATTATTATTATTAACAAACATTTATATAGCTCCAGCAGTGTACCTGGCACTTTACAAAGTAATAAAATAGACACGGTCCCTGCCTCTAGGGCTTATAGTCTTAGAGACAGGAGCTGGGGGAGAGACATAGGAAGGGGAACATAGGAAGGGTTCGTCGAGATGACTCCCAACATTCACCGCGGCGCGTGTGGCCGTTTTTTTTTTTTTTTTAAAGCGCCTCAGTGTCGGGGCCGGCTGGCCAGGGGGAGTCCTGGGGCCAGGAGGGGCATTGCCCCTGCCTCTCTAGATGGCCCACCGCCCCTGGTGCAGCCTTTGGCTCCATAGGGAGGTCTGGGAGTCAAATAACATGCAGCTTCTGTCTCGTGGGAAGGTCGGAAGTGCAGAACTTTTCTGGCAAACATACGCGTCCAGCAGAGTAGTGAAATCCTGGTCTGCTGGATGCACATATTTGCTGGCAACGATTCCTCCCTTCCCATGAGATGGAAGTTGTGCATCGTTTACCGAAGGCTACACATTCTGTCCTGTCTCATTGGAAAGTGCCCTTAATCTGGTCCTCAGCAATGGCTGGCAAAGTAGGGGCAGGTACAGAGGATGCTGTAGTAGTGGGCCTTCATATACTGATTCCTCTCACCCCTCTTAACACCCTCCGTGCTTCCGCAGTTAAGGGGTGGGACTTCCTGGACAGGTTTCCCCCATCTCTTGTTCCGCTAAATTACATGGAACTCACACTGGCACTTAAAATCTAGCAGCACAATCTTAATTACAACGGTGATTAAGAACAAGCATTGCAATCTTTAGGACATTAAGTCCCTCAACTGTATAGGCCCTGGCTATATTGGAGACCTGTTCCTGGAGCTTCACACTGATGGTTATCTGCACTCAGAAACCACCCACTGTCTGGGGATCCCACCATCATGCCTTAAGTCTGCACGCAATCAGTCTTTGCTGTGGTGGACCCCTTAGTGTGGAATGTGCTCCCTCCAGATGTCTGTCTCTGTTCTTCCTCCTCACCTTTAAAAAGCACCTGAAGAGTTATTTCTTTTCCAGGTATTTTGAGGATCCACTACTGGTTCCCCTTAATGTGTTTCTCCTCCATCTTTACCTTCCCCTTCATTGTTTTTAAATGGATTTCTATTCTAAATTATTTTATATTGTTTTATCATATGTTGTGAAGTGCACCAAGTACTATTTGGCCGAGGGATGGGGGTGGAACTAAAGAAATCAAGTTATTAGTATTATTTATTATAATCTGGTATTCTGTCAAATCTTAGATGCCAATCATGCATGCTGATCTGTATGTGGGGCAACATCTGTTAGATCATAAAGCCTCATTGAAGTCAAAGAGGATCACAGACAGACAAGCCTGTACAAGTCAGCTTGCAGGATCTGTGCCTCACTTTTAAAAATGTGTTTGCCTTTTGTGCTTGCATGTTAATTTCATAATGTGTCTTAACTTGAATTCCTTGAGGTCATCCTAAAAGGCTACCTCATCTACCTTTTTGTTTTTAAAAAAGATATTGGTGATATTTCGAAATCCAAAAGATGCTGCTGTATCCTTTTACCACTTCTACAACAATAATCCACTGCTTCCAAACACTGACTCCTGGGATGAGTTTTTCCAAAAGTTCATGAGTGGTGAAGGTACATTTCTTGTTATGTTGCTTTGTCTGATAAATTTGGAAAGTTCAGTAGTGTTTTCAAATCATCCCCCCCCCCCCTTCTTTAAAATGGATCTGTGAATAAATCCCAAAGTTATTCAAAATTTAGAGGCTGAGATTTCAAACAGCAGCAGAGATGTGGTGCCTGGAGGCTTGTTACTTCTTATTTCTTCACCTGGGGAACTGCAGTCTCTCAACAGGTTGTGGTGGATCCATTTGATTAACTGGGGTATGACAACATGCAGGGATGTACATTGTCAGGGGTTTTGAGAATTTGCTGATAAACGAGCGCAAACTGATTTAAATTTTACGCATATGAAGCTAAACTCTCTGCATTCTGGTCCCTTTTATTGCTGCTCCAGCAGGTTAAAAGGAGACATTGGGTGAAAACAGACATGACGCTAACTACCCTTTAACCACCCTTGGTGGTTATTTATGCATGTTGCAGGGCTGCATAGGGCACCAGTACAGCCCTGCAACATGCATAAATAACCANCTGCATAGGGCACCAGTACAGCCCTGCAACATGCATAAATAACCACCAAGGGTGGTTAAAGGGTGGTTAGCGTCATGTCTGTTTTCACCCATTATCAGATATTTAAATTGTTGGGGACCACTAAACCTAGTGGCAAACGGGAGATTTGTCATTGACTTTAATGGGTTCAGGATTTCAGCCTTGGACTACCATCCACAAGCAACTGGTTCATGAATCCCAGCCTTAGTAAGTCAAATCTTTTACATCAGTCTTCCCCATATAATTTTGATGCTGTTAATTCCCACAGTTTTTTACATTATGACACTGGATGAAAACAGACATGGCTGGAGCGCAGGGTCACTCCATGGAGCTCCCACACAGCCAGCACTTTCCAGGTTGAGTGCGGCACCCCAACAAACGGGATGGCACTGCGTTCCATCCCCCAAGATGCGGCTGCTCCCTGGGCAGCTTTAGCTGCTGCTCCCAGGACTCTACATGGTCTTGGAGGAGCTGATACCAATATAGGAGGGTGGCCTTGTGAGCGCACCATGGCCCACCCCAACAGGTGGGAGGCAGCCACAGGGAAGCTCAGTCCCCTGGGATGGCCCGCACGGTGTTATCAGCTTTCCCCAGAATGATGCCATGAATAGCATCCCAATGGTGCATGGGTAGAAAACATCTGGCGGGTACCTAATAGATGCTTCTGTGACCCCAGAGCTGCTGCTGGCTATTTTGGGCTACCGTCTTGTTTGTTAACAGCCAATGTTGGCCTATTGAAGTTCTTTCTTAAATTAATGATGATAACAATGAATAATTAAAGGTTTTAAAACCTTCCTTTTTATAAGAGAAAAGCAACCAGTGGAAGGATTTCAAGGTCTAAATCATTAAGTGGCATTGTTTTAAGTTAGTCTATAAACTTCATCTAATTTAATTTAATTACTGCACATTTCACAATCCACTCTTTGATTGACTTACTGTGTTCAATTTCAGTTTGCTGGAACTCCTATTTTAATCATGCGCTAGTTTGGGACAAACACATGGATGATGAAAATATTTTGGTCATCACATTTGAAGAAATGAAAGAGGTGAGCTTTTTCATAGAAATTAGAAATTGAAAGAGCTTTAATCCCTCCACTGAGAGATTTAAGTGAGGTAATTGCCTCCCCCCCCCCCTTCCTATATTTGATTCTCTGTGAGGTGATATACAATTGCTTCCACTTCTCAAGTGTCTTGCCCAGTCCAGCTTTTAGTCACCTGTAGAAAATACTATTTAAAAAAAATATATATTTCTAAGGTCTGCAGAGATGATGTAGCAGCTGTTTTAGTTTCTCCTGTTGCCTGTCTTTAGACTGTGACATCAGCTGCATGTTTTAATAGACACATTCCAGTTGAATCATTTTTCTCCTCATTCTGCAGACACTCACAACCTTACAACCTTAGCACTAAACTTAAGTGTATACATCTGGGGTGGGGAAACTCAGGCCCAGAAGCCAAATGCAGGCTCAGTCCATGGCAATTTTTTATGTGACCCCTTTCCAGTTCCTACATCTGCCCCTTGGATCCAGTTCCAACCTCCAATCACTGAAAAACTGAGCACAGGGTAGCAAAGATGAGGACATGCACACAAAGGGTGATTTCAGACGTGATGGGGCAGCTTTCGCCCCGGCACAGAATCACCCTTCTGATTCCCTGCCGGAATCAGCCCATCACGGGCAGCATATGTGCTGGCCAATCCTGGTGGGGAATCGGGTCACCCCGTCACGCCATATCAGACGTGCCGGGGGGATCCCNCTGGCCGGCCGCCCTCCGGGAGACGGGCGGGCGCAGCGGCCAATCAGGCTGCCGCTGATTCCGGGCTGTGGTTCAGCTAACCACGCTTTCGGAGATGGTCCCCAGACCATCCTCGAAAGCGTGGTTATTTTGATTCCTGCCGGAGGTTCATTGTGGTGAACATCTGGCGGGAATCAAACAGACGTTATGGGATCATTCCCCACCACAGGGTATTGACTGTGGTTGAGCGTGATCTCGTAACGTCTGAAAATACCCAAAGGTATGGGACAGATCCATGGCACAAATTCATTATCTGGGCCCTCCTTTTCTTGAATACACCCCTTAACCCTGCTCCAATTTAAAAAAACCTTCTGTATTAATCTGCTAGTGGGGTATGATATACCCCAATTACATCACAGTTGAAAAATATAAATATGATTGAATATGACTACAGATTATCATAAAACATTTAAATTTTATTGTGTTTGGTACAGAAATGTATGTCCAACACAAATGTTTGTCAGGTTACTAAGACCCCCTTAGTGTCAGGGACAGCATATTCATATGCAAACGAGATAACATCTAGCTGTTAACAAGTGTTAACATGCCAATGTTCTCTCCATTCATAAGCAAAGAAAGAAAGTGGGTGATAACTCACAGGCACATAGCTCCTAATAGCTCAGGCTCTTGAAATGCAGACAAGCTATCAGGAGCTTGTCTGAATTTCAGTAGCTGCCTGTCATAGTAACTAGTGCTGGGGTTGAAATGACCCCTTCAGCCTAATAGGATAAAAAAATTTCAATAAAAACTTGCAAGTAAAAACAATCATTGAAGTTTCACACTATGAAAGGATTGACTGCTGTGTAAAGAATCTAAAGTTACAAGTTTGCTTTAAGTTGGTAACTGGAGTTTTCCACTTTGGGTATAATTGACCTCCACAATGCAATTTAATGAAATGCTTCTTTACATATATAAAATGACATTATGAAAGCAGACAAAAATCTGCATTGTGTTAGGGACAAATATGAACCTATAAGCCTGGGTGTATGGTGATTTCATTTTTCCATTCATTCCATTAGGGGTCAGTCATACCCCATTAGTATTCACCTTCCATTAAAAAAAAAAATACAATGGGGAGGAGGGGTGCATGAACCAGTGGGACACAACTGACCCCATTATTCTTGAGGAATAGATGGAATATGATGTGGTACAGATTTTTTGGGGGGAAATTGTGATTTTTTTAAATTACAACTTCTGGGGTACCATGCATCCCCATAGGTGGTATCCTCACCTGCAACTTGTATTCTTGGAGCTTGTACTAGTTGTCAAGTGGGCGACAGGATGGAAAAGGTACATAATGAGGACTAGAATTTGTATTCCTTTTTGGGCTGATAATTATCATGTGGGTGCAGCACATCATGAATTGATACTGACAGAAAAATGTTTATCAGTAGCAGAGAAATTGAAATTTGATGTGGAACTTTGGAGAAGAAAAAAAGAATTAAAAAAAATAATCAAATGAATATTTTTATCTAAAAGCTTTCCAAGTGGGACTATTTTACCTCTATTTATTTACTGGGTTGTTGTGAGGATTAAAAGTTGTGTTTATTAGCCATATGTAAAGCACTTCAAGTGCTAAGGGTGTGTGTGTGCTACATAGATTATATAGGAAATATAATATTTAACATTAATAGATTATTGATTTAATATTATAGATTAATAGAAATATATTTTATATTCTATATAAAATAAAGGTTATTTATTTAATTATTCAGTCTTTTCAAATACAAAGTTTTGGATGCTAAAAGTCAGTAATCAGAATGTTTTGATAGCAAAATAAATCAATTAAGTAAATTAGATTTTTGGTTTTCAGTACATCTAAGTTGCAGGAACATACAAAAATGGGGGAGAAATGGAATTTTTGCAACCAGAATTTGTTCAAAAATGATTGACTGATTTAACATACTAATTTCCATCAAATTTTCTTACAAGGTCAAAGTCATAATAAGGACAAAAGATGATAAATGAAAATACTGATTCTCTCACTTACTCTCAAATACTGCCATTTGAGGGAGAAAGGAAGATTCCAAAATGCTGATGAAAATCGTCACCTATCCTACAATCTCTCTGTGCTGGACTAATACTCTCTTCTAATGTTTCATGATATAGTATAGATGAGGACAGCATATGCCCCATTTGCAGCTTGTTCTCACTAGCATTTTGAAGGAGGTGCCTCCTAGCCTCCTTCAACCTCTGCTGTGTTCCCACAAGAATCCAGGGATTAAAGCGAAGATGAACAAGGGGAGGGGAGTAGTTTTCTCTCCAAACACGTGGGGTTAAAGTGGAAGGGGGGTGGGATGTTGCTACTTTTGATAATCTGTACTGAAGAGAGGTAATTACCTCCCCCCGCCCCCCAACATGTGAGCACTTCCTTATTTTCCGTATTTCTCACCCAGGCTTTCTGCTTCACTAACTATCTTAGCTCCCCCTGCTGGCAGTTTCCTGCAAATTCCCAAGCATGAAAGTCAGGGGAAGGGAAGAGAGATTTAACCCCTGATTCCGCTATCCCAGCCCCCTGCTTGTGGGAACAGAGGTGGAAGGATGTAGTTACTCATGATTAATTCTTCTAGAGTAACTTCCCTTACTTATGAGAATAATCCTTTATTTGACAAAACTGGAAAGGAAAAATGTGAGGCATATGTATTTTGAAGTGCACATAATTTCCCCATATTCCTGTTTTCTAGAACCTGGCACAAGGAGTGAAACAAATAGCTGAATTTTTTGGGTTCCCCGTTCCAGAGGAGAAGATTAATTCTATTGCAGACAGGGCCACATTCCAGTCTATGAGCAATAAATCCAAAGGAACTCATGGTTCATTTGCTCCTATCCTGTTCAGAAAAGGTATGTTTTACATGGAGTGAGAATTGCCATATCAAGGGCTCAGAGCAGCAATCCAAGATGGTGTAGGGAAAGTGTGCAGGAAAAGACTATCGTCTCTTTAAATACCTTGAACACCTCTAGCAGAACTTACTGTACATATGCGTGGGAGTTGCCAGAAACCCACAAGGCAATATTAATTAATGTATTTATTTATTAAAAGCATTTATATCCCGCCCCTCTCACTCAAGGCGACCTGGAGCTGCTCACAATAAAACACATCATAAAACAATCCATAAAATTATCAAACATAACATTATAAAATCATAGCAGCATAAAGTGATCTGTATAAAAATCTTTACTCCCCCACACCCATTAACTCACCCCCCTCGCCAAACACCTGGTGGAAGAGTCACGTCTTACAGCTCTGTTGGAAGGCAAGGAGATTCAGGCTGAGGCAAACCTCCATCGGGTGACCTTCCAGAGCAACGGTGCGGCCACTGAGAACGACTGTCTGTCCAGTTGGACCCGCCGAAATTGCGGAACCTCCAGGAGGGCGCTCCCAGATGACTGCAGGGGCTGCTCGAGGTCCCAGGGGTTGAGGCAATCCTTCAGGTAAGCAGGGCCCAGCCCATTTAGGGCCTTAAAGGTCAAAAACAACACTTTGAATCAAGCCTGGAAAAAAATAGGCAGCTAGTGCAGATCTCGGAGCACTGGTGTAATGTGCTCCCTGCAACCTGCCCCCATCAGGAGACAGGCCGCAACATTGTGCACCAGCTGCAACTTCCAGAACATCACCATGGACAGCCTCATGTAGAGCGCATTACAGTAGTCTAGTCCTAAGGTGACGAATTCATGAATGATTGTGGCAAGGTCCGAGTCTGAGACATATGGGCGGAGCCTTCTCACCAGATGCAATTGGTGAAAGGCACCCCTGGCCACAGCCAACACCTGGGAGTCCAAGAGCAGCTGCAAATCTAGGACCACCCCCAGGAGCCACACAGATGGAACCAATGGAGGGCAAACACTCCCAATAATTGGAGTATTCCCCTCCCCCAGAATTTCTGCCTTGCTCACCAACATCACCTCTGTCTTATCGGGATTGAACTTCAATTGGCTTGACCTCATCCAATCCCCCACAGTGGCCAAACACTGGGACAGCAAGGAGATGACGGAGCCTGGGTCTGATGAAAACAATAAGTACAGCTGGGTGTTCTCTGCATATTGATAACAACGTACTCCCCAGCTGCGCGTAACCTCGCCCAACGGCTTCATATATACATTGAACAAGAGAGGGGATAAAATTGAGTGCTGCAGGACCACACATGAGAGAGCCCCAGGGGACAATGTACAGTCCCCTGCCTAAGACCACTGATGCCTGGGAGCCACCTGATCAATGGCCTCAGTCAACCAGGTCTTCCAAAAGGTAACAAGGTCCTTGATGAAGCAGGTGTTGAGGTCACCAGGTATGCACATAGTTATGGGATAAATATGATTTTCTCATGTTTAGTAAATGTGCTATTTGGACCGACTATGTCTCTTTGGTTTCTTCACCTTGTTTGTTATGCAAAGAGCATAAATGTGTGTGTGTTGAGTTTTAGTTGGCTCCTAAAGAACACATAAGGCACAAGTCTGTTGTGATCTCTGTAAGAGCACCAAAATTCAGGATAATGCTTTTAACTGATAGTTGATATTAAATGGCCTGTAGAAGATGTCTTGGATGAAGAGAGTGTAGTTGCTGTGTTGGCTCCAAATGTATGAGATGGAGACAAAGTAGTTCAGATGATCTCTTTTATTGGCCCAATTTCTATTGGTGAGATTGTGGAAACCTTCAGGCCACACAGGGCCCTTTTTTGGCATTTAACTAGTCAGAACTCTGGGCTGAGAAAATGCAAGATGGCTATATATAATGAAATCAATCCATTGGGAGGGAGCAATAGGAAAATAATCATTGGAATTTAAAATATTTAAACGTGATGGTAAAAACCATTGAGGATAGTGTTAAAAAAACAAAATAAGGTAAAATGCCAAATGTTAACAAAGAGTCTAAGGCCCTTTTTACATGGACGCCCCCCTCCCTCGCCTATGTGGGTGGTGGTGCATCCATGTGAATGCCGTGGTGGCTTGGCGGGCATCCATTGGAACGCCATGGCTGGTGGGTGGGGGTATGTGCTGTGCGTTCCCGCACTCCACCCATCACCCACGCACGGAGCAACGGGTGCCAATCGCAGATGCTCCATGCATGGAGATGGGTGGAGGTGGGTAGGTATCCATGGAAACACACACCCATGCACTGCCCACCCGCTGTGCTGACCACCCATCCCCCCACGCACAGCAGCCCGTTTGAAAAGGGCCTAAGTTACCAGGAGGATGAGGTAATTCACATTTCCACTTCAGGAGCATTTGGACCGGGTCAACTTACTTGATCCCTCGCAGTCTGGCTTCCGTCTGGGTTATGGCACGGAGACTGTGCTTGTGGCCTTGGTCGAGGACCTCTCCCGAGAGTTGGACCAGGATCATTCGACCTGTTGATTTTGTTAGATCTCTCGGCTGCATTCAATACCGTTGATCACAAGTTGTTGGTGACTTGGCTGCGGGACCGGGCAGGGATGAAAGGGGCTGTCCTTGAATTGGTCTACTCTTTCCTGGCTGGGAGAACCCAGCGTGTGGTGCTGGGTAATTATTCATCTTTTCCCCAGGGCCTCACATGTGGAATCTCTCAGGGTTCCATCTTGTCCCCTCTCTTGTTCAGTGTGTATATGCAGCCTTTGGGGGAGGTTGTTAGAGAGTTTGGCATAAGATGTCATCGATATGCTGATGACACCCAACTATATCTCTCATTTTCATCAGACCCAGGTCCGGCAGTTTCGGTGCTTACCCGGTGTTTATCAGCTGTGGGGGACTGGATGAGGGTGAATCGCTTGAAGTTAATTCCTGACAAGATGGAGGTGATGGTTGTGGGGAAAGCCCGGGGAGTGATGGCCCCCGTCATTGATGGGGTCCGTCCTCCCCTGGTATCCCATGTCCATAGTCTGGGGGTGCTCCTTGATCCACAGCTCTGCCTGGATGTCCAGGTGGCGGCTGTGGCAAAGGGTGCATTTCGCCAATTACACCTGGTACATCGGCTTAGGCCATATGTCTCAGACTCGGACCTGGCCATAATCACCCATGCTTTTATTACCTTGAGATTAGACTACTGTGATGCACTCTATGTGGGACTACTCTTGGTGATGGTCTGGAGACTGCTGGTGCAGAACACGGTGGCTTGTCTCCTGAAGGGGACGGATCGACGCGAGCACATTACTCCAGTGCACATTACTCTCTGCACTGGCTGCTGATTGTCTTCCAGGCCCAATTCAAGGTGTTGGTGTTGGTGCTGACCTTTAAAGCCCTAAATGGCCTGGGCCCCACCTACCTGCAGGACCACCTCACCCTCCGGATTCTGAATCAACCTCTGCGGTCGGCCGGGGGCGCCCTTCCGATGACCTCCCCTCTTTCTGTAAAAAATGTAAGACCTGGCTGTTTTGCTGGGCTTTTTCCAAGGGAGATGGGATGGGTGGGTTAGGTTAGGGTGGGGTTTTATTGGTTTGGGGTTTTTTTAATTCTGGGAATGTTGATTTTAATGAATTTTATTATATGTTTTTAAATGTTGTTAGCTGCCCCAAGATGCTTGTGGCAGGAGGGGCGGCATACAAATGCTATTATATATAAATAATTAAATACATTTCAAAGAAATTAAATGCAATGTAGGCAACACAACAGGTGAGTATAAACAGGGTATCAATTACATACTTTCTGTAATGGCAATTACATACTTTGAGCTTTTTAAGCAGCTCCATTACTTTTTATATACAATAAAAGTATTAATTTTAGTTCCCACACCCATCTTTTCAAGGTGTTGTACAGGTTTCCTATCAGAAGGGCTGAGAGATCAGTAATGGAGTGGTTGCTCTGGGAGAAATAAATATTTACAATAGAATCAGTCCTTTTGACCTTGGTCAAAGAAGGAGCTCACTCATGTGCCTGTAAAGCAAGCAGCATGATCCTTCTGCAGGTAAAATGTGAGCATAAGTTCCATTTGTTTCAATAGGTCCCTCATGCATGCTAACTGCTAGTGTGCATGCTTATTTGCTTGAGAATTGCAAATGTATAGATATTTAGGGTACAAGGCCTACATGTGCCTGAATTGTGCCCATGAGCTCAGATCTGTCACTCTGGAATGCTGGACCCTACCTCACCTGTTACCTTGTACTATGATCAGGAGTATTTACTTTTTTTCATTGTTCTTTACAGGGGCTGTGGGAGACTGGAAAACCCTTTTCACTGAAGTTCAGAGCCAGGAAATGGATGCAAAATTTGAAGAATGTTTAGCAGGAACTAAACTTGGTGCAAAGCTAAAATACAATACATATTGTAAATTTTAAATCTTGTAACATTAGAAATAGGTTTTTGAGAACACCGGCCTTTACTTTGACATTTGAGAATGCAGCTACCAAACTACTCCAGACTTCTACACACATATTTCAAAGTAAAGATGCTGGCATGATTTAGTATTCTTATGTCATCAGTCTTAGGCTTTAAACTTACCGGGCCACATTCCGGTCATCTGCACAGCTGTAAATAGGAAGAATTTGGCTTATATTGGTCATATGCAAGTAAAGTAGAATGTTTGTGTTCCCTCTATTTCCAATTACTTGGTTTTCTTCTATTGCTATAGATTGATCTATGCTTAAGACTTACATTACCCAGATTTTCTTGACTGAACTCTGGGGCTTGCATTGTTTCAGTCTGTTCAGTAATTTGTTTTGTCCCTCTTGTAGCCTGTGTCCCTCTAGGCCAGTGGTCCTTAGCATTTTTGTGGTCACACAAGCCACTTTCAAATTTCAAGATTTATGGCAAACTACAACTTTATTTTGAAAGTGAAATCATACAAGTAAGTTAGGTTCTAAAGCTGAAAGCAAGCAGAAAATAAAAATAAAGATGAAGTGAACTACTACAGGTGATTCAGCATCCTTGTCCATCATCTCTTTTTTTATGTGTGCTCATTTGTTTATGTGAGGATTAACTGTTTTCACCAGCATAGCTTCCATGGGGACATTTAGAGCACTGGGCAAAGTACACCACATGCTGTGATTGGCAGAGATCGGTCCCTTTGTTTTGAATAGTTTTCCCTGTGGTGTAATAGCTGTGACAGAAAGGTGTTAGTGAACTTGACATACTTTGTTTTGGCAGGGTCTAATAGTTCTTTTTTGGATAGATCTCTCCTGGGTTCAGGGCCAGCCTAAGGGCAGGGTAGCTGCCCTGTAGTAAGGCCTGCACGAAGTGCTGTACTGGGAGAAGCCACTCTTTAGGGCTGCAGGAAGTGCCTGTATGCTGCTGCCAGCCCCATCCACTCTTTCCTACTGGCAGGAGGAAGTGGCAGCATCAGTGGGAGTTGCAACAACAAGAAGCAGAGCTGTACTGTTGCCGCCCCTACCCTGCCAGTCCTCAGGCCAGAGACTGGGCCCTGGCAGGAGCCCTAGCGGTGGTAGCAGGATTTTGTGCTGCCACTGCTGCCAGAACCTGCAAGAGAAACGTGGAGGCCCAGGACAGATCTTGATTTGGGGGTACCCCCTGCTTCTCATTCCGCTATAACATCACCGTGTAGTGACCATATAAGTCCATTTCTCATGAAAGACCAAGTGGCTTTATAACTGAAACTTGTACCTCTATAAATCAATACCAATAAATTCACTGGGAGGGCTGGAGCTGGGCATCTGGTTCAAATAGCCTTCAGTTAGTTCCTGGGGCTGAGGCTGGGCTTTGACTGGCTCCTCCTGGGCTTGGCTTTTAGACTTTTGCTCTTCCTATCCCTTCTGTTTTCAGGGCTCCCTGCAGCAGCTTATTTGTCTGGGTTGAGCTCTCTCTGGAGTTGTTCCTGTTCTTACTTTCTAGCACCTTGTCTAAGCTCTTTCTGTGTGTTCATCCCCACGCCCTTTTGCTTGCTCCATCCAGTCTTTTTTTCTTTCCTAATTTTTTATTTTTGTAGCTCTCTCACTGCTCTGATGATCTAGGGCTGGGGTGCTCAACATACAGCCTGAGTGCTGTGTGTGTTCTGCAAGGCCATCCCCTGTGGCACTCAGACAATTACCCCATAGACTATTTACTGTCTGCAGCCCACAGAGCTGTCCCTGGAGAGGTGCTGCGGACATCACTGCAAAAGAGATCACCCATGGTGTCCCCTCTGGCATTTGGGCAGAAAACTCAAATAGAATCAAATAAAAATTTCGGTCATGTGGTTGGGACTCATGAGCTGAGGGCAGGATGGATGTGCAGCACAGTGTTGGGCCAGCCTATTTAGTGCAGTGCTATCCCTCCCGATGATTTAAGTTGAGCACCCCTGATTATGGGATTCTGTCTACCACTGTTGCTTCAGTGGAGAGAGATGTTGCCACTTTGATTCTTCCGCGCCTCAGAGAGATCCCTGCAGTCTGCCGGGGGCGCCTTCTTGGAGATCCCCCGTGTTAAACAGGGGGCCACAATGCAGAGGGCATTCTCGGTGGCTGGGCCGCGACTTTGGAACTCCCTCCCGGAGGAAGCTCACCTGGCCCCAGGCCTGATGGCTTTTCGTCGAGCCTGTAAGACCTGGCTGTTCGCCCACGTCTTCGGAGGGGAGGGTGGGTGGGGACTATTTTTTAATTTTCCTATTTGATTATATTTTTATGAGTTTTTATACTTGTTTTACCTGCTGTGAGCCGCCCCGGGATGCCGTAGGCATGAGGGGGTGGCCAATAAATATAAATAAATAAGGAAATAAAATAAATATCCCTCTTGCCCCCTGCTCCCTCATGCATCTCCATGGCATCCTGCTCCCCCCATATCCCTACTGCTCTCTGATCCCTCTGTACATCCCCCCCACAGATCCTCCTGCCACCTGATCTCCCCACATCCCTAATGCCTCCTGCTCCCCCATACCCTACTGTTGGCATCCTTCTACTTTAAGGATAATGTTCCTGGTGGTTGTCTATGCAAGTTGCAAAGAGGTGCTAAACTTTTAAAGGAATTTAAAATGGGTGAGGGAAAAGTATTGCGTGCTTCTGATTCCAGGCAATCTTTTAAATGGAGTGGGCCTGAAAATTAGTTGCTGTCTGGATGACTTACCCAAGAGTATTTTTTGTTCCTCAATAAAAAAAACTTCTGAAGGATACCTGGGATGGACAGAAGTACAAACATTGATAAAGTCTTCACCACAGTTGTGTTGTAACTTTGAATAGTTATAATAATTATTTTTATTAGTTTGGTATTACTACTAGGGAGTGGGAATGGGTGGGATGGGTTTGGGTATGGGGAGGGGGTGGGATGGGATTGGTGTTGAATGTTTTATTTTTTCAACTATTGTAAACTGTTTGGGGGTTGGATTTATTTATGATGTTTTACATATTTGGTGGGTTTTTTTTCAATTGTTGTAAGCTGTTGCCCTGAGCCAATTTTTTGGGATAGGGCGGGGTATAACTAATCATATTTATCATTTCTATAGCGCTACTAGGCATACACAGTGCTTTATCAATCAATCAACTTAATTTTGTCACAACCATAGGTTTTGACAAATTTCACAAAACAATACATTTAAATAAATAAGACATTTCCAGTTTCACACTCATTTAAAACAATTTATAACCTGAATTTTAAAATTATTATATCATACCTGAAATCTAAATCACTAAATGCATCAGGCCTATAGGATCATTTATACTTGTAATCCAAGTTTACCATCTCAAGCCAGCACAGTTGTGGTAGCCGACCTTCCCTCATGCCCTCTATACGTGCCCAATAAAATATGGGCCTCAGTCTAGTATATACCTCAGCAGGCAATACTCCAGTTTCGGCTCGTAACATACAGATAGCTGTACCAATTGGTAGCCGGAATACAGTTCTCAAGATCTTATTTTGCAGGCTTTCCAACTCATGTTTTACCTGTGAACCCCAGATCTCCGCACCATATACAACTTGTACCAGCTTATGTACTATCAACTTGAATACAGGGATCAATAATCTGTTACCTGCCATTCTCCAAAATTAAATTATTCCATCTACAGTTTGCGATGCCTTGAGCTTTGCCAAGTTAAGATGATCTTGCCATATGTCAGTTTAATAAAACATTAAACCTAGGTATTTATACTGCTTAACTTGTTCTAACGTGATCCCGTCTAGTGTCCATGACTTAAGAGTGAATCTTTTAGCAAATATCATCACCTTAGTCTTACCATAATTAATTCTAAGGTGATTCCTTTTACAATATCGGCCCAGTGCTATTAAAAGTCTTCGCATACCTATTTCAGAGGTAGCTAGAAGCACCATGTCATCTGCGTAAAGTAACATTGATAGTTTCCTTCTATTAATTGAGACAGGATGAAAATTTTCACCCTGTCACTCAGTTACAATGTCATTGATAAAAAAGTGAAACAGGAAAGGAGCCAAAATACATCCTTGCTTTACACCATTACTAATGGAGATATCTTCTGTCAGATGGCCTTCATGAGTCAATCTGACCTTGGCTACAGTATTCCTATATAACATTTATATCAGCAGAAAAAGTCTTTTGTTCAAATTAGTTTTCTCAAATTTGGACCATAATAAACCTCTATCAATCAGGTCAAAAGAAGATTTGAGGTCAACGGACGTGGCATAAAGCTTTCCCTTATGTAGCTCTGCATATTTATTTATTAGATGTGTCAATATGAAGCAGTGACCGACAGTTGAATATGAAGCAGTGCCCGCCCCCAGAAGCCCCGCCCGCCCCCTGAAGCCCCCAGAAGCCATTGCGGCAGGGCTCCACCCCCAGCCAGCCAGAAGCCCCCAGCCGCCATAGCAACAGCAGGGCTCATCCCCTGCAGGTGAG
>QEPC01005214.1:101181-154489 GCA_003113815.1 Sphenodon punctatus
CTGTCCCCTCTCCTTGTCTCCCCCTCCTTGTCTTTTAGATTGTAAGCCACAGGTAGGGACCGCAGCTGATTATATGTTCTGTACAGCGCCAGGTTATTACTGGCGCTTTATAAATGTTTAATAATAATAATAATAATAACTTTGGCGAAAACCTGTCTGTTCTTCAAAAATAAGTTCTCTCTATCTGCCCACTTTACCATCATAGTAAGCCAGGTCTTAGAGTAAAGTTTTGCTATTATATCAATTAAACTAATAGGTCTATAGTTTTCTGGTAGACTTTTGTCAACTTTTTAAAGTAGAGGGATAATTATACTCAAATTCCATTCCTTACACACAATTCCAATTTATTTTGATTAACAAAATCAAAAGTTTGCACAATATCAGAGTCCACCAGTCTATATAGTTTTTCAGGAGCTCACCAGGTATCCTGTCCTCACCTGGTGCCTTCCCACTTAGAAGCTGGCTTATAAGCGTCCTGACTTCTTGCGAGGAAGTTGGAGGCCATACTGGCAATACTGACAGTTCCAAGGCCCCTGGGATTATGAAAATTATTCTATTAAATATTTCTGAAAAATTCTCCCTCCATATAGGACGGGGAATACCTGGGTCCATTATCTGATGAAAAGACCAGCTACCTTGGTTGACAAGCCTCCAAAATCTAGTAACATCTTTTTGCTCCACTGCTTCCTCTAAACAGGACTAACTGTAATATTGATAGTTTAACTTCTTCTTTAGCAAATTTTTATAATCCTTTTTTGCCTTAATATAGATACGTAAAATCTGAGGGGAGGTAACATTTTTCACTTGCCTAGCTGCCTATTTAAACTAGCTTTAAAGGTCATACAATCAGCATCGAATCAAGTAGGATAATTACACCTTCTACTTGGTTTCTCATCTATTAATAAGTTTTCCTTAACAAACTTTACCAGGCCTGCATACAGTTTTGATAGATCATCACACAATATATCTGCTGTAACTATGGCCTGTCTAGCTGATTGCATTTCGGGGGCAGAATTTAATAACTGACTTTTAGTTTCTAACTTGTTACCCCACTTTAATGTTTTCTTGTCAGGTAATGCACAACATGCTAGACCCTATCTAATTCATGAACGTACATTTCCATCAGGAGGACTGAAAAGAATAGTCATGGGCTGGTGATCACTGTAGCCCTGTGCCAGGACCTCAAAACCCCTGAAAACGTCCATACTCATTTCATAAGTACACATATAGTCAATTGTACTTGACCCATTGCTCTTAAAAAAATGTTAAATTTCCCTGCGAATCTAGATCAGACCTTTCATTTAGTATCCTCTAGTTTATTCTATAAAGGCAGTGCTTTATAGTCACAGATACGTCCCTGCCCAGTGGGTTTATAATCTAAGATGGACAAGGTGGAGGGGAACACACAGGAAAAGATGGACACACATGCATATTCCTATATTACGTATGGGGAACTGAGGCTGAGAGGTAGTCACTTGCCCAAGGCCACCCAGTGAGTTCATTGGCTAGGGTGAGATTTACACCCTGATATCCCAGGTCCATGTCCAGCACCTTATCCACTACACCACACTGGCTCATGAACAAAATTGAATGCGGACAGTAGCAATGCCGTTAAATGTGCAAAATAAGAGAATATTTTACTATAAGAGTCAGCAATAAGATCAGCCTTTTAAATGTGGTAGTGTTTGGTATAGCTTTTACCAAGGGGATGTCCTGTATTCTGGGGACATGTCAGTGGCCACCCTGGTGTCACCTTAAGAAATCAGTACATGGGGATAGTCTCCCAGGGCCCCATTGGAAGCGCTCCCTCCACAATCTGGCTTTATGCATGATCAAGGCTGTAAAAATCCACTTGCTTCTGATGAGTAAAATTTTACAGCAGGTAAGAGCTGTCTGGTAGGGGGAAAAGGAGAAAGATGGGGCTTCTGTGATTGGCGTTTCCAGTGTTGCAGCATGGTCCTGAGATGAGTGGTCAGGGGCAGGGGTGTGTGGATTACCCGCACATAGATCACATGGGTCAGTTGACATGGTGTGATGAGGTGGAGCTGGGGGTCTTTGGGTGTGAGCAGAGTGGATTTTACAGGATAATTAACATATACACATATCGGTTGCTGTAGTACAGAGGTGGGCAAATGGTGGCTTTGGAGCCACATGTAGCTCTTGAGTACCTGTACCATGGCTCTTGGCGGAAGTGGCTGTCTGAGGGCATGTCCATGCAGCTCCTTCAGGAGCAAGAGAAGCCGAGCCACCATTTCAGCCACCAGAGTCTCTTGAAGGTCTTGAGAATGGGGGAAGATGCCCTGTGCCACTGTTAATGTTGCCCAAACCCATTAGACTGCCTGGGAGTCAGAGCTTTGTGGTGGGGAGCGGGAGGGGGGAAGCAGCACTGCTTTGTCCCCGGGAGTGGAGTAAACTGTGTTAGGGTGGCCACCTCTTGCGGTTTGACCCTGAGACTCTCATAGGCCAAAATGGGTGTCTCGGGGTCAAACTGCAGAAAGCGGCAACCCTAACTTGATTAATGTGTGCTGCGGCTCTCAGCAAATTGAAAATTTGGGAATGTGGCTTTTGGGTGTGGGAACTTTGCCCACTCCTGCTATAGGATGTAGTATGTATATGTAAAACACCAATGGTTTCACTTACAATAACATTTCGGACACACACATCTCTAAAAGGAATTTTATTCATTTCCTATTGTAGGGGGCTCCCAATCAACACTGTGCCTGGGACCTCAAAGACATGCCCTGCCTCCAGTCCAGAGGACACAAGCTGTATTTGTACATCCAGCCACTGCCCTGGCATGAATTTGGCAAGCTTGCACAGAATTTCTCTTGTACAGAGTTAATCCACACATTTTGCAATAAACTTCTAGAACTCCTGCTACTTTATTGACACGTTACTTGCAAATATTTTACTCATATTTCAATGAGTCAGTGAAATCAAATTCTCATTTTTGAGGAGCCCCCTGAGGTTGGGTCCTGATACAAATGTACCCTCATTACCTGCCTCTCGGGCCCTGTCTGCTGCTCCTGAAAGTGGTTTCTGGTGCAAGTGCTTCCACTGAGTCCTGCCCCCAGCCCAGGCCTTGCCTATTCTGGGTTATATGGCATTTGCTCCTGATGATCAGTTCTGAGAAGCAGAGGAATTGTTCAACAGAAAAGTGGGTTCAGGAAAGATTTTTTTTCAGGATCTGGTCCCAACTGAGTATGTTTGTACTATAGTTTCTACTTGGGATTTGGCATCCTTGCAATTATAGCTGAGAAATCTATTGACAATGTTGAACGCTAAGTATCTCTGGTATAACTACAGTGCCTCACTTGGATTGGAACCATTAGTAAGGAGTAGATTGCTCCCAGACTGGGAAGAATAGCGGAATGGGAGAATGGAAGATCAACAACATGGTTGGGTGAACTAGAGGACCCCACGGTAACCTATTCAATGCTACTGTCTTCTCAAGATACTACCCATTAGTCCCACTGTCATGAATGGGATTACGCTGGAGCAAGTGATCCGAAGGTCTCTTTTCTACCATGGCAGGGCTGAGAGCTGCGGGGATGGAGTTATTGCAAGCTGTGCTGCACTGGACAGCCTCCCCGTGTCCGGGTCGCTGGCCGGGTTGCGGTCTGGCTTCGCTTGGTTTACAGGGCTCCCATCAGCCTCGGGAAGGCGGGGTAGAGGTAAATTCAGCTGCCCTGAGGCGAGGCCGTTTTGCCACTCCCTCCTGCTGGAAGCCTCGGGCATCTTTGGTTGCCACCTCTGCAGGAAGTTATGAAAAAATGCATGTTTCAGGGCCTGCACTATAGTACAAACATACTGCAAAATGATTTTTCATAAGTGTCACTTAAGATTTGCAGAGGTGGGAACTCTATTTTGCCCCGTCCGTTCCCTCCCCCTTGTTCCTTTCAGTTTCGGTTCTGCCGCGGTGACGGTGAGGGGAGCGGAGGCCGGAGCCCGGCTACGCGCTGCTGATTGAGGCTCACATCGAGCCGCTGCGAGGAAACGAAACTCTGGCTGAGCCAGTATCCCGGATCGGCTGCGGCGCTGGCAGAAGCGTCCTCTCAGCGTCCAGCGACCGTCTCCGAGCTTAGGTTTGACAGAGGAGAGACGCCGCAGCGGCCGCCACTGCAGGCTCGGTAAGTGGAGGGGGCGGGGAAGGGGAATGAGGGAGTGAAAAGGGGATGGGGTTAGCAGTGAGAGGGAAAGGGGAATAGCAGCACCGAGAGAGTCGGGGCTGTAGCCAGGTAACATGGGCCCTGGAATGGGGTCCCTCATAGTCACCCCACTGGCAGTGGATGTGAACCCCATCTTCCCTCCACCCCTTGTGGGCCCCGGTGCAGCGGCACTATCTGTCCTATTCTTGGAGGGAGCTGGAGCCCAGCACTAAACGTAACAGCTAGAATAATCAAGCTCGACAGAATTCTTTGTGGTTAACCCCAAAGACAGGAAGATAACTAAGTGGGGGGGATTCTAGGGCGCATGTACCCCCATTTGAGGTCAGTGGCCCCTCTCCTGTCTCCCCAGGAATGGTACTCCCTCCAGAAGTACAGCGCCATCTCTGTGCCCCCATACCCCAAAACTGAATCCCAATAAGACCGAGGTGATGCTCATTGGCAGGTCTGGAGTCCTAGGTGGAGGGTTGTTACTGGTTATTGATGGGGTTTGCCGCATGTTGGCATCTCTGGTTAGGGAGTGCACCTGGATCCACAGCTGTGTGTGGATCTCCAGTTGTTGGCTGTGGTCAGGAGTGCGTTTCGCCAATTGCATCTGGTGAGGCGGCTCTGCCTCTATCTCTCAGATTCCAACCTGGCCACTGTCATCCATGTGTTTGCCACCTCGAGGGTGGACTATTGTAATGCGCTCTGTGTGGGGCTGCCCATGGTGATGGTGCAGCTAGTGCAGAATACCATGGCCCATCTCCTCACTGGGACGGGCTGTCGGGAGCACATTATACCTGTGCTGTAGGCTGCACTGGCTGCCTGTAGTCTTCTGGGTCCGATTCAAAGTGCTGGTGTTAACCTATAAAGCCCTAAATGGTCTGGGCCCTATCTATCTGAGGGACCGCCTCACTTCATGAGCTCCTGAGTGGCTCCTGTGGTTGTCAGGGGTTGCCCTCCTGGAGGTTCCCCGCTGTAGACGGGTAGGGACCGACAAGCGGGTGTTCTCTGTGACTGCTCCGGTGCTGTGGAACTCTCTCCCAGTAGAGGTCCGCCATAGCCCAAGTCTTTTACTCCACCGTCAGTGTAAGACCTGACTCTTCCGCCAGGCGTTTGGTGGAGGGGAGGGGTTTTACACACCACTGTATTGAACTGTATTTAAATATTTGTATTATTATTTATGTTTTTAGTGTATTTTTATGAGGTGAGCTGCCCTGAGATGCCTGAGTGCAGGAGGGGTGGTATATAAACTCATAAAATAATAATAATACCTTCAGTCTACACTTACACGCACCATTTGCAAAAGGTGCTTGTAAGGTAAGGATGGTTTACACCCCCACTCCCCCTTCAGCTCATGCAATTAACACACTGCTAAAGTAAATATAAGAGGACTGCTAGGAAGACCCAGGGCAGATTCCTCATAATGCTCATTTATGATGGTCCAGTCATGTATGACCATAGGAGTGCATTGATCTCCCCAAAATAGCCATAGGAATACATTGACCTCTCCTGTATGGTCATAGGGTGATTTCAGACGTGACGGGGTGAATATTCACCCCGCCACGACCACAGGCAAACGCGGGCTGCGGTGAACATCTGTTTGCCAGCTGCCAGATGTTCACCACAGTCAAATGCAGACCGCGATTGCATTGACCACGCTTCGTTACTTCTCACCACCCGGAGGTAACGAAGCCAAAGGCCACCATGACCGTGGTGAAGGGTTCATCACGCCTGTTTACTCACCTTTCACCACGGTTGGGGTTCGCCTTCCCGGTCCCGGGCGGGCGGTGCGGACAGATAGGCCGCACTTCCTGCCCGTCACACTGGGGGGCGGTCCGATGGCGGTGCACAGGGGGCGGGACTGTGCGGCCGCATGCAGCACCCCCCCGGCCCCTCCACAGTAGGATGAACCAACAGATGTTACGGCCGCCCAAAGTGACCGCAGGCCGTGGTGTCTCATTTCCCACAGGTGGGGGGGAAGGGAGGAACGTCTGTTCGCTTACCCCTTGACCCCCGCCCGTGGTCCGAACCACACCATGGCCCGCGGTCAATTTGGGGGACCGTAACGTCTGAAATCACCCATAGGGATCCATTAAAATGACCATAGGGATCAATTAAAACATTGATTACCCAGCTTATATTACCCAGCTTATATACTCAACACATGGAAACTCCTCACAGGTGTGGCTAATAACATTTCTCATTAAATGTAACTACGTACTCCTGATTGTATGCAGTGGGACCATGCTCGCTCACTATTAAACAAATTAAAGAATATATACTCCTCCTTCATCATTACCATCCCATTAGATACCTACAAGGATACACCCACCCTTCAGTAAATCCTCCTCCCATGGAGACCTATCTTCCAAACCAAAGATTCCATTCCTATACAGAAAATCATTCCGGCGAATTTGCAAAACCTGGCTGTTTGCCCAGGCCTTTTGGGAGGTGTTTTTATCTCCCTCTACCCATATTTATTGTATAAATCATTTTAGTGCTACCCTGGTTTTAATTGTTGTAATTTTATTGTTGTAATCAGCTCCCATTGACCCATCTTCCAAACCAAAGATTCCATTCCTATACAGAAAATCATAAATTGGCATCCTCCTACTTGCACAACCCAATGGATCTCTGGAGGGAATACATCCTCCAATATATAGCATAGTATCCAAAAGGGCACATCTCGAACATAGGTCACCTCCTTTCAGAAAGTCCTTCCTCAGGAGGGATGTCTCCACACCAAATGATTTGCACTTTGCCCTCATGCGGGACTTCTTTCCAGGTTCTCAATCCATTCAGCTGGAGTGGCTGCTGTGTGGTCTATCAGTCCATTGGGCTGAATTAAACTCCTCCAGAGTTCATGGGAGATAGTTCTTCTAGAACCTCATTTAGAGGTCTCTCAGTATAGAGAACATTTAGAGGTCTCCCAGTATATCCCCAGAAGTGTCATGCAGGATCAAAACATATTTTAATGAATCCCTATGGCCATTCAGAAGGATCAATGCATTCCTATGGCCATTCGGAGGGATTCAATGAATTCGGGAAAGGTCAGTGAATTCCTATGGCCATTGGGAAAAGGCCATAGAGGTCAATGCATTCCTATGGCCATTCAGAAAAGGTGATGCATTTCTGGGGCCTTTCGTAAGAGGTCAGTGCATTAAATCTGGGGGTTCTAAATGTGGAGGTGTGTATGTGGGCACTCCTGGGACCCATGCATCCCCACCCACCCTCCATGCACAGAGCAGCCGTTGAAAATACAAGTTGCTCCATGGGTGGGAATGGGTGAGCTCCTGTCTGCACCTGTAGCCCCACTTGCCCCTGCAGCAGCACACACGCAGACTTGCCCCCAGCAGTCCATGTAAAAAGAGCCATTATCTAGTCAATGTGGGTAAATGGAGGCTACTTATTCCCCAATATTATTTTGGAATATATGGGGGTGGGGGGCTACTGCACCCCAGAGAACATGTTGAGGTCTCCCAGTCTATCTCCAATACTTTTTGGCAGGATCTCAACATATTTTAATGGATCCCTATGACCACTTAGAGGGATTGAATTGGGAAAGAGTGAAGGGCTTCTTTTGCCTCAGGCATTTGGGAGGTGTCGGGGAGTGTTCCTCTATGACTCCAGGTAGGTATTTGAGGAGTCACTGTGCCCCAAACAATATTTGGCTAGAACCCACCGTGTCCCAATATAGTCCTATGGCCATTTGGGAGGACTGATGCATTACCTAATAGATGTGGGTAAATAGAGGCTAGTTATTTCCAATATTATTTTGGAGTATATTGGGGGTGAGGGGCCAGGTCTACTGCACCTGAGGTCTACCAGTGTGTCTCTGACACTCTTTTGGCGAATCTGAACATGTTTTAATGGATCCCTATGGCCGTATGGGAGAGGTCAGTATATTCCTATGGCCATTCGGTGGAGGTCATGCACTATTGTGGCCATTCAGAGGAGGTCAGTGCATTCCTATGGCTATTTGGTGTCCCTTATAGTATGTCTGTGCCACTGCTGATACACAGGGCACATTCCTCATTGAACTCAGTAGCTGTCCGCTCCCATTGACATTAATAGTGGAGGTTTGTGCCCATAGTGTAGGAGCAAGCTATAGGTGGGAAATAAGAACACATGGCAGAAGCCAAAAGGTGTCCTGTGCCCTAGCAGTTTTGGATTCTTGTACAAAGTAGAGGGGCTTTTCTGGACAAGGATGAACTAAGAATTGGAGTGTTGGTTCCTAAACTAACACTGCAATGGAGAACATTTTTCCTACTAGGGGCCACATTGAAAACTAGTACAAGCTCCGAGGCCTAAGTTGGGGAACAGTGGTGCGAAAGGGATATGCTCAAGAAAAGGAGGGCCCAAATAAAAGATCTGTGCCATGAATCTGTCTCCTACCTTTGTGTGCATGCCCTCATCTCTGCTCACTTCACCTGAGCTCAGTTTTTCAGTGCTTTGGTGTTTGGACTGGATCCAGGGGCCAGATCCAAGAAATGGAAAAAGACCACACAAAACTTTGCAAGGGGCCTCATTTGATGCCAGGGTCTGACGTTCTCAGTTCCTGATCTAGCATGTTAAAAATGGCATTGCCTTTTGTATTTTTTGGAAACAAAAAAACAAGTTCATCAGAGCTAATGGGGAGAATGCTTAGTGTAGGTCATTGGAACTTCTTTGGCTGCAAAGGGGCTAAGTCTCCTACGCTAGAAGCATCTCTGGTTACATAGTTTTGGGCCCTCTGCCAAATTGGGTTGAAATCTGCATAAGGGATCCAAAGTTATTGGAGGGAACGTTTTGGAATTTGGGGTGAGGGGAAATGCACAAGAGATCATTTCTTTCCTATAGGTTGCTTCACAATTTGGGGCTTTAGTCCTTGTGACGAGTCACTGCGTGTCCTTGCAGGCCCAGATCTGGCCCACAGGGCTGGGGTAAGTTTTTTGCAAGGGTGCAGCCTCAAGGGAACAAGCTGAGCTCTGGCAAGCCTCTGCTCTTTTAACTGGCCAAATGACAAGTTAACTAATTGAGGTCAGCTGGATGTGACTCTGCAGCTGAGCCTCAACGATAGAAGCTAGAGTTGAAAACTACCAGGGAGTGACAGGGAGAAGCCAGAGGGCTCTACCTCGGAAGGGGTTTGCCTTGACAGCCCAGTGGAAGGAGGCCGGGAAGCTTGTAATGAGGCCCTGCAGCTCCTGGGCTATCCCTGCTGGCAAGGGACCTGGGCAGTGGTCCCAACCCAAAAGGGGGACTGGATGGCAAGGAATGTGCCAGGTCAGGGGCTTGCCTTAACAGGTACCCAGAAAAACCTTAATGACGGGCAAAGCATTGGATGAACAATACATATATTGTACATACAAGGTACATATGGACATGGGATAGAGGCATTGTACCGTATTAATGGAAGGCACATTAGTGAAAGAAAAGTCCTGTTTGGACAATTTGGTGAGCGGATTCTGCAGCAATTTACGGTGGGTGCAGGGCAGACATTACAGTCCTCCACCAAATTTGATTGAAATTGGCATGTGGGATCAAGATTTATTAAGGGGACACAATGTGGCGCCTTTTCCCTATATCTTTGCTATATGAAGATCCCCTTGTCACAAGAACATAAACAAGCTTGTCTGCTTTTTCACTATAGTTTACTCGTTTGCAAAACTCCACTTCTGCTCAGGTCCTGTCTCAGCCCAGTAACATACTGGGTAGTTTTTAAATGACAGAGATTGAGGGGGGGCAGGTCAGTGGCATGGCTGCAGAGCGCCCACTCATGTGGGGAGTGATTCTAATGGGTGGCTACCAGGGTGGCCACCATGACCACACAGGCAGCCTCCACGCACTCCTGCCACCACGGACCAAACTTGCAAACAACTCACATGGGCAGCCAGTCCCCTCCTCCCCCTGGAAACACTTCCCACCCCAAGTCCCACCCAACTGTTCGCCCTCTGCTATGACACACAGCCCTGGACACCATGGAAACATGCAGCTGCAGCAGCCAGTAACCCCTTCCTGCCCAGGAGCTGGTGCAGCTGCTTGCAGTCCTGGGCAATAACAACGCAGGTGCATACGGGGGGAGGGGAGACATGCAGGAAGCTAATGTCTGAGCTGCTGTCCTCCATCGTTTTGGCTCGTCTCTCGTGCATTGCGAGGGGAGGTTGTTGTGCTTTGAGCCACCATGGTGGTGTATTTCATGCACATGTCCTTTAAGAGTTCACCGGAGAGCTCCTGGCAAGGCTGTGGGCGGGACCAAGGAGGTGGCCGGCCATGAACCTGTTCCAGAGAACAGGGTGGGTGGGAGCCACAGTTCATATGGGCAGGGGATGTGAGGGCACCTGTCCCCACACAAATATTTTGGCTTGCCACACATGGTGCACTACAGTTTTTTCAGCAGTGCCCCGTGAGTGGCCGTGAATGGGTGCTGCGTGGCTCACGGGAGTGCTCATCACCATGCTCCACCTTCAAACTCGCAGTTGGATGTGTGGTTAATGTGTGGCCATGCGTGGAAGCGTCTTGTTTAAAAATACCCTAAGTCTTTCCTTTACCCAGGCATGTCCTTATCTTATAGGTTTTACCATATTGATTCTGGGTGATGCCTCTGGGCCTCAAATGATTCTTCTTGCTATTCGCCCAGTTCCCTGTAGCCTGTACTGCTGCCAGACTCCACCCTCTAAGCACTCTTCCATCCTGGATTTCTTCCTCTGCCAGTTTCAGTGTGAAAAACATGCTGATTCATCATAGGGTAATTTCAGACGTTACGGGCCGTTCGGCCCACCACGCTGAACCCTGGACTGGGATCCATCTCGGATCCTGGTCCGTGATCAGTCCAGCTGTCCTTGGGCAGGCGCAATGGCCAATGCGGCTGCTGCACCCGATCCCGTACTGCGGTTGGGGCCATGATCTGGATGTTACTTTTGGCCCATCCCGGATTGTGGCCAATCTAACCATGGTTCTGGCCCTCAGGCCTACCTGAGGGCCAGAACCGTGGTCAATTTGATCCCGGCTGGGTGTTCACTGTGGTGAACGTCTAGCTGGGAGCAAACAGACGTTCCCGTGATCGCTGCCACCACACGGAATCCACTGGGACTCACTGTGGTGAGCAGTGATTTTGTAACGTCTGAAATTACCCATAGTCTCTCCCTCTCCAGCCTTTGTTAGTTTAGGTGTTTGCTGCACAAAACTATTTGCTCTTGAGATATAGAATTGCTGCTGTTTCACTCTTTTTGTGTGCGTTGCTTTTACATTAAAAAACCCTTGTGCTACTTAAAGGTACTTCTCGCATCATTTGCTTAGCTCCTTCCTAGCAACAGATCATCCTAGGTACTGCAAATACTTATGTGTCTGCTTAGTTTTTAACATAGGAAGGACCTTCCCTTCTTCAGACGTCCGTGCAAGACCTGACTGTTCTACCAGGCTTTTGGTGAGGGAGATGGGTGGATTATTATTTTTTGGGGGTGGGGAGTGGGCTGGGGTTTTCAAATGTGTTTGGCTTTTTGACATCCCTCTCCCCACCATGGGGGAAGGCTGTGTTTTCCCTCTTTTGCTTTTGACCCTTTTTGTTGTTGTTTTATTATGTATTTAATATATTATATATTTTATATTGTAAGCCTCCTCAGGCTGCCTTTGGTAGCAGGGACGGGGTAAAAGGTTTTTCAGGTAAATAAATAAACATGATACATCACACACGTTCGTGTCGTCTGGGCCTACGTAGGCAGAATTGCCTCAGTACAGAATACCAAATCAGTCATTTCAGAGTAAAACTAATATTATGTGTTCAGAAACGATTACAAGTTAACCTCCTATTTTAGAACAAAGTGGCCCTCTTGTAATACAAATGCAAAACATTAATATTTTGGTAGTGCTCATATGATCTGGTCAGGAACGAAGGCCTTTTTGAGTAGAAGCTTTAGTAATGCATATATAGCATATGGGATCTGTTATTACCAACAAACCCCCCACCCCTGCAAAACCCCAATTAATGGTTCTTTACGCTCTGGCGTTTTGTTATTTTGCTCTAACAACATTGACAATAAAGGCTTCTATTCTAGTTCTGAATTTATTATTTGATTCAGAAGTATTAAGGGGGTAATCCTCTACTATTAAAGTCAAAGGGAGTTTTGAGTTTTGCCATTGACTTAGTGGTGGAGAATGCAAATTTCTTGACAAAAATTTCTTTTCCCCCCCCCTCTGTAGGTTGTGCCAAAATGGCTGATCACAATGTTCAATGCATGAGCAAGGCAAAACTTAATGAATATTGTCAGAGAAATCGATTTAAATTGGAGTTTAAGAATGTCGAAGTCAATGGCCCACCTCATGATCCTGAGTAAGTTGATAGCACATTTTGATAAGAGAGATCTCAATATGCTAAGCAGTATACATATATATGCTAAAAAAAAAGTGGTCTCTGCCTAATTGAACTTGCATTCTAAGAACATCTGTACTGTACAATGTGCTTGTTGGTTCTGTTTCTCAAAGTGCTTTGCAGGTGCAAGCCCCATTCACTTAGTGGGATTTATGACTCTGCTCCCATTGACTTTAACTCCTGGAGGAATGCACCCTCTGCAGGTTATGTAAACCTCTCCCAGGGTTTACATAACTCACTTCAAAGCAGTACTTAGATAATTAAATCAGGAGTTACTTGCCTGCAAGGGAGCTTGGCAACAAGGAGGATAAAAAGCCCTATGTGTGGCAGGTCCTAAAGATGGCATAAGACTAACAGAAGACAACAATTACCACCACCACTATGGGGAAAGTGCCAAAACACCCAGCAGAGGCAAAGGAAGAGGCTCGGTTCCCCCTCTTGTCCATCCTGGGGTAGAAGAAGATATATATTTCCAAGTGATGAGACCACACTTAAGTACTGAGCAGACAGAGGGCTTTGCTGACACTGCATCCATGAGTTGGAGTGGGAATGGGTATTGATGTTTCTTATTGTGAATTTGGGACCCACTTAATCCTAGTGCAGTACTTAAGCATGCAGCTTCTGCAAACACAACCCCCTTGTGCCCCTGGTTGAGTGAGGATTCTTCTCATTGTCTAAGATAAAGTGCAAAAGTTTTGCAATGTTTTGTGAATAACTTTCTTTACTGCTGCAGATTTACACTAATGGCTGTAATAGATAAGAAAGAGTATCCTCCAGCTACAGGTAAAAATAAGAAAGTGGCAAAAGAACAGGCTGCAAAATTAGCTTTGGATGTCATAGAAAAAGAAAAACTGGTGAGTAAATTATCTTTTGTTTTCCAAAAATAAACATTTTGGGTTAGAAAGAAACATCCATCCTTAAAATATGGATACCTCGTCTAGCACTGAACAGCCTTAATGACCATTTTGCCATGTCCAAAACCAAGGGATTTTCCTTGGCTCTTTGCATTAGTTATAGGTGTAATTGGGCTTATAGGACCAAATGTCTTGTGATATATAACCCCTTTAAGACTTTGTTACAAAGCTGGCTAATAAATTTAACTCTTTCCTTTAGAGAGAGCAAATATTTTTTGAGTTTCCACAAAATGGCTGGAAATGAAGATTCAGTTGAAACATACGAAGTTCACAGTTTAAATCAAACTGTCATACTTTGGCACATTTTTCTATGACTCCTGCACTGATTTGTCCTCTAGTAAAGTAAATGGCAAAAACTCCAATCGATTCTAATGGCAGGGGATTGTGCCCCTAGTAGTAGTATTATTATTATTATTAACAAACATTTATATAGCGCAAGCAGTGTACCTGGCACTTTACAAAGTAATAAAATAGACACGGTCCCTGCCCCTAGGGCTTACAATCTGAGAGACAGGAGCTGGGGGAGAGACTTAGGAAGGGGAACAGAGGGAGAGACAAGGGGTCTAACATTCATGAAGATGCGAGGTCTCAAGTGCACGTACTTGGCTTGGTTACGATGAGAATGACAGCAGGCAGGTCCATGTTGCAAGGATAAGGGTAAACCGATCGTAGGTATAGGAATAGTGGCTCAGCAGGATAAAGAGTCAGACAGAGCAGAGCGAAAGAGGTGAGTTTTAAGGAGAGATTTGAAGGTATGAAGGGAGGGGGCAAGGCGGATGTGGACAGGGAGGGAGTTCCAGGCATGGGGGGCAGCAAGTGAGAAGGGACGAAGGCGCTTAGGGGAGCAGGGAAGGCGTGGAAGGGTGAGAGAAGGGACAGAGGAGGAGCGAAGTGCACGGGCTGGAGTATGGAGGGCGATAAGTGCAGAGAGGTAGCGGGGAGCGAGTATGGGAATTGATTCTCAGCTTGATTGTACACATGCACAGAAGGTGGGTTTTTCATGCGTGGTCATGCTCTGACCTCCTAGGCCTTGGAATTTGTGCAGTATGATTGCAGCCATGAGCTCAAGCCTAAGCATATTTACTTGTTCGTAAGACCCGTTGAAATCAATAGGTTTTATTCATTAGTAAATTTAGAAAGGCTATGGTTATAAAACCAAACAATAAACAGAGTGAAAAGTGTGGTTGCTCCCTCTTCCCTGAGCTGTGGGAAATTTCACAAGGCCTTTTCACTGTTGGCTTTCTTTACGGAAGAGTGAACAAATCCGATAGGGTTCTTTAGACATCTGTTTGTTTACATTTTGAGACGAGCTGGCTGGAGGGTTTCCTCTCATCAACCACTACATCTCTTTAGTGATAATTCAAAAAGGGTGTGAATTTTTTACAACAATTGGTGGCTGATTCACAGGCACTTATATAACCCCCCATATAGATTCTTCCTGTGCCCTTTTGAAAACTGAAACCTTTCAAACTATGCATCTCATATTTTTTTTGTTTTAATTTGTAGACCGATCATGCTTCGACACTGCTGGTACAGAAGACCCCACCATCTGCACCTCTGTTAAGCAGACTGGACCAAACCCCATCACCTTCTACAGCTAGTTCTAACACCTTAGCGAAAGTCAACTATATATCTTATCTCAATGAATATGCACAAAGGAGAAAATTAAAGATTGAGTATATTTTTTTATCTCAGACTGGATTTTCCCATCTGCCAACGTAAGAATGTACTTAGTGTTGGTCTGTTTCTTTTTTCTGTATTTACCCACTTTTTTTTCTTCATTGCTGATGATTTTAGATAAGCGGTCTGTAAAGATATAATCTTATTCTAGGGGCAAAAGTCAGAGGTCCCTATCCTGAAACACTTATATTTTGCTTTTCTGGAAAGTAAAATTAAATCAAGGGCACCTAACTGTCGTTAAGATAAGGAATGAATGATTGTAACATGTTACAGGAAAGGAAAATAGTAGGCATATTTTTGCATCTACTTCTGGAAGAAGGTCATCTATGTTCAGTGGGTCTTGGTTAGTAAGCGCTACCAGGGAGACATTGGGGCCGGTGCTGGCGGGGGACATCAATGCCTCCCTTGGGGAGGGTGCTGGGTTGCTTTAATGAGGCTGTGGTCCAGTCCCTCTTCAAGAAACCATCACTTGAAATTGGTGCTCTGACTAGTTACTGGCCTGTCTCTAGTCTTCCCTTTTTAGGGAAGGTTATTGAATGGGTTGTGGCTCATCGGCTCCAGGCACATTTGAATGGCATAGGTTTTCTTGATCCCATGCAGTCTGGCTTTCACTCAGGTTATGGCACGGAGACAGCACTTGTGGCATTGGTTGACAACCTCCTCGTAGAATTGGACAAGGGTAGATGTGTATAAGAGACAGATCCCATGCAGTCTGGCTTTCACTCAGGTTATGGCACGGAGACAGCACTTGTGGCATTGGTTGACAACCTCCTCGTAGAATTGGACAAGGGTCGTATGACCCTGTTGGTCCCATTAGATCTATCAGTGGCCTTCAATACTGATAACGATGAGTTGCTGGTGACGCGTCTGCGGTGGTGGGCGGGACTGTTTTACAGTGGTTCCATTCTTACCTCGCAAATAAATCTCAGCGGGTGGTACTAGGGGACTGTACTTTGTCCCCTGGTGGCCTCCTGTGTGGGGTCCCGCAGGGTTCTATTCTGTTCCCTCTCTTGTTTAATGTGTATATGAAGCCGCTCAGGGAGGTCGTACACAGCTGGGGGTTTCACTGTCATCAATATGCTGAAGGCACCCAGCTGTATTTGTCTTTTTCATATGACCCAGACCCTGCTGTCTCTTCGCTATCTCAGTGCCTGGCTGCTGTGGTGGATTATATGAGGTCGAGCGGATCGAAGCTCAATTCCGATAAGACAGAGGTGGTGTTAGTAGGTGGGACCGGTGATCTGGGTGAGGAAGTTTCCCCCCTTATTGGGGATATTCGTCCTCCTTTGGTTCCATCTGTGCAGAGCCTGGGGGTGCTCCTGGATTCACAGCTACGCATGGATTCCCAGGTGTTGGCTGCGGCCAGGGGCGCCTTTCGCCAATTACATCTGGTGAATGTATGTTCCATTCATATGGAATATATTGAACTGATTATCAGCGTGATTGTACACTTGCACACAAGACTTTGGCCTTCAGGTTAGGAAGTGGGGTGGGTCCCTATGCCTTGGAATTTGTGCAGTATCAACGCAGCCATGGGCGTTGTTTGTAAATATACAAACAAGTATATTTACTTGTTTGTAAGACCTGTTGAAATCAATAGGTTTTATTCGTAAGTAAATTTAGAAAGGCTATAGTTATAAATCCAAATGACCAGAGTGAAAATATTGTTGCCCATATGTCTCAGACTGTGTCTCACCACTCTCATCCATGCATTTGTCACCTCGAGGCTAGACTGTTGTAATGCGCTCTACGTGGGACTGCCCTTGGTGACGATTCGAAAGCTGCAGCTAGTGCAGAATGCAACAGTCCATCTCCTTACTGCGATGGGCCGTAGAGAGCACATAACACAGGTGCTCCAGGCACTGCGCTGGCTGCCTATTGTCTTCCGGGCCCAATTCAAGCTGCTGGTGTTGACCTTTAAAGCCCTTCATGGCCTGGCTCCTGCCTATCTGAACAGTCACCTCAACCCCATGCCCCTAGGCAGTCTCTGTGGTTGTTGTGGGGTGCCATCCTGGAAATCACGCATTATCAGCTAGTCTGAATGGACAGGAGGGCATTCTCAGCGGCTGCACCATAGCTCTGGAATTTCCTCCTGGTGGAGGTTCACCTCAGCCCGAATCTCCTCGCCTTCCAACGAAACTGTAAGACCTGGCTCTTCTGCCAGGCATTTGGTGGGAGAGGGTGGGATGGGTTAGATGGGTGGGAGAGGGTTTTATGCACAAGTCAGAGTGGGTATGTAGTTTTTATATTGATGTTTTATATATTTATATTGTATTATTGTTCTGTTTGTTTTAAAATTGTAAGCTTCTCCAAGTCGCACATGAGAGGGGTAGGGTACAAATGGAATTATAAGTAAAATAAATAAATAAATGGGTGTCCAACTCACATCTGAAATTACAGAGGTAAAAATTAAAGTTAATCAGTGAAATCCAGCTATGGCTAGATGGCAACACAACTTGATATGAGAAATATACTTGTTTTCTTAAAAACCTCGAAGAATTAAGACACTTTTTGACCACCCCCACCAAATTCTAGTTGTGACCTTGTTATTGACTTTGAAAGTATGGGCTAAAACCTGTTACCAGGGAAGTCACTGGAAGTAAGTTAGGGACCTATGTGTTCAAGTACTATTTAAAGAAAAAGTAAACTCTTTTGGGTAAAGAAGGCTGAAATGGTTTGCTTATTTCCCTTTCTCTTTGAAAATAGAGAAACTTGGTGTAATATGATGATGGGACCAATCATCACCTCTGGTTCACCCACTTAAGAAAAGTTCCTCAAGGAGAGAGAGAGAGAGAATAAAATATATTGTAGACTTTATTTAGTTTATACTTTACACCAAGGAGGAATAAGCGGATTGCTTCTACGTACTCTTAACTGGAAAAAAAACCTCACTTTGTTTCCTTCAGCCAGGGCTGTAAATGAAACTGCTACTAGACCGCTTCTTTCAGCCAAGGTCAAAGAAAGCCTTATCAAAAATAATCTGTATTTTAGCCAGTCTTTGGGAATTTGCAGTCCCCCTGAATCATTCAGACAGTTGACTCCTTGTTTTGAAGCATGGTTTTCTTTCAGTAGCCCAGCTAGATTAGGAAAAGTTGGGACAACACATCTCTCTCTGCTTTTCAGGTCTTTCATTGGTAGGAAGCACAGTTCCCTTCTCCTTTTCCCATCAGGAGAACAGTCTGTATCCTTTTACTCCCTCCCTCCAAGCCTTGCAGCTCTTGTCATTTTTAAAGGCTAGTGTAGCAGGGAGCAGTCTTGTGGGGCTGCTGCCCCTTTAAGAAGGGGACTGTGGGGGCCAGCCAGAGGGTTGAGCACCCACAGGGGTGTGGCAGAGCCAGCTCCAGATCTGGGGATCAGCCTGTAGGGAGCACAGGCTGAGAAACCCCTGGGACAGAGTGGGCAGGTTAGTGGCCCTTTAAGGCTGAGTAGAGGAAGCCTGGCCACGCCCACTCTGCCTGTATAAAAGGAGAGACAAGGCAGAGCGGACAGAGTCTCTGCCAGGGAGCCGAAGGAACAACATCTCCTTGAACAAGCCTTCCTGCTCTATGCTATCCAAGATGCTGAAGGCTGGAGAACCGGAGGGACCCAGGTACTGAGGAGAGGCTGTGCCCGGGAGGGAGCCTCTTGCCTGGGGAAGACTTGGCCAGAGTCTGGGGCTTTGAGTCCTTGTTGGATGGACTTTGGGGGTTGATATTGTGGTGCTCCTGTGCTTGAGAAAGACGGACCTGGGCCTTCAGGGTGGAGGCAACTGAGCCGGCAGTCCCAGATACACTGAACACAGGTTGTGTCCAATAAAGAACTGTGGACTAATACCCTCTGGACTGCGTGGTGTGTCTTGGGAGGGTACCCCCTTCCTTGAAGAGGGGAATTCAGCCGAGGCTCGAGGCTGAAACGGCATAACAGGGGGTGAGCTAATTCCTTAGAGTGTGATCCCAGCGCCCTGTGGGGCCCTGGGACGCTCCCTGCTACAGCTAGAGTTGTGACTGTAAATAAGCATGCGCTGGCAGAACCTCCCTGAACTTAGTGCAAGCCCCGCGTATAGGATCTCAGCCATATTGGTATTTCTTTGTTGTTCTTGGAATTGTTTCATGTTAGCAAGTAATGGAATAAGGTTCTTTTTTCTGTAACTGCTAGGTCACAGTAGTATTTTCTTTTTTTAAAGGTGGGTACAGTGCCTGTTACCATCAGTACATATGCTGATTTTACAAAGTATGGGTAAAACATACATGACAGTAACCTGCTCTGGCCAGCTTTGTCCTGCTATCACCCGTGGGTCACTGTCGCGCTTGTGCTTGGACCCCTGGATGTTTGCCTGGACTGACCTCGGGCATGTTGGCGGCTAGCCCGGGCTCTCACTCGTAAAGTGCTGAAGACGTAGCCTAGGCTACTACTCCTGAGGGGCAGATAGGGAACTTAGAATGGCTCTGGAAAGTATCCTGAAAGTGGCTGATGTCACCCATCTGGTAGTAGCCTTACAACCTCATTTTCGAAAGTGTGTGTGTGTTTACACACGCACACGGAAGGCAGAGGTGTGTGTGTGTGCATATACGTATAGTACATTATTTAAGTTAACCATGGACAAAGCCTGGGTGAAATGTACACTACTAAACTACCTGTAAATGTTCTTCCTTCTGAGAAGTTTAGCTTCATTAACACTTTACTGGAGAAGTAATCAATCTGGTTGCATGCACCGATGTTTTCAAATAACTATTTGTATGACTTTCTCTTAATTGTGCCTTAGGTATATTTTAAAAAGTAATGTTTCTAAGTTCTCTCCTATTCTAAAGGCCCAAAGGTAAAAAGATGTGAAAGGGGCTGACTTTGACAGCAGAACCCACTTATACTACTTTATGTGATTCATACAAAAGGATTGGATAAGTTCTTGGAGGGCAAGTCCATTAAGGGCTATTAGCCAAGTAGTTTTGGGGGACATAACATCTGAGTGTCCAGAGCTGAGTGTGCATTCATCCCAGCAACCAAGGTTGACTACTGTCAGAGACAGGATGCTGGGATGAATGGACCAGTGGTCTAACCCAGTCTGGCACTCCTTATGTGCTGCTGGTGTTCCTGCTTCCCGAGCCAGAAAGACCAGGCAGTGGGCAGGAACTGGATCCAAGGGCTAGATTCAGGGACAGTGTTGGGTTGTATTGCCTAACAATCAACATGGAGTGTTGTGCTGCAGGCAGAAGTTGGTTGAGGTCACAGCAGCTAAGACCAGAATAAGCACTGCAGGTGACAGCAGGTCAGGATGATAGTGATGGGAGGTGAGGACAGACCAAAAGCAGTGGTTTTCTTTCCCTTTCCCTCCCTCTATCCCAGGTCGTTAGCTAAGCAGTGTCTGGAATTTAGGTTCCAACTGTGTGTATTTGTCACTAATGCGCAGTCTGTGGCTAGCTTTTATTTGGCCCCTGATCTGGACCTTGGATCAAGCTCCTGCCCACAAGGCCTGAAGGAGTGGGCTCAGGGGAAGGAAGCAGAAATGAGGGCATGTGCACAAGGAGAGGGGACAGATCCACGGCACAGATCCATGATCTGGACTCTTCCTTTTATTTTCCCATGGGAGTCTTACCAGGCTGACTCCCAGCAGCGAATTTGGCTGGCAATGCACAGCACCTGTGTAATGGCAGTGGCTGGAGCACCTGCCTTCACAGCTCTTAGTAAATGGTCTCCAGAGCAAGATTTTAAATTGGATCCCTCATCCCAACCCTTCCCCATTGCCTCCCCAGAGAACACTCACTCAAACTGGTAGTGCATACACAGCCTGGCCCCCTCCTCCTATCCCTGACAATGTCCTCAGAGGGAACACACACCTAGCTGAGCTCAGGGCTGCCCCCTGCCTGTGTGCACACACAGCCACCCCAGGCAGGGAACGTACACTCCCCGCCCAGGCTCCACTCGACACCCCCCCCCTTGCTGAGTCACTTGCTGAGTTGCTCAGCACTGCAGCACCTCAGCTCAGCCACCCGGTTGGCTGACTCATCTGTTCTGCTCCTGCTGCTGGTGGCTGCTGCTGCTGCTGCTACAGCCCACCGAGCAAGGCCAAGGCGTCAGAGGCAGCCAGTGAGCCTGGTTGCAGCCTGCAAGCTGAACTACCCTACCTGCCTCAGCAGACACACGTGATGCTGCCGCTTGTGCCTTTCTCCCATGCAGATGCAACCCGGGCAGTGTTTTTGCTGGGAGAAGCATGGCTGCATGCTGCTGCATTGGTGCTTGGGCGGGGCCCCCTGGCTGCCCTTGGGGATTATTTACTTATTTATTTATTTATTTTATTTCCACAATTTGTACCCCGCCCCTCCTACAAAGCAGCTTGGGGTGGCTAACCATTTATAAACATATAAAAGACAACAATGTAAATGCAATAAATAAAAATAATTACATAACAATAAAACAGTAAAACCTCCAATCCCAATAGGAACATCAGGGGAAGTAAAAAAAAAAGCCAAAAAAAAAAGCCACCCCCCTTCACCCTAACCCACACCCCCTCACCAAAAGCCTGGCGGAACAGCCAAGTCTTGCAATATCGATGAAAGGAGGAGAGGTTCGGAGCCATCTGAGCTGGCAGGGAGTTCCACAGCCTAGGTGCGCCCACTGAGAGCGTCCTCTTCATAGTCACCCCCTGAGAGACCCGGGGGACTTCAAGGAAGGCGCTCCCGGCGGACTGCAGGGGCCGGTCAAGAGCGCGGGGAGTGAGGTGGTCCTGCAGGTAGGTGGAGCCTAGGCTGTATAGGGCTTTATAGGTAAGCAGTAACACCTTGAATCGGGCCTGGAAGACTATAGGCAGCCAATGCAGAGCATGGAGCACTGGTGTAGTGTACTCACGGTGTCCCATCCCCATCAGGAGACCGGCTGCCGCATTCTGCACCAGCTGCAGCTTCCAAATCATTACCAAGGGTAGCCCCACGTAGAGTGTGTTTCAGTAGTCCAGTCTCGGGTAATGAAAGCATGGACGACAATGGCCAGATCGGAGTCTGAGACACATCTGGTGCGACAGCTTCAGCTGTATAACTGGCAGAATGTACTCCTTGCCACAGCCTCCACCTGGACATCCAGGCAGAGCTGGGGGAAGCCTGCATGGGAGGGAGGTGGAGAGCAGACAGTGCAAGTTATTAACCCTTGGTGTGCTCTCCCTAGCCAGCAGCACACTGGCTGGCAGCAGCCACACTGCTGGCTGGGGATGAGAGCAAAACAGGAAGGATTAACTTGTAGCTTCCCTCCATGGGGAGCCTCCAGCTAGCCTCCATCACCAGACCGGCCCAGCGGCCCACCGGGATTTTCCCCAGTCTCCAGTTGGCCCTATCTGCCCCTGTGCCCCTCCCACCCCCACTGGGGTCAGTCTTGAGCAAAGTGGACCACAGCAGGTTAGAACGGATGTTCTGATCCACTGTGACCCGTCCTGGATCGGGGCTGCCATGCCTGGCCGCAATGGTGATTCGTGATTGGCTGCCATGGCTTCCCGTCATGGCGGGGTGCAGTGTGCAGTAGTGGTTGGGATGGCTTCCAAGCTGGGATTCTGTGTGGTTGGTTACCCAATCTGACCCCAGCTGTGTCAGCACTGCGGTGGCGACCTGACCCGGGTGTCACTTCTGTTTGTACCCTACTTTTTTTTTTTTAGTAGCTCAGCCACTTGATCTTTGAGGTACATCGTGTGGTCTTTGTAAACTGATGCTTTCTAACGTTTTTTTTTCTTTTTCGGGTACACCTCAGACTGACATCACCATATTTTGTTATCCCTACCTCCTCACAAAACCCTAGGTCTCTCCTCTAACCTTGTCTGTTATACAAATACAATACAATGTGAAATAATTTAGTTTCTGTCATTCTGGTATGGTGTGCTTAAGAAACCTCCATACCTAGTCTAAGAACTGCACGTTTATTAAAAGAGAGTCCCTGCCTTAAAGAGGTTTTTGAGGTGTTAAAAATTTATTTATAAAAAACCTCAATGATGCAAGCACGCGGAAGGTTAACTTTACTTAAAAGTATTCTGATTGAAATTGGTGGGGATACTCATGTGAGTAAAATTACAGACATACATAGGTATTTCTGGGGATGGAGCCTATTTATTTATTTATTTTATGATTTATTTTTATTTCACTATTTTTCTATCCCGCACCTTCCTGCTCACAGAGGATTGGAGATGATAGATGGAGTAGAGTACAACAGAAGAGGTAGGCGGGACATAAACCTGACTATATTAAGACACCAGTTCTGAAAATGCACAGTGTAAACACCCACATATACCTACATTTGAATGTAACAGGACTATGTGTGGGAAAATGCTTTGCAGCAAGTGCATAAGTGTTTTGACAACTAGGGCCATGAACATGATATGATAGGAAAGAACAAACTAGCACTCGTTTCTTTTACGATATGTGGTTATTTGACTGGACATTTGAAATGAAATGACTAGAATACTCAAAAAGCCAAATTGAAATAATAGGAACCAGTATGTGAAATGAATAAATAAAGTGATAATGAATAGTTTTTTGTATCCACTTCATTGGAAATGATTTGAAGTGACTGCATTCATTAGAGAACAAATGTAATGTCTGCTAAAGAAAGCTGCACCTTACAATCTGTTAGAATTGGATAATTCACAATGCTAGGGTTAAAGGAAAACTGACTATTTGGACCTTAAAAATACTATCAAATATTCATGTTAGATTATTAAGGAAATTAAGGAGTCAGAGTGAAAGAAAGAATAATGACATGGATTAGAAGCTGACTATGGGTATTTTCAGACGATACGTGGGCCGTTGGCCCCGTACCGGCACCAACGGCTTCGTTCCCCGCCGGGGTCACCCCGTAACGGCACAACAGACGTGCCGGGGGGATCCCGGCGGGGAAAGTGGGAGGGGCCGCGCGGCGCAACGTGCGGCCGCACAGCCCCGCCCCCTCCACGCACCCCGCCGCCCGCCCTCCGAGGAGACGGGCGGGCGGCGGGGCCAATGCGGCCGCCGCGTCCGGCCGATCGTGCCACGGCCCGGGATCCCGCCGGGGATCCCGGGCCGTGGCACGCGGCCAGACGTTACTTTTCCTTGGCCACGGCCCGGGGTCCGTTTGACCACGCTTCCCGGGACCTTCCCCCGGCTAGCCCGGGAAGCGTGGTTCAAACGGACCCCATGTGGGTATTGACCATGGCCAACATCTGGCGCGCCACAAACAGACGTACGGGACACGGTGACCACAGGTGGGTATTCACCGTGGTTCACCGTGTTCACGTAACGTCTGAAATCACCCTATGAGACTCAAAGCCAAGAGTGAGCATAAATCGTCAATTTTCACCATGGTGAAGGATTAACAGAAGGATGCTCTAAGCTAAGGCTTTATACTCCCACTAATGTTTAATATATTACTTAATCTCAAAGAGGGAATTATCGGTGATCCAGAAAATTACAGTGGATACATTTACACTAATCAATATGAGAGCAGAATATTCATACACATAACTGAATATATTCAAAGTTAACCATTGTCACTCAGGAACAGACTGTGTGTGACTGGTGGATAGGTCAGTGAAAAGTTCTGCTCAATGTTCATCAATGACAAGTTTTGAGATGAGTAAGAAAAAAGGTTGGGAAAAGTGGAAATATTGTAATTCCATTCTATAAATCAGTAGCTTACCCTCTTTTACAAAACTGTGTTCAGCTCTGATCTCTGCGATACTAACCAAATAAGTATGGCAGGTGTGGTTGGAGGACAGGCATGACATACTGGCAAAAAACATCAACAATTGGGATCTTGTAGTTGAGAAAAGAATGATGTTAGATGTACACAGAAACGAAAGTTATGAATAAAAGGAAAATCGGGCGCTCTAACCTTAGAAAATCAGACTCTTAAGGCATTTCAGACTTGATACCTGAAATAATTATTCATTTCTTAGCTGCACAAAAGAAGATTACTTTCTGCAATCTATCCCAGTAATAGTTAAAATACTTCATATCAGAAGTTGCCACAGAAGATTTAATAATACTCTTTTGATTCTCTGTTTATATCTTTTAGGTTTTCTTGTTGCTGTAGAATTGGTACTAAGGATTTTCGTGTAGCCACAGGAAATAGTAAGACAGAAGGAAAACATGCTGCAGCTAAGCTAGCATATGAAGAATTGGAAAGTCAAACTTCAGAGGTATGTAATTGCATGTAGACTTAAGATATATATATTTTTATTTTTAACAACCAAAACAAGCAAGGTGAATTTTATAATTACATTATAAATCTGTATACCATATCCAAGGCTCTTTGAAAAACAGTTTGATTTTTAAGTATAGCAGTAAAACCAAGTTGCTTCAAATTCCTGATGTTTGTCCTGTGCATAGGCCATAGTCTTTTCTATGGTGAATATATATACCATAACCGGGATGTCCATTCCCCCTCTGTTGGCACATCAGGGCTCTTCCACTGTATGACAATTATGTTAATGGCAGCTAAGATTAAGTGGACAAAGGTGTCCCTGTATGTAGTAATCAGTGGTATTTCTGGAAATACGTGTAGAAGAAATATGGATGGTGATAACAGTAAATCCAGACCTGTTATATCTTTGATACATATTTTGACACACAAATCTTTTTTTTTTTTTAAAAAGTACGTGACCATCAACATGAATGAATGTACTGATTTCCCCACAGCCTTCTCAACATTTAGTTCATGGTCAGCTAGAGAAATTATGTATTTTTTATGTCCTCATCGTCAGTTTGGTTTGTGACTCAGTTGCACTTGGAGAAGATGATGCCAGACTGTTTGTATTTCAGCTTGTGAGAGATCTTTTTGTTGAGAGATCTCCATTGATCTTTTTGTAGATCTGCTTTTCATCTACCCAAACACAGGGTATTTTCAGATGTTACGAGATCGCTGTCAACCCCACTGAACCACGGTGGATTTGGTGGGGTGGCTGTGACGCCCGTAACGTCTGTTCGAGCCCCACCAGATGTTCACGGTGAATTCCTGGCGGGGTTCAAAGCTAACCATGGTTCTGGTTCTGCGGCAAGCCACAGATCTGGAACTGTGGTTAGCTTGACCACGATCAGGAAAGGGCCAAAAGTAACATGTTACCATGACCCTTTCCTGACCGTGGTCCAGGCCACGAGTAGCAACTGGGGGCAGCTGCCTCATTGGCCACTGAGACCGCCCGTCTTCCCGAGGGTGGGCAGCTGTTGGAGCGTGGGGGGAGGTGGGGACGGGGCGGTCGCATGTTACACCACTCAGCCCCGTTCAGTGATGGGGCTGGCACATCTAAAGGATGGCTAGCCTCTTCACGGACTGGGATGTGTCCGGGGTTCAGCGTGGCAGGCCGTTACATCTGAAAATACCCATAGTTTCTAGAGGAATGAAAGAGTCTCTCAGACATTGATGTGTGAGTGATTAAAAAAACACTTGGTTATTGTGGGTGATTCCAGCTGATGTGGAGAGAGTGAGAATTGTCTCCTCTTACTGTGATGGTTAAAGAAACTTCTAAGTTGAAGGTAATTATTGTGTCACATTTCTTTCCAAGTCTTTTTTTCAAAATCTGTGAAAGAGGGAAATTTTCCTTGGTGGAAGAGGTCTTTAGCTTGAACTAGCTCTGTTTTTTCCATGTACTAAGTTGGCTCCCTAACTGAGACACGGTGTCTTCAGACAAGTGCATTACCCACCCAGTATTCACTGGTTAACCATTGGTTACCAGTGTGGTTTTTACACAAGCACTGTGAATACTGGGTACTAGTTCATGCCAGTGGCAGCTGGTGGGTTTGGAGGCTGGTGGGGCAGTGGGCGTTTAAGCCGCCGGCGGGCCTAGGGGCGGAGCCAGGGCAATGATAGGCGGAGCCAGGGCAACAGTAGGCCAGTGGCATGGCATAACCCAGCAGTAAGGAGTTCCCAGGATTAACATTGGATGGACGTTACATTACTTAACGCTGGGAATGCTGCTGTGTGAAGCACTGCCACCGGGGGATAAAGAGCCCTCTTACTGGGGTCCTGTCCACTCTCTTCCCCACCAGAACCAAATTAACCATAGTAAGTTAAAAAAATAGATCATGTTGCCATCGCATACCTTTATTCTGACCCCTCGAATCCTCGATTTTCATGGCATGCTTGGCCACCTGTAGTCTTCTGAAGGTGTATGCTTTGGGACAAGCCTTCCTTCTGGCTTGGAGAACTGGGAGGACTGAGTTAGCTCCCTGTCCTGTGACAAGCCGAATCAAAAGAGAACGAAAGGGAAGAAAGGACAGGACAGAAGAAGTAGGAGGGAAAGGGTTTGGTTTTGAAGCACGAGAAGAGGAACGGGAAGAGATGGGTTCAGTGGGGGACAGGAGAAAAAGGTTTCCTTGTTGTCTGCAGCCTTCCCTTCTGCCATGCTCCTACCTACTTTCTCCTCTGTTCACAAGGAAAGCAAGGCGAGGTGTGGAATCATGCCAGATCTCAGACAAACTGGATAGAAAAAAGAAGCAAATTACTTTAGATGTTTGCATTTTGAATGACATTTTTAATTTTGCATCTTTGTGGCCCTCTCCCCCAAAGAAGAGGTCCAAGATCCTCCCAATCTCCATGCCATCACTTACCATTATCCAGAATCCTTTTCATTTTCATGCTCTCCTTGGCTGCCTGTAGTTTTCTAGGGTAGGCTCCTGGTCCCCAGACAGCCAAATGCCTGTACAAGCAAACAGACCCTTTTAAAAAAGTCTGGCGAGTTGCAGGACTGCACTGCAAGCAAATCAGGCCCATCCAGACCATCATCCCTAGTAGCTACACCATATCCCTGGCAGCCAAATGCCTGTCCAAGCACACAGGCCTTTTAAAAAAAGTCTGGTCAATTGCAGGCGTGTATACCAACCAAACACGTGGGACTGAATAAACCAAAGTCAAACTCTGCATTTCTGTTTCTCCACAAAACCAGCAAGCGAGATTCTCAAAAGCACAGTCACAAGCAGAGAGGGAAGAAACTACTTTCCACAGGTCCGGCCCCAGGCATGTGCCACATGTGTGGCCACACATGGGCCCGCGGCTAGCTGGGGCCCCACGCTTGCCTGGTTGGGTGGCAGGCTGCAGCCACCTTCTCCCCCAATAAGTTCTTCTGCCTCTCCTCCCTGGCTCCAGTCCCCATCCCTCATCTGCCTCCTAGTAGCGCAGCAGCGGGAGACACCGATCAGATAAAGCTATTCGTTTACAAACCACTCCTCCCCATGTGCTGATCAGAAGGTTATTACCTTGTAAAGAAGGTTCTTCGAGATGGTGCCTAACATTCTCACAACTGGGTTCTGCATGCTCACCCTATTCAAATAATAGACCACATGATGGTCTCGAGCTCCTCTAGTATAAAAAGCACTTTCCCCCGTCAGAATGACAGTTCCTTCCAACCCTTTCTAGAAATATAAGAAAAAAATTCCATGCGGGGCTGGAAGGGTGGGTGTTGTGAGAATGTTCTGAGCCATCTCAAAGAACCTTGTTTACAAGGTAGCAACCTTCTGTTCTTCAAGTGACTCCTCGCACGCTATTTTTACATGGCTCCGTCATGTGGGGGTTCCGTGGGCACGCCAGTGCATGGACGGGGCATGCACATGGCTGCACACGCATCCCCGCTGACCCCCCCCCTCACTCATCCACACCCACGGAGTAACCGCTATTTCCCCCAGTTGCTCCGTGCGTGGGGGGTGAGTGGGGATGCGTGTTAGGCGGGCGCGCACGCACCCCCACTCACCATGGGCGCGTGCACCGCATGGTTCACACGGGGCTCCCCCACCCATGAACACACAGAAATCTGCGTGTTCATGGGTGGGAGAGGCCCGTGTAAAAAGGGCCACATTCTCACAACTGTCTTACTTATACTATCTTAGGTAGGAATTTAGGATGTAAAGCAATATCTATTCTATCTTGGAAAATAAATCTGCAAATATGGTTCTGAGATTATTATGGCTGCTATTTCACTAACTCTTCTTAATGAAGTTATTGCTAACAGGAATACTGTCTTTAAACCCGCACCCCATAACCAGTTCATTTGCACCCCCATATAATCAATTCACGCTGCCCCGTGGGCACAAATTAAATGGTTATGGGTGGGGGCAGCGTGAATAGATTATATGGGGGCGGGGGCAGAAATGAACTGGTTATGGGGTGGGGGCAGCATGAACTGATTATGGGGGCACAACTGAACTGGTTATATGTCTCTTTTCATGGCATAATGCGCTTAATAAGCTAGCTGCATTTTGGGTGTCTTGTGTGTGTGATAGCAGCACCTCTGGACTGGTCACACCGCATGCGTGCACAAGGCACAGGCGGCACTGGCAGCAAGAAGCAACAGGCCCTGGAGGCCAGACTGGCTAAGCTCACCCCCTGGCCCCTCCTCCAGTAAGGCAGTGGACGCAGTCAGTCTCTCTGTGCCTGCCTCACTGCCCGCCCGGCTGCCCCTGCAGTAGAACTACTCCTGGGGTGTGGTGGTAGATGCTCAGCTGGCAAGGTGGGGCGTGGGGGAAGCATTGGGAGGCCATAGCCACTTGGCTGAGTGCCAGGTAAGGCATCCAAGGGGTGCCAAACCAGGGGTGGGGGGAGAAGCATGGGGAGGCCATGCTTCTCCATGGTTGCTCGAAGTGGTGGAGAATGGGAATCCTTCCTGTCCAGAGGAAGTAAGGTTTATGTAAATTTACATATCTGCATAATTAGTTGGTGCCTAATTATGCAAATTAGGCCCCGCACCAAGACTTCACACATGGCCTCTCAAACCCTGGGACCAGCCCTGCTTTCCAGCAGGGGGCAGCAGTGAAACGGCAAAGGAACCATTTTAAACGAGAGTAGTCATTACCAGTGGACCCACAAATTCACAAAATCGTCTCTCTGCTCATGCTTGGGAGGAGAAGGAAAGCAGCAGTGAATCATGCAAGCACAGAGCAAGCAAAGCAAACCATAAATCCTTAGGCCATTGACCCAACAGTATTCTGTGAAGTCCTTAGCACTGCACATCACAAAAACAGCAGCATGGAGTTCCACTTGTCCCAAAACAGAAAACATGCTACACACAGTTCTGTTGCAATGTAAAAGGTGTCTGAGCTGCTACAACGAACCTACCTGCAAGGAATACTAATTAGTGAACCAACCTGTGGCATGGCCTTCTCACAGACAAACCTGCAACATCCCATGCCCAGACTTCAAAAGGGCAGACCAGGACCATTTTCAAATGCAGAAAATATTTCAGCAAAGATTGGAAGCCTTTTCCATCAAAGCCCCTAGATCCACCCACCCAACACAGAGACAGCAGACAATTTAGACTGGAAAACAGCAAAGAAAGGGAACACCACTGACTTCAACAAACCATTTTGTGGGGGCTCCAGCTCCACAAAATGGCCACTGTCTATTTTGCACATGCTTTGGGCTTGGGAGAGCAGAGGAGGGAAACCAGCAGTACATCCCTTGCAGCATGCATTGCAACTAGCACAGATCATACCAAGCTATAGGCCAAATATTAAATTGCTCACCTCAGAACATCTACTTGATATTCTAGGTCAGCAGCTCAATATTTGGCTTCAGCCAACCCTTCGACACAAGACACATGAATCTTAATTAGGAAAATGCAGCAGTGGTTTCCAAGTGAGAAAGAAAAACCCAAGTTCACACTAGTAGTAGTATCTATCTCTGCAACAATAGCCTTTACTTTATTAAAGGTTATTGCAGTGCAGAGATACGACTACTAGTGTGAACATAGGATATTTTTAGCACTTGGAAACCACTATTGCGTTACCTAATGGAAATGGCTGAAAAGCTACTTCTGCTACTGGAAGGCAGCCCCCACCCTCACACCATGTGTGAGAGAAAAAGCCTGCGCTCAGAGACACTAAATAAAAGCTACACAAGCACTCTCCACTCCCCGCCCCCCACAGTTGCTGTTCCACCAGCCAATAGCGCACACGCATTTCACAACAGTCACACACACACACACACACACACACACACACATTGCTTCCCTTCCTGCCCCCTCTCCTGCCCACAGGATGCCAAGGGCTACAGCCCATATAACATTACTGGGCTGCCAGTTGCCACTCCATAGAGCTCCAGGAAAGACTGCCCCAAGCGATCCTGGCAAGGCGTTGCTCTTTTCTGTGAACGTGTGCTGAACGGCACTCTCTAGCCGCCCAACGTGCATTCTGTGAAGTTTTGACCCTTAGGTCTCCACCACTGTCTGACTCCTCCCTCCTTCAGTGAGAGCCTCTGGCTCGCCAAGTCCCCTCCCAGGCAGCTCCCTGCAAGTCCTGACCCCCTTCCCCCCCCCCCCCAGTTTGTGCATACGCAGAGCCTAGGAGCTTGCTCGCGCATGTGCTCTGCTCCAAACAGGAAGTTTAGAGCGCCGGAGCTGCTTAAAACAGCCGTGCCAACCTCTGAACGCACGGCTAGTGCCAGGGACAGAAGGAAAGGTAAGTGGTAATGGTACCTACCTTACTGGGCATGTGGGGGGGCAGGAGGGGCATTGCCCCATCTGTCCTAGGGGTGGCACCGTGCCTGGGTCATGCATTGGGGGGGAAGGAAGGGGGACACTTGTCTGAAAACACCGTTAGTCAGAGTGACCCTTTTGCAGATGGTGGGCATGAAGGGTGAATGATTCTGATCAATATCTAACCTAATCTTTTATTCCAGATGCTAGAGAATGGCCTGCAAATGGGTGGTTCGCCCATAGTTTATTGTCAATAGTGTAGTCATGACAGTATTTCCAATACTATTTTGCAGAAGTTTATTGGATTCAATATTCACCCACGAAGGTTCACCGTTCCATTGGTACCAACCTTTAATAGACTTGAGAGCTGAAGTCCATGAGTATAGCTTGAAATTTTGCTATGTGGTGTTTTTAGTTGCAAATATCTCTTCTGATTGCAAGTTGTTTTTTTGTAAGGACACTGATGATGGCAATCATCTTCACCCAAATAACAGCCTTAGCTGCATCCCACAGAATTAACTGGGAGATGTTGGGGGTCTGAATTATTTTTAAAATAGGCTTCTGTCTCTTATCTTTTATCTTCTAAGGCACTATCTCTGCCTTCGAAAAACTAAGGCAAGAGCTCTTATGAGATAGTATATAATCAATCCTTGAGTAAGGCCCGTTTTACATGAAACGTGCCATGCGTGGGTGTCTCCCATGTGAATGCCATGCATGCTCCCGCAAATCACACATGCCCACCCGTCGCCCACACATGGAACAATTGGCCAAAACGCTGGTTGGTCCGTGCGTGGGGGTGCTGTGGGGATTGGTGCGTGCCAGTGTGCACTGCCCCCCCACCGCACTGCCCACGCTGCGACGCACACACTGATCCCCCCCCCCCGCAGCCGTAGAGTGTTTTAAAAGGGCCTAAGGTTGATGTCCAGCTGAGAAGGAAAGTATAGTCAATTGTGCTAGGATTTAGTGCTCGCCATGTCTTAACACATTTTTTTTGAAGTAGCTGTGCTGTATCTTTAACCCATACATCCTGCTGAACCATTGAGGATCTATCCCTCTGATCAAGAGTACAGTTGAGATCCCCCAGAGCCACTAGTTAATGGAATATAGCTTTGAAAAAATTCCAAGGCATTACCATTAGAAACCTATATGATTACAAGTGTAATCTTTGCACCTTCTATTGGACCCACCAGCATTAAAAAAAACTACCCTCTTTATTTTTTTCCCCTGAAAGTAACTTAAATCCAGTACACTTATGAAATCCAATAGCTACCCCACTCTTTTCCTTCATATTACATGAAAAAGGAACATTCTGATTTTTAAAAATTTATTCTTTTATCCTGAAATCTATTTTTGTTTTTAGATAATAAATTGTCTCCTGCAGGAAAATTGTCAGCTCTTTTCAGTTTTTAAAAGTTAAAAATCTGTTTCCTTTTACAAGGGCTGATTAGCCCTCTTACATTAAAGACAAAGATTAGATGACCCCATTGTGCAGCTTTAAGGATCTCTTGTCTTGCATTATCAATATTAGTGCCCCTATTTCCCTTCAGTGATTTGATGGTGGCTGTGCTTAAGACCAACATTCTTTCCCTTCCTATCTTGCAGTCTATAGGTGTTTTTACATGACGGCCCCACGCCTGTCCCCGTGTGAGGCCTGTCTCATCTGAATGTAGGGGGGGATGGGGATGGTGCACACTCCTGTCCCCCCTGGGCTTTCAGCAAAAAAGCCAGAGTGCCCCGTGCGTGGACGGGGTGGGCGGTTTATATATGGGGCAGCTGTGTGTATGGCCACTCATGTGAAGTACCTCCCCAAGCACGGTGCCCGTGTGCGAGCCTCTCCCAACGGCCGCCCCACCGCCCCGTCTCATTGTCAGACCTTGCAACAGTGAATTAACCTTTAAATTTACAGAAGAAACAAAACAGTAAAATTTGGAGATTTGAACAGAGTGGCTTCTCATTTTCCCCAGACCTGAGACTTTCAGCTGTAGAAGATCCCTTGTGGTGTCCCACAGGATTCCATCTTGTCCCCACTCCTGTTCATTGTGTATATGAGGCTGCTGGGCAAGATTGTTTGGAGATTTGGTGTGAAGTGCCACCAATATGAAGATGACACCCAGCTCTAGCTCTCCTTTACATCTTGCTTGTCCAGTGCCTGGCTGCCATTGGGGACTAGATGCGGGCGAACTGATTGAGGCTGAATCCACACAAGACTGAGGTGGTGATGCTTGGCCAGCTGTGTGACCTGGGGGATGTATGAACCTGTTATTGATGGTGTCCAGCCTCCCTTGATCACTCAGGTTTGCAGCCTTGGGGTTCTCTTGGATCCACTGCTGTGCCTGGATTGCCAGGTTGCAGTGGTGGCCAGGAGTGCTTTTCACCAGCTTCATCTAGTGAGAAGGCTGCAACCTTTTTTATCCGATCCGGATCTGGCCACCGTTATCCATACCTCTGTAACTTTGAGACTAGACTGCTGCAGTGTGCTCTACGTGGGACTGCCTTTGGAGGATGCAGTTTGTGCAGAATGTGACGGATTGCTAGGAGCACATTACACTGGTGCTCCAGAGCCTGCACTGGCTGCTAGTAGTGTTCCAGGCACAATTCAAGGTGCTGGTTTTAACCTATCAAGTCCTAAACAGCTTGGGTCCCAGGTATCTGAAGGTCTGCCTCTTCCACTACATTCTGTTGCAGCCTCTGAGGTCAGCTGAGGGCACCCTTTTGCAGGTATCAACTGCCTACAAACTTTTTACCACATGGGCATGCAGAGAGGCATTACCCCACAGTAATGGAGCTCACTCCCTGCTTGTGGTCTGGAGGAGACGGAAGTCCTTGTTTGGCCAGGTATTTGGCAGGCAGGGATAGGGATAGGGGTGGATGGGATTGGGTGATAGTGTTTAGGGAGGAAGATTGGGAGGGTATGGAGTGTTGGGGTGGGCGAGGATAGGGATTAGGTGGGAGGTTTGGGGGCAGATCGTTGTGGGTAGGGTTCTTTTGGTAAATTGTATTTTAATATTTTAAATATTTTTAAATTATATTTTCTGTTTTTTGTAAGCTGCCCTGAGCCTTTGGGGAAAGGCGGGGTAAAAATGTTAAATAAATAAACCCGTTCCTTCAACCTTTCCTTTTCCAGACCCTTTATCGTCTTTGTCGCCTTACTCTTAGGACCTTACTGTTGCCCTACTGTTTTTAATTCCAAACCTGAAGGGGGGTTGGCAATATGAGGAATTAAAAAAGGTGGTGTTAGCGAAGTCCCAAGTAACACCAGAGACGCACAGAATTTTTGTACTTTTATGAAAGTACCTGCTCCAGTTTGTCAATGTCTCTCTTGAAATGAGACGTCCAAAGCTGGACACAATATTGCAGGCTAGGTTGACCAGTTCCGAATAGAGTGGACTGTTACTTCAGCTGACTGGAAACAATGCTTCTGTTGATGCAGTTTAAAACTGCATTAACCTTTTTTGCAGCCACATTGCATTATTGACTCATGTTCATTTTGTGATCAGCTGCAATCCCTAGCTCATTTTCACATGTTTTGCTGCTAAGCCAGATATACCTCATCGTATATTTGTGCATTTGGGTTTTCTTCCCTAAATGCAGAACATTACTTTTCTCAGTTGAATTTCATTTCATTCGTTTCAGCCCAGATTTCCAACCTATCACGATTAATGTTTAATTCTAGTTCTAACTTCCAGGGTACTAGCTACCCCTTCCAGTTTGAATCATCTGCAAACATGATAAGTATTCATTCTACTCTTTCATCCAAGTCATTAATAAAGATGTTGAATAGCACCAGACCCAAGTCTGTGGCTGTGCCAGAATACCCCGCTTGATACCTCTCTCCAGTTTGATGATTACTCTTTTTGAGTATGGTTCTTCAGCCAGCTGTGAATCCACCTTGTAGCATCTTCTAGCCGGCACTTTGCAAGCTTGTCAGAGAAGATCTCATGTGAAACTTTGTCAAGTGCTTTTGTGAAATCGAGATATATTATGACCACAGGTATCTCCATATCTGCTGTGCTAGTTACTCTTATCAAAGAAGAGAACCGACAAGATTTGCCTGGCATGACTTTTCCTGACAAATCTATGTTGGTTAGGAGTAATCAGTGCATTGTCATCAAAGTGTTTTCGACTGCCTTTTTTATAATGTACTCTAGTATCTTCCCAGTTATTGAAGTCAGGTTGACTGATCTATAATTTCTTGAATCCTCATTTTCCACTTTTTAAGTGATATTGATAGGATTAATCAAGGTAATACATTGTCTTTTTGAGTAATATTGTCTGATGCAGTTACAGCACCTGACTATTCTAAATGTCATCGTTGTCCTTTCAGAGTGTTGCCTTTAGTAGTAAAGATTTAACTAGTAGTCATCTGGTAACTTTGCTTTTCAGGCAGGACAACAAGAACTTTCAACCAATTCTGCAATCAGTCAAGCAACTGAACAGCAGTCTACAAAGAGTGTAGTTAGCAATTCTGGTCAAGCCTCTGAGTCGACAAAGTAAGTCAGTCAATTTTATTTATGGCATCCGCCAAACATCACAAAGTAAGTTGGAACCCATGTGATGCTTAACAAAATTTGCTTGCTTGTTGTTCAAGGGCAACAAAATCTGCTGCTGTCTTCATTTGCAAATAAACCAATTTTGATCTTAATTTTGTTTCTTTATGGACAGACTGAGGAGTCATCTTAATCATGTACTTGTTTAACTTTTCTATATTTCCTCTAATTTCAGATATAAAGATTTTACAGCTTTCTTAAATGCTGACTTGATTAGCACCAGGATCCTTTAAAAAGCATTTATTTTTTCTGGGTTTTTTTCTAGTATTAATTTCCTGCTATGACAATTCTATATATATTTGTGAAATTTATATCTGTTCTTTGTGCAGCTACATTATAATTTCTGCTGCACAACTTCTCCCTTATTGAATCAAAAGAAGTACAATGGAGAGCTCTCAATGGAGAAAAATAGTTGCAGGGAGAAATTTCACTCCTGGTTACAGGCCTTTTGTGTTTTTTTCCCTAAGCTGGCCCTGGCATCACAGCTACTTTCCCCTCTGTGTCTCGATCCTGTAAGGTGCTGAGAACACTAATTTGATGTAGGAAAGAATTTGATGTGTGTTTAAAGTGGCTTTGTGCAAATCTATAAAATATTTGTGTCTATGAAATTTTAGTACCGGCTCACCAAGGTTCAGAGTCTACTAAATGCTTTGCTCTCTCCCGCCTGACCTTCATATCAGGCTTTCTCTAGTGGTTTCTTTTTAAAAAGTAGCACCCAATTTCCAACTTTTGAGTTCTGTTTTTTTTATTTTTTTTTTAACTTTAATAGATTTTAATTTCTTTAATGATATACAGGCTCCACAGGCTGCTCACTGATGCTCCTTCTGCTCTCCTATCCTTGTTCTATTCTCCGCTGTAACTAAGTTAAGCACGTGCACCTGTAATTTCTCTCCTTCCCACCTTGACCATCTGAGATTGTAAGCACTTCTGGGCAGAGACTTGTCTCTTAATTAATGATAGTTCAGTGCCAGGCACATTGCTTGTGCTATATAAAATTTAATGAATTTATTTTTATTTATTTAAATTGATATGCTGCCCTTCCCACAATGGCTCAGGGCAGCTTACAGTCCATAAGAAAATAGAACAATAATAATAAAGCAATAATACAATTTCTAAAAAACTCCCACACCCTCTCCCAAAATCCTTCCCCCAGCTCTTTCACCCCCACCCAAAACACCAAACAACCCCTATTTATCCCTGCCTGCTTGTTTTCACTGCCTTCAGAAGATGCTCAGGCTGGGGCTCAAATGAACCTCCTCTGGAAGGGAGTTCCACAGAACTGGGGCAGCAACCGAGAACACCCTCCTCCTGCACCCTCTTCCCACAGACAAGGGCAACGGATGGAACCTGAAAGAGGGCGCCCCTGGCCAACCATAGGGGCTGCAATGGAACTTGGTAGGACAGGCAGTCTCTCATATAGATGGGGCGCAGACCATTTAGGACTTTAAAGATGAAAAACAGCACCTTGAATTGTGCCCGGAAAGCTATAGGGAGCTAGTCCAGACTTCGGAGCCCCGGTGTAATGTGCTCCTGGCGACTTGTCCCCAAAAGGACCTGTGCCACCGTGTACTGCACCAGCTGCAGCTTCTGAACGGTCATCGGGCTAATGCAGTTTTAGGCTGCGTTAACAGACGCATCCTTTCCAAGTCACAAAGTAATAGTTCCACTCTCTTCTGGGCGTATCAGACCTCAACTGGAGTACTGTCCAGTTCTGGGCACTGCGCTTTAAGAAGGACATCGACAAATTGGAATGAGTTCAGAGGAGGGCAACAAAGATGGTCAGGGATTTGGAAACCAAAAAACTTATGAGAAAAGGTTGAAGGAGCTGGGTATGGTTTAGCCTAGAGAAAAGACTAAAGGGAAACAGGATAGCGCTCTTCCACTACCTGAAGGGCTGTCACAGAGAGGATGATAAATAAAGGCTTGTTCTCTCTCGCCCCTGAAGGCAAGACCAGAAATATTGGGCTCAAATTACAAGAAAGTGGATTTTAGTTAAAGATTAAAGAAGTTCCTAACCATAAGAGCTGTTTGACAGTAGAATAAATTGCCTAGGTGGTGGACTTCAAACTCTAGCTGGCAGTTTTCAAACAGAGGCTAGACAGCCATCTGTTGGGGGTGCTTTAGTTGTGGATTTCCTGCATTAAGCAGGGAGTTGGACTAGATGACCTCTGAGATACCTTCCAATAATATAATTCTGTGACCAAGGGCAGCCCTGCGTAGGCATTCAGAATTACCAATCCACTCTTGCTTTTTTTTGGTGGTTTTAACTTTAATTTATAATAAATAATGGCATTTCAACACACCACATGCAGAAAACCATACACGGGGGCAGGTGAATGGGTGCAAATGTGAAAGACTGGGTTAAAATTAAGCACATGAGTAGTCCCTTCTGACTTTAATGGCAGTAATCACAGCATTTGAGTTAAGCATGTGTTTAATTGAGTCAGTGGATCAGAATCTGGAGAGAGGGTGGTTGCCATATTGTCTCCCCTCTTACATTTGGGATCAAAGTAATTCCAATGTTATCTTTTATTGGACCAACTATTTTCACCAAAAGTAGTTGGTCCAATAAAAGATACCTTCTGAACTACTTTGTCTCCATCTCTCTAATTGGCTCAGATAAGACTGTTTAGCACTTCGCTGTATGGAGGCCTTATATTCCATACGCTGCTAACCCATGGACGCTTTTACACACAACACAGAATGGGTGTTTAAAGGGGTCAACACCCTTTACATATTTACGCATACAGGGTGTGATCTTCAACACCCTTTGAACACGTTTGAACACGTTTCCTCCCATTGCGTCCTGTGTTTAAGTGGATTACCTTAGTGCTGTCTCCTTCTGCCTCTGCGCTGTCTCTCTGCACTGGCTGCTTTAAAAAGGATGCAGGCCTACCGATACTGCCAGCGACGCTTGCTCTTACCACTTCCGGGTACCCTTTACTCTGGTCACATGATGCTGCAACAGACTGCAGTCATGTTTAGATGAGCGACGATACCTGTGTTCACCATGAACACAGAAAATGAACCCGCCATCAGCCGGTGAGTACAAAGCGGGTTCATCCTGTGTTCAGTGGGTGTTCAAATAGGTGTTGAAATTTGTCACGCCGTATATAAGCAACACAGGATGGGTGTTGAATGTGTGTTCGATCCCCTCAACACCCATTCTGTGTTGCATGTAAAAGCACCCCATGTGTCTGTGTGGAAGTGAGTCATGCATATCCCACTTCACAGAGATAAAGTTGCTGAAGCAAAGTTAGGGTGCAATCCTCCATCTATTACAGGCAATGGCAAATTTTCCATTGACAATGGCAGAGGATTGCTCCCATAGTAAAGTAAGTTGAGTTCACAAATCCATTATAGAAATGAGTACAATTTTATTATAAAATGTAGCTGAATCATAATCATTATGATAAAATTGAAATGCAGTACCTTAAAGAAAACCCTTTACTTTAAAAATAAATAAATAAATAAAGAATTGTAGTTGTGGTGTAAGGATTATTTAAAACAGACTTACTGAAATTATTTCCCCCTTTTATAGTGGTATTGAATTTAAATCAGACAGCGTGAACCCAGAAGACAGCCTGGTAAATAATATTGATGACTTGAAACAAAACGAAAATGCTTCATCTTTTCAGGTATGATACGAAACCCATTATTTCATAGTTAAATTTTTAGATTCATTATTTTGTTTCTGTTGCTAATCTTCCCTCTGTATAAAGAGTTAGGACAACTGATGGATACCCACAAAATGTTCAGATTACACATACATAAGATTGGATATCTGAGGCTGCTAGTTTTTGTGACCTAATTCTTGAAGTTAATTGTCTGCATAGTTAAGGGCTTTGCTGGATTGGGGCCATAGTGCAGAATGTAGTAGCTCATCTTTTGAGTGGCATAAGTCTTTTGGAATAACAATATTCGTGTTCTGTGCTTACCTATTCTCTTCTGGGAGCTTCTCAAGATTACTGTCTTTGTCCCAAAATCTGCATTTTGACCCAGATGTTAGAATTATTGCACCTGTGTTGAACACCAATGACTCCCATGATCCACCTGACACAGATAGCAAAAAAAAATTGGAACCTACGATATGTGCTTCTGGAGGCCAGTGTTCTGTGAGATTGCATCCCATCCCATGTTCTCTCATAGGCAGTATAAATTGCTGAGCCACTCTTGGTTTCTCTGTGGTTTTAATTTTAATTTATAATAAATAATGGCATTTCAAACATACCACCTGCAGAAAACCATACACGGGGGCAGGTGAATGGGTTCAAATGTGAAAGACTGGGTTAAATGTGAGCACATAAGTAGGCTGCTTTTGACCTATAGGTGCTTCCAGTACCTCTGCATTTATAGGATTGCATTTTTCAGCAGCCTGCCAGAATCAGAGCTGAGTAAGCTTCAGTGGCCCCAATCCTGCTAAGATTTGGGCATCATCTGCACTGTCTCTTTGAAACTGAATTGTATAATCCTGTGATTGGAAGGGGACTGCACATGGGAATAAAGTTATGTAGGTTTGTAAGTCAGGATTGTGACTCTATAGTTTGTGCTTAGAAAATATCTATCAATTTTACTAAAATGATCTATCTTTTCAAAGCTGTTTTCACCCCACCTGTATCACCTACATATTAAAGGCAAACTTGCTGCTATGTAGGCAGGCACAATTTTACTGAAGTCAGTGAAGCAGTGCTTAAATTTTGTAGGTAAGCCTAACAACTTGATAAGAATGGCAACATCATAGCCAACTTTTCTGGACAATTTAGACAAAGGACCAATTAGCAGTTGGTTTGAACACATTTAGACAATTGCTAGTCAAATCCTTGCTGTTACCCCTTCCCTCTGTCTTTTAAATTATGAACTCTGGGGGATAGAGGTTCTTTGCAAGGCTTTGGAAAACACCACGCAGACAGTGGCCATTATGGTAAATAAACGTTTAGCAATTTGATAACTGATTTTTCTTTTCTTTTTTGCTATAGATAAGTTCCCCAACTAATGCTGTGAAACCTAAGAGGTATGTGTACATGTTTGTTTATAGGTGATGCGTTCCATTTATAGGTGATGTTGGTGATTAATTCTTAGTATTTATTTATTTATTGCACCAACAATGTGCCTGGCACTGAATATTGTAAACTCTGTTTCAGTTAGGTTAGGCATAAACATCACAGAAAAAATAGCACTTTTTTCAGATTTGCATATTACAAGATTTTGTAATTTCTTGTCTTAAGAAAAGAAAAGGTATTGGCAGCTAAATTCCCAAATCAGCAGGCCACACCAGAGAGGAAAGAAAAGAAATATACTGTGGATAAAAGGTGAGGAAGAGATTTTAATTTGGATATTTCAGGGTAAGCAACAAAGTGGATAAAGATTTTTCAATGTTTAAAGTTCTTAGGCTTAATGATTTGGAAGTGTTTTCACATCTTCTTTACACAAGAGCATTATTAGTACCATACTGGATTAGACTAATGGTCTGACTAGCCCGATTTCCTGTTTCCATCAGTGTCCAATTCTGGTTGCTTTTGAGAAGTGCACAACAGGTCATAATGGAGTGATCCATTTCCTGCTATTCGCTCCTACCCCCCAAGAGTCAGAGATCTCATTCCTTGACTAATAACCATTTATGGACCTGTCCTCTAAGAATTTATCCATATTCTTTTTTTGAAACTAGATATGCTATTTGCCTTCATAACCTCATCTGACAACGAGGTCTGTGCTTCTCTGCTATTTTCAATGTACAAGTAATTTTGTAGTTATAATGAGGTTGTAATATATAATGCAGTGGGGGTTTTATTTGGGGCAGGTGGATGTATAGCCAGTTTAATGTATTGGGGATACTGTTGTGTATGTGACTCAACGCCCTCTTGTAACTCACTTTGGGTAATTTTAGACGTGACGGGCCTGCCGGCCTGCCACGCTCACCCACAGACCGGGATCCATTTTGGATCCTGGTCAGGAATCAGGACGTTCATCCTTTAGACGTGCCAGCCTGATGGAGGGGGATTGGTGAGGGGGCAGGGCTGCGCGGTGCGACCTGTGGCCGCATAGCCGTGCTCCCCCAGCCGGCCGCCCTTCGGGAGATGGGTGGGCGCAGCGGCCAATCCAGCCGCTGCGCCTGATCCCGTCCCGTGGTCAGGACCACGATACGGCTGGGCTGAAGGTAACAGACATTACCTTCGGCCCATTCCGGATCGTGGCCAACCCGATCACGGTTGGGGCCGGATCCCACCACGATTCTGGACCTCTGGGCGGCCGGAATTGTGGTTAATTTGATTCCTGCCACATATTCACTGTGGTGAACATCTGGCAGGGAGCAAATAGACGTAATGGGAGTCACGGCCACCATAGGGGATTCACTGTGGTTGACTGTGATCTCGTAACATCTGAAATTACTCTCTCAGTGATTGTTTTCTAAGTTGTCTTTCTTCCCAAATACGGATTTATTAGGACCAAGTATGTATTCCCTGCCATTTAGGTATCCCCTATAATATATGATGGTACAGGTCTGGGGTTTCTTTAAAAAAAGTAGTACCCTATAGTATTACCATCTTTTGGGTTACAGATTTTTCTGAACTTGAATAGATTTTAGTTTTTGATCTCTAGGTTTGATCCTGAAAATGTTTCAAGTCCCTCTCCTTTTGTGTGCTAAGCACCTTCAAGACTCACTGAAGTCAGTTAGAATAGATACTCAGAGCTTTGCACAATCACATCCAGGCTTTTCAAGAGACTGCTTTAACTTTTACGTTTTGAAAAAAAGATTTCTTCAGGATTTCGACGATATAGTTTTAATTGGCGATGGTGGATTTGGAAATGTATTCAAAGCAAAACACAGACTTGACTACAGATGTTATGCAGTCAAACGAGTACAATTTAACAGGTGAGTCACTGCATGTACATTTGCTTGTGTTTATTGAAAATCAGGTCTGTAGTGGAATGTTAATTAATTACTTAAACGTTTAAAGGATTAGTATAATTGTTCCTGTCAACATTCATCAAATGTTCTATTTTTCTGTTTCAGTTACATTAAAACAAACCTGCTGTCTCTCTGCAATTGCATCTTCATATACTAAAATAATTATTAGTGCAGATTTGAGAACAGCATTTGGTTATTCATGCTTCTTTTGCATAGAATTTCCAAAAATAGTGATGATTGCTTTTTTGCAAAATTTGTTGGCAGCAAACTGTGACAGATTTATAAAGTGTAAAGTCTGCAATCTTAACCCTATAGGGTAAGAATCTCAGTCAAAGGCTGCAATCCTCAAACAACTTACTTCAGAATATACACAGAGTGCAATCCTCGTGTGTTAAAGTCAATGGGAGTTCTGCCACTGACTTCAATGGGTTCAGGATTGCAGCCTCAGTGACTTCTATAGGTCTGCTCCAGAGTAATTGGTTTGCATTTCTCATGTCCATCCAATTTTTTTTTAAACATAGGATGATAACACACAGCACTTAAAATTACTGTAGCTGAGAGTGCTAAGCAAAACCGTCTTTCATTGTGCAATTGATAGTAATTTGTTTATGGCTAATATAATTGTATAGTCAAGTATAATTTGAAAGATCTTGTAAGCTAGCAGGAGAACAAAAACAATTATTTTTAAAATTATTATTACACAAGTCTTTGGGACATGCTTTTCAAAGAGTTTATCAGAAATGTGTATTTGTTTTAATTAATTTGAAAAGAAATTGAGTGTCCTTAATTAATTTTAAATTGAGAAATTAGAGTGTACTCCCTATAATCAATGATTTTGTTGTTGCGATCCGAAAGCAACAGAGACTTTGGCCCAAATATTACTTGGTTGTGATTTGTATTCAGACCCTAGTTCTAGGTTTTTGGCACCAGTCATTATGGATATCCCCCCTTGCTCTCAATCCTCCGGGGAAAGGATATCTTTGTCTCCACTCAGGTGGCAAAGTTTTTGGCGGCTGCTATTAAGATTAGGTCTGATATCTACTTCCAGAATGACTTCTGGTTTTTCTATCCTGAGCTTCTTTTTTCTTGGTTTGTTTTATATTGCTGTATTTGTAATAATTGTGTAGTGATGGCCTTTGGTTAAGTGAATAAATATTTATTGGTATTGATTATTGGAGTGTCCTTAAAAAAAAAAAAAAAAATCAGTGTGAAAAATGTCTGATTAATTTTTGGCTGTCATTTTAAAACAAAATTACTTGAAAGCCAAAATAGTATCCTAGATTGTTACTGCTGATACATGATATCCTCTTACATTTGTCTTTTTCTTAAATTTTGCAGTAGACGCATCAGTTTCTGTAATTAGATTTTTTTGTTTAATCAGCAAAGTACAGGTTGAGGTATCTGAATTAGCAGATCTTACTCATGAAAACATCGTACGGTATTATGGTTGTTGGACTGGGGAAGACTACATGATTTCTGATTCCACTTCAAGTCACTCAAGGTAATTTAAAATTATATTATTTATTAATTTAATGATCCTCTTGGTGTTCCTGCACAAGACTTCATATTGGGGCTTGAGCTGACAGAGCACTTTTAGTAGCAGGTTGTAATTCTGCAATGTGATCAATAACTTTCTAACTAAAGGAACTGCATTTGGCTTTTTGTTTTACCAATTTTCTCTCCTTCATGAATTTACAGCTTCATAGTGAAAAACTGGCATTGGAGTTACACTGGCTGCAATTTAAACTGGCTGCAATTTAAACCTCCTTTGGAAGAGTGTGGTGTTGTATCAGAGTTCTTCAGCCAAAATGTTAGAGAGCCTCCTAAATCCTTATATAGGCACCTAAAAGAAAGGTGGATTGATTTTTCAAAAGCACTGAGCATCTAGGAGCATTCATTGACTTCAGCGGCTTAAAGAAATATTTTAGCAAGAACTAAGTACTATTTCTGTGTGACATAAATTGCAAATTTTGTTGGTTTTATATTTTTTCCATTCATTTAACTAAAAATCTTTATTCTAGGAATTTTAGCATTTGAAATTTCAATGTTCAGGTTGTAAGGGGGTGGCCTCATACGCCATAGCCAAGCCAGAAATTTGTTCTACTCTGGACAAATTTCCTCATTAGTACTCTTTATTAGTATATTATTAGTACCTTATTAGTATAATTTAAAAAACCTTTGGTTTAAGAAAGGAGTTAAGGCCTTTGCAAATTCAGTCCCGCTCCAAAAAGCATTGAAATTGCAAGTTAAGGCAATGGCCTTAACTTGTGCACCATGAAAGCAGCAAAGATGACATACGCTATGAAATATTGTTCTCCCTTACAACTTAGGCTGCATACATTGACATTTAGCCTTGCTCTTTTAGGCCCTTTTCAAGCAGGTGCATGGGGGGATGGGTGGGCAGTGCGTGGGGATGCGTTCCCATTGTCCCCCACCTACCTCCACCCCTCCCCACACACGGAGTCTGTTGCTCCATGCATGGGGGATGGGTGGAGGTGGGTGGAGTGTGGGAATGTGCACCCCCTCCACCAGCCACAGTGTTCACACGGACGTCCACCCATCCCCACCACTCCCACCACTGCATTCAACCAGACACCCCCCCCGCACATGTGGGGTGTGTCCATTTGAAAAGGGCCTTAGTTCCAATCTTTTTCCCTTTGCAGATTCGCAGTAACACTGAAGCTGGAAAACAGCTTTTCTATCGGCTTGGGAGAACAGGGTAGCAGATGTCATACAGTCTCACATATTGTGCTTGCTTACAACTTAGGCTCCATGCACGCACACTTTGCCTTGGTTTTTCAGTCCCAATCCTCTTCCTCTGTAAGTTGTGGGCAACACAAGCTTGGGACAGAAGGGGGTGAAGGGGCAGCAAGCTGTCTGTAGGTTTCCATTGTTTATGCTGACTGTGGTGTATAGGAAGTTGATACTGCTGTGGGAATGCAAGCTGCCCCCTCAGCCCCTCCTTTCCCTGTGTCCCTTCTTTTGGGTTGGGGAGAATGGGACAGCTGAGTACTAGGAGGCTTGTATATGAGGGAGACAAGATTGATGGATGCAGGATGTGTACATGCAGACATGAGAGGACACAGTTGGACAGTGACAGAAGTATTTGTATCATTGTATTTGAAATGGATATATTGGAAAGGGGCAGAAAGGTGTATATTGAGAGTAAAGCCCAGCCCCCCTTCTAACCACTAGCCCTCTCTCCCCTCACAGATAACTCATGAGTTATGGCTCCCAGCCCCCACCCCCTGTTCCAACCCACTAGCCCCCACTTCCTGCCAGAGAACCCAGGAGTCCTAGCGCCTAGCCCCACTTCCTTACACTAATCCACTAGCTCTCAACTGTGTAACAGAGAACCCAGGAATCCTGGCTCCCAGCCCCTCGACACACTAGACCCCCCTCTTTTCACAGAGTCGTGGGAAATACAATGAGCTGTATCTCTGACAAGGTAACAAGTGTAAGGATGTGTACGTGTATGTGTGTGTGTGTGTGTGTAATGACAAAAAAACTCTGAAAAGAGTTTTTCCTCCTTTAGAACAACAGGGAGGGAGGCAACAGGGACTGGAACAACAGGGAGCCAGCTATGGGAACTGGGTGGAATGACAGGCGTGCTCCTGAGGGTATTCTATCATTTGTCTGAATCAGTTATTTCCTCTCAGTTCCTTGGCACTGTACTAGTTTGTCATGATGATCTTCCTGTCATTCCACCCAATTTCTTGATGGTGCACTCTATCCCTGTTCCTCCCTGTCATTCAACCGATTCCACTCACTCTCCCTAGAACCTTCCCCATTATTGCACGCAATCTTAATCCCCACTCCCAAAAAATACAGCTCCATTGTATGCTTTCACAGCCACTTAATGGGCTCTACAGATTACAATAGGATTTATTTCCAAATTGCTGTTGCTGTTTCCTCCATTCCTTCCAAAGGGCATTCCATGTTTGTTTGTTCGTTCGCTCATTCATTCATTCATTCAAAATTTGCCGTATGGCCGAAGACCATCATAACACAAATACAGATAAAATTACAAAAGAATATAACAGTACACAGAGCGCTAGCACCATTTGGTATATACACCCTAAAGCTTCACAAACCGCCTTCTTTTCTTGAAGGCTGTGGACAAAAATTTGATTACCAAATGAGCAATATACGAGGACTCACTGGACAGCAAAACCCGTAGATAAAAATCAGAATCTCTGCCTGGAAATTTATTTAAAACAGGCCCCAACAAGTTAATTCAGTAATCAGAATAAAAATAACAATAAAATAAAATAAAATATGCACAACAGTTTCGACCATTCCCTCACAACTGGGGCAATAATGATTTTCTAAGGGTATCCCCAGGAAACGTCCCTCCAAAACTGCAGAGGGGAAAGAATTAAATCTCGACCAGGCATATTTCCGTGGATGGGCATTCAAATCATAACCAAGGTAAGACATTAGTGAGGGTAGTGGATTTGCAACAAAGGCATAATGAAGGAATGACCCAAATGCATTTATAATGGCTGTATCAGCTTGAAAAACAATATCAAACATGCTGCTTAATAACCTTTTTGGCTTGTAAAATAGCCCAGAGATTGCAGCCAACCTGGAGAAAAACCCATTGATTGTACCTTAGCAAGTACTAAAGAAACCCAAGCACTGGGCCATTTATTCTGGAGAATTAGCATCGTGATGGTGGGGGAGCAAAGAAAATAGTAGCCGGCGCCAAAATGAAAATATCATACTCCGGGCTCTGGTATAGATTACCACACACCCAAGTTTCCCACGAATGATCATATTAGACACACACCGGGGAACAGACAACAATCCTCTCAGGAACGTAGATTGAACGATTTCCAGATCATCAAGTTTCCCCAACGCCCAGATCTGTGCACCAAATAGCAGCTGAGATAAACACTTAGATCTGAATAGCCTAGTTGCCTGCTCTATCAGGTTTCCTCCTTTAGTCCTAACAAAGTGGGCTAAGGCAGAGGCATATTTATTTGCTTGCTCAATGGCTGCATGAGTATGGACTACCCAGGTACCAGTGGATTGGAATAATACTCCCAAATAGCGGAAAAACATGACTTGTTCAGTCAGGTTCCTGTCCATAAACCATCTGTGAAGTCTCCGTTTTTTTAAAAATACCACTACTTTTGTTTTACCATAATTAATAGTGAGCAAATTTGAGTGACAGTATAAGAATATAAGTGTCATACTGAGTCAGACCAATGGTCCATCAAGCCCAGCATCCTGTCTTCCCACAGTGGCTAATTTCAATCGCATGGGAGAAGAACCAACAGTCACAATGGGCAATCCATTCCCTGTTGTTCACTCCCAGCTCCGGACAGTAAGAAGTTCATCCCATAAGCGACTTGGTTAATAGCCATTAATGGACCTAAGCTCCAAGAACTTATCCAGGCCTTTCTAAAACCCAGCTATACTACTGACCTTGACAACGTCCTCGGGCAACAAATTCCATAAGTTAATTATGCGTTGAGTGAAAAAGTACTTCCTTTTATTTGTTTTAAATCTGCCAGCAGCTAGTTTCATGGAGTGTCCCCTGTTCTAGTACTATTTGAGAGGGTAAATAACCATTCCCTATCTACTAGTTCCACACCACTCAAGATTTTATAAACCTCTACCGTGTCCCCTCTCAGTCTTCTCTAAGCTGAAGAGACCCAGCTTGTCAAGCTTCTCTTCATACGAAAGCTGTTCCATACCCTTTATCATTCTCGTTGCCCTTCTCTGTACCTTTTCTAGTTCAGCTATGTCTTTTTTGAGATGGGGCAACCAGAACTGCACACAATATTCCAGATGCAGTCGCACCATTGATTTGTATAGAGGCATTATGACATCCTCAGTTTTATTCTCTATCCCTTTGCGAATAACTCCCAACATTTGTTTGTCACAGTATGGGGCAAACGAATCCAACTGCCTCCTGTGTTGTGGAAAGAAGAACTGCATCGTCTGCATACATAAGACACCCTACAGTAGATTACCAAGAAGGGAGGCATGAAAAGTGGGAAGCCTTAGATGTTCTATCAAATCATTTACTTAGAAGTTAAATAAAGCTATTGCTAAAATGCACCCATGCCAGCCTGACCCCAATAAATGTAGGGATTGGGTCAGAAAGATGCCCTCTCATGTTCACCCCTACTCTTAAGGGAAGTTTCCCTGTGCAGTTCCTGGATCAAGAACAACCACCAACGATCCATAGATGTACTGGACAATTTGTGCCACAAACGATCATGGGGGAATGTATCAAAAGCAGCCTTCAAATCAGTGAAGACTGCATACAAGGCCCCCTAGGTAGCCATATGCTTCTCAGTCAAGTGAGCTAGGATGAAACAGTGGTCTGTAGTCGCGCACCCTGCCCTAAATCCTATCTGCTCATTATATCCAATCTCCTTATTTCCAAGCCAGATGTTTTGCATAAAGCTTACTAATAACACTGAGAAGGCTGATTGGCCTATAATTCCCAGGCACTGATCTTATCCTTTTTAAAGACAGGGATTACAATGGCTGAATCCCAAGCAGACGGCAACTTCTCTAACTCATCTAGATGTCTGAAAAGTGAAGCCAAAACCAGAGTCCACCATCTCCCACGCAGTTTAAGCAACTCCGGTGGTACAAAATCCCCTCCTGGGGCCTTGTTTACTTTCAGAGTCTTAATAAGATCTTCAGTCTCAGAGGGAGAGACAGCAGGCCAACTAGGCAAAGTCCCTACAAGGCTAGAGGGGATAATCATGGTACTATTACAAGTATATATCTCTTCAAAATGACATTCCCACTAGGACTTGGATACCTGAGGTAAAAGGGCCAGCAAGTCTGAATGATTTAATCCATTTATTATGCCCCCGAACCTAGAGCTCTCACCACCCTTCACTGCATCCGCTAAAAGTCTCCATTGAGCTCTGTAGTATGCCAGTTTTTTAATCTTCAGGAAGTTCTTATAATTGTTCCGGGCTTTATAAAAACAAGAGGGCAGTTCTTTTACGTTATGTGTCCTAAAATATCTAAATAACCTCCGGAGTTCTGCCCTCTTGACCTGACAGTCACCATCAAACCTGCTGCTCTTGAGAATCCTGTGCCTGGACCTTACTTTCCTTCCCAAACTTCCTTTAGATGGCACAGGCTCCAGTTTGGCAATAATATTATCATAGCCCAATAGTGCCTCCTCAAATGAACCAGCCTCAGTCACCTTCAGACTTAGTTGACTCCCCTCTGCAGTATAAAGGAAACTTGATATCTCCTCCTTGACTTCCTCTGACCATTTAATTAGTCTTTTACCAAACTCAGACAAATTAAGATCTAAATTGTCAGGAAGTTTTAAGTCTCCCACAGTAGATAGGAGCAACTCCAACAGTAAGGGCTGGTGGTCACTGTCGGGCTGATAGCCTATTTGGAAGCTGCTAATATATGGCAAAAAACCAGGAGAAACTGCCATATAATCAATAACACTCCCACCAATATGGGACAAAAATGTCGGTTCTCCCTCACAGTCCCCAGATATTCTCCTATTTAGGGAGTACAGATCAGCTGCAAATAAAAATTTAGCAAAAGAAACCCCCAGCCTTATTGAGTCCTTTATCCTTAGATTTCTTAGTTGGAAGGGGAGAAAATCATCCTCAGAACAAAAGCCCTCAAAGGAAAACAAGTCCACATCATTATTATCCATACGGGCATTAAAGTTGCCTGTTAGTAATTCAGGAACTTCCAGGTAAGATACTGTAAGAGCCACCAAGAAACTACAAATCACTCCAAGCCGATTCTTATAAATGACTTGGAAGTAGAAGGAGGAATATATAGATTTATCAATAGGCGACTAAAGCCTTTAAAATCTAACTTCAGGGCAAAGACAAGGGGGGTGGGGGAGCTATTGGGGATCAATGTACAGTCAACCATAAGTGCTGAAGATATTCAACAGCCTAAGTCCCCGCTAGGCCTACTCTTCACTTCAGAGAGGGAAGCGTCCACAACAAAAAACACATACCCCTTTAATTCCAACTGGCCCATATGCCACGTTTCTTGGAGCAAGATAATATCAAAAGAACTAATGAAACAGCCAAATTCATTAGTTTGGCTTTTCAACCTGAAATGTTCCAGGAAACTTTGGAAACAGTGGACTTCCTTAGGGAGCCTGACCATCATTCCTCTGCTTCAGCAGAGATCGCAGCTCCCAGTTGATTTGAGTGGCGATCACATTCCTCCGTCTCCAATGCTGGAAGGGGAAGGGAAGATACAAACTGTGAGTCCAGCTTAACTGGGCACAATCTAGAAAAATCAGAGCCACTGTTACCTGGCTCTACAGAGGATCGCTTCCCAGATACCATAGTGTCCAGAATAGAGACCTCACACTTGGTGTCTCATAGCACAGCTTCCTTTACCTGCTCTACTAATAAGGCTTCTTCCCCTTGAGATTTATTATTATTAGTTTATTAAACTGGCACTAGCTTGCGCCATGGCCACACTTGAGATTGAAACCCTTCAAGATCAGTGATCTCAGGATTTGGTGACTGGCTGTTTTCCGCTATAATAGTATCCTCAATCAGACAGTTATTTACCTTTTCTTGCCCCTGCAAAATAACAAAGGGGCGTTTCTGTCACTTGGGGGGGTCATTAGCACCCTGCAATCCTAATTCATGAGTTCCCAACATTCTGTTCTTTTGCCAATTTTCAAAGGTCACAGCCAGGTCACTAACTCCAGGATTATCAATAAACACCTTCCCTAGATCCTTACTCCCATCAACCAATACAAAATTCCCTGCCTTCTCTGGGCTTAAATACACACAGTGGACTTCAGCTTCAATAGGTTAATTTTGGCTACAGGTTTTAATTCCAAAAGTTTTGGATTCAGGAATTCAAACCTACATGTTCTTGTACTTCTGACGGCATAGCGTGATAAGAGATAAACAGGTGCTTTTCATGAGGGCCAAGATGGATCTGGGTTTCTCTCCCCTGAAAATTCCCCAATTCAGACAGGACCCCAGTATTATCCTCTAACTCCAGCAATCAAGCTCACCCCTTTAACACTGCTTTCACCATTCACGGGACTGCCCATTTCTGGTAGTTCTCTTATTACCTCCTTTTTATCCAGAGTCAAAGGTCTGGAGAGCTCAAATTCCTTTACATCATTTTTGTTGAGGCCCTCCAAAATACCCCCCCCCCCCCCAGCAGGTGGGGTACTATCCTGTGTCCACTCCATTGATGCACAGGAGCCAGCATCTGTACCCCTCACATCTAACTGCTCCTCCCCATCGCTTCCACACAGACCACTACCTAAATTCATTCTTCCTACAGGGATTGAGTGGGCAAGGCCCCTACCACTGCATCAATTGGATCTAGTTTCCTTCCCCCAAAGGTATCCACCTCAGCAGTATCCCTCCGAGAAGGGAAACCCTCAACCCCTGGATTAGAATCAACTGGCCCAGGAGAAAAAGACCTATACAAATGTGCCTCCTCTGCCTTAGGTGGTTCTAAGTTACAAGAAGAAAAACAAGCAGGATTAACAAAATTTTTTTAAGGGAATGCCCCCCAACTGGCGAAATCCCTCCTCCACTGCAAAATCTGGTTAACCAAAAAAGACCTTGAAAAAAGGATCTTGTATTTAATCTTAACCTCATCACTGCAGATCTGTCTTGTTGCCTCAGTATCCCTGGGGTTGCAGCTAGCATTCACCAAGAATCTAATATGTTTAGCCACCATAAAAGGGGTTTCCCACAATGGAAAGGAGCCATTAGGCAAAGGAAAAACAGTAAAGACTAAACTGTCACTACCAGGGGCCAAGCTTGCCCCTGACTTTGACCTACACAGCAGCAGGGGCAATTCCTGTCCATTATTTGGGGGTAAAGAGTCTTATGGACCCAAGTTCCCAACCTTAGGTCTCAGAATATTAATTTGCAGTAGAATTTCTATCACTTGATTACCCTGCGAAGTCTCATGCTCGGCTAAATCCAGCAATTTCTTTAGCTGGGAAAAAATATGTTGTAAGAGTCTGTTAACCAGTAAGATCTGATCCACCATAAATTTGGTTGGGAAATTACTGGATTTACTAGACTACAACTCAGAGAATTTAGGCTTCATCCTCACTGAGGATCTGGGATTCTGGGCATGTTCCTCATCCCCCAGATTCCCAGTGTTAATATCACTCCCCAAACGATTCTCTGGAACCTGAATTGGTTCCTTAGGTGAAGCCTGAGGAGGATTGACGCTCATTATTTACCAAAAGGGGGTCTGGTGCAGGGCCTAATTTGTATAATTAGGAACCACCCAATTGTGCAAATGTATAAATTTACATAAACTTTACTCCCTCTGGACAGGAAAGATTCCCATTCTCCACCTCTCCGAGCAACCATGGAGAAACATGGTCTCCCCATGCTTCTTCCCCCCCCCCCCC